>VWZO01012349.1:829688-1151889 GCA_013396975.1 Bucco capensis
GGGATTGAAAAGGATTAAAAATGTTATCCTAGTGGAGAACCTCATAAAATAAGAATATACAAGAAGTATGCAAAATACTACACAGCATGCAGAAGGAAACTCCTCTTTACCCTTTCTCATAATACAAGGACAAATGAGATGGATAACTTACAAATTGTAAAAAGGCTAAAAGGAATCAGATTTTTTACACAAAGAAAATTTACCCTGTGGGACAGATAAGGACTTAGTAGGATTCAAAAGGGATTAGACATTTGTATGGATAATAAGAACATCCACAGCTATGTTAGATAAGATTACAGAAGGGTAAAAAGATATAGGAATCCTGCTTCAGGGCATCAGCCAATTACTGATAGAGATAAACACTTTCCAGTGGCATATTCTTCCCCCAGAAAATGCCATTTTGTAAAGTGCAAGTATCATGCAGTGATGTGTTCATGTCAGTGAATCTTCTAATGGATTCTGCTTACAAACTTCCTTATCTAGTTTCTTGGCAGTTTACTTAGGGCTAGGAGTTAGGAAGCTTGAGGAAGCTTGTTGTAGAACAATCTATTGACTAATCTGGTTGAGATGGTAAACCTCATCCATGCTGCTGCATGCAATCAGTAGGAAAATATTCCACACAATTTGAGATGCTAAAAATATCTTCTTTTCTTCCCAACATGGAATTGCAAATTTTTGCAATGTTTAGATTTTGCTTGGAACATAAACTTCATCTTTCAGCCTCGGAATCTAAGCTGGAAGCTTCCTCAGGCTGCTTGTTCCATATTTTTCTGTTATGTGCTCCTGAACTTCTTGACATAAGGACCTGGTAGTGAGCAGTTGACCTGGAGAGAGGCTTAGTTTAGTGAAGAGATTCTTCAGTTAACAGGGCTTCTGTCTGAAGATTGGCTACACACTAAGCTAAGGATTTTTGTTATAGATGTGTGATTGCAGGGGGAGGAGAGAATTTCATTTGACTTCAGATGACTTAATTCCTGAAGACAATAAGTAATCATATTTTATAATTATATAACCTACCTCAGCCCTGTGCATTTAAAAATTATTCACAGAATTTCTGAAAATACAACCAACCCCAAGTTTTAATTCTTGGTGCATGCTCTTTTCTAGATTACAAAGTTATTCATTGTACATAATTAATGCCTGGCCAACATCTGACCAAAACCTCCTAATTTTTTGTTTTGTTGAAGTTTTTTGATATTAGAAGAAAGTCATAGAAATGGAAGAAGATAATTATATAGGATAATTGCTTTAAATGCTTTTAGATCTAGGCTGCTAAAAGGCTAGCTATGTAAAAGGAAAGTAACCAAGATAAATATGGCATGAAACAATAGAGAACTCCAGCAGAAAAAAGATCTAGTACAGCTGCACAAGACATTTTTGGCAAAAATTTCATGTAAGTCTCTCAAATGAGTACAGGTACTTAATAGGTAATTAAAAAGACAGCCAATGTAAATGAATTAATAGCTGACTCTTAAAATGCATTAGCTGCTCTGTAATTAATAGAAAATTATAAAGGAAATAAATGCTTGCTTACAGCCTTATTAAGATCTGAACATCACATCTTCGTCTGAATTGATTGGGATGATAAAAAATTCAGGGGAAAATATGGAAAGCACAGTTAAATACTCAGCAAACCTCTGCCAAGTTTCAGTAATGTACAATCATCATTCTATATTTCAGAACATATTTCATGATGAAATTCAGATAGTTTGAATGTAGGTACTGGCAGAGAGTTATCACAGCCCTGAGGGGATTGGGATGGCAATCATCAATGAAGTTCAGTAGTCTAAGGTGGAAGATCTCATGCAGTATTCAATTAGCCCAGTAATAAATTAACTGCTCCATAAGCTCAGAATCAGTCATTGGTGTCTTAATACTGTAAATCTTCATGGCATGCCCATACATACACTGAATCCAACTTCAGTTTTTATTCCCAGGTTTAGTTCTGGGCTTACCTGTAACACTGAAGCAGAGAGTTTGGCCTTCAACTATCTACTGGGGCTGAAAATTTAATACATCTTCTTGTACAGCAGTTGCTCAGGTATCAGAGGTCAGGGCCTTGTAATACTTTCTATAAATATTCTGTCCTTTCTCAAGCTTTGAGTACAAGCTCCTGAAACAACAACTACCCATTACTCTGTGCAAGTAAGTGCAGTGGGGTCCTGGGAGGAGCTGGAAGCTGTAATACAAAGTGTCAAAATGGCAAAACAACTTCCATAAGTCTCCCTAACATATCTTTCATGTTACCTGAGTTGATTGCATGATGGCTGACATTGTTATGCTCATATTACAAGCAAAACAAACAAACCAACATGAAAGACCCAAAAGCCCCAACAAAACCAACCAAACTCTCCAAAGAGCAGATTGTTTTTAGCTGGGAGTTCTAAGAGAAATATTTGAAGGCTCTTGGGTGCTAAAAGGGCTTAGATCCCACTTCAAATTTAGTTCTCTTGGCAGCAATAACACATTTTGTATAGAATCAGAATAGCCAACAGAGCACTTTGCAGATGCTCCATGATCTAAGATATGGAAAATGGATGCTAGTTGAATGGATTCTGTCCTCAGAGCTGCTTTCTGTAGATGTTAGTTACCCATATGACCTGTATAAAATTGTTGATGCTGCCCTGGCAAACAGCTTGATGCAGCTAAATTTAAGGAAACCTATTTCATATCCAGCATTTGGATCAGAACTAACAAGAAGGAATGGCAGGGAAATAGCAGAAATCATTTTCAATATAAAGGAGAGAAAAAGAAACATTCATTTCAAGGGAATTATCTGTGCAACTTCTGAAGCATTCTGCAATGTTTATGTTGTGCATTATATTGGAGCAGAGGCACTTATGTGTGTGCTTGGGTTCAAGCAAGGTTCTAAATGTATCCTAAGAAGCTCCATGAATTTCAGAACGGGATGAACTTCAAACTGAATAAGTGCTGGGGTCTTTCTTCAAGACCAAAATTACTTTAAGCTGTTTGATACCATATTGCTGTACCACAGCATGTAGTTTGAAGTGACATTTGGGTATTGCAGTTTCAGATTTGCAGTGTGTTTATTAGAAGGTCTGCTAGATATCTGCAAAGGAAACTGCATTTAGGAGTTCACTTCTTGGAATTGATAGTATTCTATTAGAGTTAGAGATTAAAATCAGCCTCTGCCAATTGATTACCATTGTAAATTCATCACTAATATTACAGTAGCATATGATAATAATGTTCCCTTTTTCAGATTGTTCCACAGACATTTCTCTGAAGGGAAAAGTGCTAACTCCACAAAGTGTTACACAATCTTTGCTGAAGCCTCTAACTTCTTTTTTAAATAATAAATTGGCGTGTGCAAAATTGATCAGAATAGGAAGAATTTCTAGTGCTGATCACTCAGCTTAGGTGTAAGTGAGATATGTTGTTTGTAGCATCATTCAAAAAGAAAATGCTATGCAAAAGTACCATAATAAACCTTTCACCACTTCATTTCCCTCAAGGCTACACAAATGGTTTCAAAGGAAGGAAAATGTCTTACTGAAAAAATAACACCTTTTCATAGTTCTTTTTTTTCTTTTCCTGACTTATTTTCATAGTCCTCTTTTTTCTTTTCCTGACTTATTTTCATATGAGTGAAGAGCAAATGCATACAAACACACTGTTCTCTGCCTAGTTTAAACCAAACCATTTTTATTATTATTTTTTTCCCAATGTATAGCTTTTTATTCAAAGGAATCAATAAGATGATGGATTTTTTTCCTGGACCTACCTTGGCAAACTAGTGTAATATTCTTAGGGAAGTGGAAGCTTGTAAGAAAAGAAGAGAAATAAAATAGTGGTTGAGAGCTCCCTGAGGTTTTGGGGTTTTTTTTGCAAGTGGATATGTTGGAAAATTGTGCTTCCATTTAGTGTTTCCACCTTATCCTTTTATATTCGTTTTCAAGTCACAACATTTCTTCAAGGATGACTGACCTTAGAAGAGATTTTTTGAAATGAAACATTTTGGCTAGAAGCTGTGAATGTTTTAACAATCATCAACAGACCAACACAGAGATTCTCCTGTCCTCTTCATAACTTCTGGTTTCTAATCTTCTTCTTCTTGGTGTTACACAGATGTACAATTCTTAGAAGTAAGGCTCAAGGTTGAACTATGAGTTTTCAGCCATCACCAGCTGAGAAAGCTGCAGTTTATCCAAAGCTTTTGAAAGTTTTGCTGACCTTCTCTGGTCAAGTATCTCTCAATCTGATGTGAGTGATGTTACATTCTTCTTTTAGATCCTCTTTTCTTCTATAAACTGTACCCTCTCTCTGTTCACTCTTTATAAACCAGTACAAAACCACACAGATTCAATGTTATACTAAAGTCATTGGTTTTGTACCTTTAGTAATTATTAGTGATTGTTAATTGAAATGTAACTTTTCCACAGTCTCCCTAAATTCATCCAGAGCAAGCTAAGGAGAGTCTACGAAGAGCTGAAGCCCCAAAGAGCTGGGATGGGTAACCATGTAAGCTCCCCAAGTTACATACAAAAGAGAGAGAGAAACCCATACCTTGGGGTTAGACATAGAAAGAGTAAAAAGTGTGTTAAAAATAATAGAAATGAACATGGATAATGAGGAGGTTGAGAGACTCACAGACCTGTGTGGGACAAGGGTTGGAATCTATGATTGGAATATGTTCTGAAAACTTCCAGATGCTTCCCAGGCCTTTTAGATAGGTACTACCAGCACCTAGACATTCTAAGTTCTGTAGGGTTTTATGGCCACAGGTTACACACAGGCTTTCTAGGTGGGAAAAAGCTAAAGGCAAGAAAGATTGAGAGGATGAGGACAGCAGTGGTAGCAAGAAGATATGAACAGAAGGAAATGTTGTGAAGTTAGAAGGATGCAATGAGTTCAGCTGTATCTGGCCTTCTGTTGTTAAAAGTGAAAGACAAAGTCCTGGTGGGTTTAGATGTGACAAAGTGGAAGTTGCTTTAATATCCATCCTGAACAAGCTGGTGAGTCTCATTTATCTTGGGCCATGTGTTTGAAATTGCCCTGATCCTATAGCTTGCACAAGTACTGTGCCCCACTGTAGCCCTTCATTTTCACACTCTTTCTTTCATGGATTTACATGTTTCAAAGCATCAAGGGCTTTACACAACTCAACAAATTCACCTACTGAGTAGCAAGTTCAGGAGTACCTCTTCTGTTTTCACTGGACTATTTCTGTTTACTACAGGCAGCAGAACTTCATCAGTGTAGGAGCTGACTTGCAATGTGTGCTTACAGAAGTAGTTAAAAATTGATCTCAACTTCTGAGGTGCCAACATGAAAATGTTCAGTGGCACCAGTCATTTTTTTTTATTGGGTAAGTCTCCCTTGCAATCTCAAAGTGTGGCTGAATGTGATTTGTGTTTAGTTCTGTGTTCCCTGTGCCTTTGGGAAATTCATATCTACAGTTTCTATAGCCTCCATCTAGCCTGGAGAAACTCCTAAGTTAACAACAACAGTGTGAGAGAGCTGGTAGAGTGCTCGTGGCATGTTACACTGGTGAGGACTCTAGGAGTGTTACAGAGTAGATAGCTCTTCCAGAAGCTGCTGACAAACTTGTATCACACACATTTCAACAAGCATTGTCCCAGATGCTTGTACAAACCTCTCGTGCACAGCTCTGGTATAAATGGCACAATAACTAGAAACCTGTCTTAAAAAATGTCAAGCCTGGATGATGGGCATTAATCTAAACAACCCTGGGGCTTCATTTTATGCCTTGCTAGTTCTGTGCAGTGTTAACCCTAGTCTCAGCTTCAAAAACTTCAAAACAAACCTTCTGCATGGCCAAATCATCAAAGGTTGTGTTCTAAAGTGTGTACTGAGACCTCTGGGGGAAGTTTGCAATTAAACTCAAAATAAAACAAAACCCCGATGGCTTTTGAAGTTTGTTACCAACTGGAATGAATGAAAATGATTAAAAGAATCTTAATGGTCATGTATTTTTGCCCAAACATTTCAATGATTAGCTGCAGTTTATGGAAAGCCTCAACCTCCTCTGTCATCTCCTAGATTTATCAAAAGCAAAATAGAGTTAATAAAGAATATAGATCAAGATGATTTTCTTTGTTAAAGAATGAGCTGCACAGACTTCCTAAAAAAAAAAAAAAAAGGAAAAAACACCTTACTGGATTTATGGATAATCTTATAACCATACTTCTGAGGTGAGGAAATCAATTACTCTGAATGGACTTGGAAAAAGGTTATTTGGCAGAATTATTTTCAGGCAAGATAAGCCAATATTTAAGATGAGAAAGATTTATGTTTCCCCCTGCTTGAAAACATATGTTCATACTTGTACCCTAACATTTAAGTATTTGAACTTATGTGAATTAACAGATAAGCTGCAGGTAGCAGACCACCAGTGGAGAGAAAATGTATATTTGTATCTTAGAGTTGAGAGATCAAACGAGGGTTTTCTGCATCCTTCCTTAGTCACCCACACTGAGTCATTTCAATAACAGAATAAGCACAAGACAACTTTGTGGTCTGGAATGCTGATGAAAATGAGCCCTGAGCTTCCATAACTCAGAGTATGAAGAGAAAAAAAGTGCTTTCAATTACCAGAACAAATTAATTTCAATAATTTTAACCAAACACAGTCAGGATTATCCAGTGCTAACTGTTTACAGGACAGAACTGGAGAAATAAGCCATTGAAAAACAGTGAAATGTTTCTCAAACCCTCTCAGATTATGTCATCAAGGCAGCAGCAGGAATGATTTATTTTTGCTAGAAGGTCAAATGTAAAGTGCTCATCTATGAATTGTGTGCACCCTGGGCTTTGAACTGGTTCACAAATTTTGATGGTTTCCTTTTCTTTCTTTTTAATTCTCGTATCCTCTTCCAGAAACAGTTCTGTTTTCTCTTTGTTCTGCTCACCCATCTGCTTCAGATCCACAGCATCCCAAATACTCTGGAAGTGGTGAGCATCAGCCACACAGAAAAGAGCAGATACAGTTTCAAAGGAAGCTTTGTTAACACATCTTTGACAGTGACAGGGGAGAACAGCCACAAGGGTGCCAGCTCCTACATGGCAGTGACACTGAGTAACAAAACACACCAAACCACTTTTTCTGGTGAAGTGCCTGCTTCTCAATCTAAAGTCTTGGATTAGATTTCATTTAGCTGAAAAAACTGGCAGAGTTCTTTCAGTATCAGTGGAGCTATGCTGATTTACAATAGAAAATGTGGAGTAAGAAGTTTATCCTCTTGTAACTTAAGCAGTCTAGATTTTGGCCATCTCCGGCTGCCCATCTGCATTTGAGTCTACCCAGGACACTCCTGACACCATCTGAGAGACTACTGCACTGCCTGCCTCTGGTGTAGAGCATCTTGAAGAAGACTTCATCCTTTTTCTCTCTCTATAATACTCCTGCAGGTGCTTTGCACTGTTACAAGAGTGGCAGCAGGATCTCTCACCTTAGGTGTCTGTGAGAGGGTCCAAATGAATCCTTTAGGGACAGGTTGGGTTCAGGTGCTATGTGGAGGTGGATATAGGCTGATCATGAGGTACAGGACTCTGTGTGCTTCACCAGGCAGTGGCTGGCTGTAGGAAGAAGAGCAACCTCCTTGTCTACATCTGCAGATATCCTATACAAGCCAAAATGACCAGAATTTTTATATGCCTAGAGTTTTCTACCTTCCCTTTTTGAGCTCACACCATTATGCAGTCATGCTACTGCAGCACTGTCCCTGCTAGAATTCTCCAGTCACAGTGTACTTTTTCACTAGATAAACAAGACAATCTCTCTCCTTTGCTGCACAAAGGTGTTAATAAATGCCTGGATTTGAATTAAAAGGTGATAATGGAAAACAGAGACCCCCATGTGCCAGTCTTTTCTGATGCCTGCAGAACACCATCTGATGTCTCAAACATCCTAAAACAGCTCTATGTAAGCTGACCAAAAACTCATTTAGAAGAACAAATCCTTAAAGAGCTTACTGGGAAGGAGAAACCTGTGGCAGGTGGATAAGGGAGAAATAACAACAAAAGGCTGAAATAAACATGGGCAAAAATTCTTAAAGGCTGCACCAAAAGACTAAACTAGGATTACAAATGAAGGCTGGCTATTAAAAGAAAATAAAGTTAGAAGGCTTATTCTTCCTTGTTTGTCAGTGTTTAATCAGAAAACATTGAATAATTGAAGTTCTGTATTCCTCTGCTTCCTCTTAGAATAATCCTACCTGCAGTTTACTCAAGGCAGAAGATTTTTCAGTGGTTCTTAATTCAGATTTTGCAGTAGTTGAAAGGTCTGAATGTTGCAAATGATCTAAAATGATTTCATTTATAAAATCTTGATCACGAATCTTTGTTTGCTGACACTAGTAGAAGCCTGTTAGGAGTAGGGGTTTTTTGGCAGTAGTGATAGCAAAATCCAGCCCAAGGTGTATCTAACTGAGTAACTATTCAGACATGTCATTAATTATGCCAGGCATCCCAGCTTTGTGAAGATCCACAAAACTTATTTTCCACTGAAACCAATACTGTGGCCCCTACCATATTCCATATCTGGGGTGGTGATCCCTAGCTCATTGTCTAGAGCTCAGTGACTATTGGGTTCTCTAACACAACAACAAAAAGCTGTAGGCTCTGACTGACTGCATCCATGCCAGATAACTTCACTGTAAAATAAAATGAAGTGATTTATTCTATTTTGATCTTTTTCTTAATAGGATATTTTAATATTTGAGTTAATTATGCATTTCATTTTTACATTATTTTAACTAAACTTCAGTGTTGCAAATAATCAAAAATCTGCATAAGGTTAGTTCTACTTTTACATTAGGTTTTCCAGGAAATAATTAGTTTTAATTTTTTACGATCAGATGGGAATAGGAAAATAACATTATAACTGTTTCCTACAGTATTGTTTTCAACAGGAAATTTGGTTGTTGTCCAACTCCCATAATGCTACTCTTATCTCCAATATTTTATATCCTTGTTCATTCACATAGTAAAGTCTTCAAGGCAAAGATTAGGTGGACAGTAACCATGGTAGTCTAGTATCATTTGGGAATTGTAGATATTATCATAAATATGATGATTTAAAAGCCTCCACCAATATGATTAGGCTCCTAACACTAGCAAGAAGCTATAAATCTAGTCAGTAAGTGATGCTAACTTTATATTTATGACATTGAGGCTTTTATTTGCTTTGTTTCAATATTTTCTAGGTTAGAAATGTAAATCTGAATTGATTTCACATCATGACAAATCACCAGTGTCACAGTTGATTTCCCTGTGATGTGTTCAGCCCTCCTGCAGGATTAAGATGTGCCTGGATGCCAAACTAGTACACCATGTACCCCAGTGAAGAGTGGACACATTCCACATGTTGGTAGCTTGTCATTCATCAGATCTTTGCTAGCCCTAGTGACCTCTATGCTTTTTATTATGAACTTGTGTACAGATTTACCTTAGGCACATAAAATGAAACCACTTGTTGTCCTCACACATTCCAAGTCAAATAAGAAGCCAGACAAACCTAGGTTTGAATTCTTAATTTCTATATACATACATATTTAAACATAACAACTTACTGATGCATGAATTTCATTAAATCACACAGAACTACCTGGCTTTGTTTAAAGGAAAGATTTTTTTCTGAGGCTCACTCAATATTGAGGCTCTGTGAGTTGAATAAACCTTGATGCTTTCAGCTTTCTGCTATCATATTAAATATGAAGCTGACTTAAGAATTTGTTCTGCCAGATTTTTATCTAGGAAATCTTGTCCATGGAGAAAAATAGAGTAGATAGGGATAATAGTGGTGACTATTAGAATGTTTGCCAAGAAACTCCTATTGTGAGATGTTCTTCAGTTCTTTAAATTTTAAGTGAATTTGAACCAATTGGACAGAAAGTTCATGTGCTTGGTGTCTGCCTAGGACAGTTTTCTATGAAAAGTTACTACAGCAATTGCCAGTCTTTAACAGGCTTTACAGTACTCTGCTAACAGAGTTTTGGAGAAGGAGAGCTGAATGTGTGATTTCTTTTTTCTCTTTTGTATAATAGTTTTGTACTGAGTGTCTTGGCTGTATTGAACTTCTGTTTGAAGCCACATTACTTATTTGGTCAAAATGTCAATTAGTTGTTATAAGTCATTATATACTAGTTATAGCAACCACTAATGTACTCAGCCTTCCAATAAGAAGATGCAATATAATGGATTTTTATTCTTAGTACAAAATGATAGGGCTTGAGTCTAGTTTTTTGTACATAACTCTACATCAGAAGTCCCACCCATGATGTAAAATCAAGAAAAGCTAATTGCATAAATAGAGAAACAACATCATGCTTACATGACACTGAAATGTAAGAGTAGTCTAAGGGATGCAGTTTAGGATGCAGTATTCTAAAGACTTTCCCCCTGAGCTGCTAAGGGCACTTGTAAAACCATCTCCTGCTCTGTCTGTGCTGCCTACATGCTGCGTCTGGTTGCAGGCCAAAAATCATCTTAGCTTGGGTAGAGTTGGAAGAACTGGTACCCACTTAGATCTGCTCCTCCAAAGCGTACAGTTTCACCTAGTTTGAGTTCTTCATATAGGACCAAGGAGAGCAGTGCAGGTTAGCATGTAAGGAAAAGCAGAACCTTCATGTTAGGATCAGCCATACCAAGTGTTCTTTTAGCACTGCAAATGGGCATTTTCCAATATCCCTTTATAGGAGGGAACTCCAGCAACTAGTTCCTAGAGAGCCTACCCCTGCTGAGCAGAGTCTGGGTGATAAAGCATCCAAAGTTGTGACCTGTGAAAGCAGCAAATGAATGTAGACATCACAACTGCAGGCATCTGTCTGTGATTTCATGCCCACATCGTTGCCTCCAGCTCTGGAAGGTACCCTGGCAACCTATTGTAACGTGAAACCTGTAATTACTTCATGTACAACACTAAAGAAAAGACAGGCCACTAGCAGGTTAACAAATCAAGCTCTGCCAGACAAATAGGAATGGGGAATTGTAAGCCCCTGGGCCCTTGTGACAAACATGCCACTGCAGAAAGCTTTCATTTATTACCCAGGGACTTCCAGCACCTGTTAGCATACAGGCACCTTCTGGCCTTCGCCAAGTCCATGCCTTGCCATTAAATCAGCTGGGCTTAGCTTTCAGCTCCAGACAAAAATAGCCTTTGAGATACCACTTGGTGTATTTCTTAGGTCTTCCAAGTACTTGCAGATATATGTTTTGCTGTGGTGTCTGTGAGATCTGTGGAAGTTTTTGCTGGCAGCCTCAGGGACCTCCAGCCACAGGACTTTTGCTGGAGACTATGGGAAGCAACAGTCCAGGTTGCACCAAGTCTTCATTTTGAAGAACACCATTTGCAGCTCAAATAGAGGCCAGCAATCACTCAGATTCCAAAGTGTAACCTGGGATTTCCATTCACAGAAAACCTCTAGTACTCTACAGTGGATCTTCAAGAAGACTTGTTACATGCCCACACATAGTGTCATAAAGTTTGGCTCTTTCAGACTTCCCTGGAGAATATTAAGATGTCTTACTAGAATGCTTTGCACCATCAAACTCTTCTGCACTTATTTTTATAGCTGTTTGCCTTTATTTTTTGTATAATGTAGCTTTAAACTCTGAAAGGCTCTGCTGTCTGCAGCGATGCATGGGTGTTTCAGTTCAGCGCAGAGCAAGACAGACACCAACCTGCAGGCAATGCTTTCAGGAAAAGCTCCTTTTTGTTCTGTAATTTTTTCCTCATTGTTCATGTCCAAGTCATTCAAACTGAAAATAGCTGTTGATCTTTGAATTCGCAGAAATCTAGCCCAGAGAAATCAGCAGAGACTTTTCCACATTTTACTGAATTGTTTCCTTCCAATACAAAGATATTTAGTAGTATTTGCTGTATAATAAATTTGATAGCATTAGCTAGATTTATCCCATCATAATGGAATTCATTAATAAGCCATTGTGTTTTCTTAATAGTAGTTAGTGGTGATTAGTACCTGGATTTTCTTTTGCATTCTCCCTAAGAATCAATTGTGACATTGGTTTAATGGATTAGTGTGTATTTATCAGAGACATGCCAATAAAGCAATCGCTTCGCTGCCGAGTACTATCAATCTCTGCTGTAATTGCCAAGCCCAGTAAGTAGCTGCAGTGGTGATAACAGCATTGTGAGCTAATTCCTTTTCATATCAGAAGCCATTCAGCAGAAACTGCCTCTTCATTATTCTTTCTCCATGTGCTGAGCCTATTGACGGCTAATCTGGATTAACAAAGCTGAGGAGTGACAATAAATGCAAATTATTCTACTTCTTAACCCTCCATCAGATGACATCAATTGTCTGAGTACCTTTCCCCTCCACAGTACAGTGCTGAAGTTACTGTTGTTCTGGTCATTTTACAAATGACATTATTTAGGGTGAAAAGAAAATTATTTGTTTATAGGTAGTTTGTGCTACTAGGGATTTAAGAAAAAAATCTTCAAAATGAAATGAGTCACAATGAGAAAGGAAACCAAGATAATTAAATAAAAAATAATACTTTTTTAGCTTATTCTATACTTACAGTGCTATCCTTTCATACACGGTGCAACCAATTGTTTGCAGAAAGCATGTTAAAAGGTGTTTACTGACATTTCCTTGGGATATTGCCTGTCTAGAAATAGTACATATTTGGCCAAGGATACAGTATGATGTTCTGTGTGACACTGGTTAAATCTGACTTTCTGTTCTGCAAGGTTTTGAAGACCCTTGCAAAGGTCTTAGGTATATCCAACTGGTAAGGACATGCCAGAGTTCAAATAAGGTTCAGATTTAGAATATAGCCAAGAAACACTGTATTTAGCTTCTTTGTATAAAACAAAACAGTATCTCTAACTTTAAAAAAAAACCAATCTCATCCTGCAAGACTTCTATGAATGGAATAGATACTGGGGAAGGGGATTTGTGTATTGAAAACAAATTGAACTTCAACCTGTACTGTTCTGCCTCAAGCAACAAAAAATTCCTTCCACAAAGTAGTCTGCTCCATGCAGCCTAAACTAGTGAGCAGGTTCCTTAACTACCAAAGTACTTTATCACATCCATCATATCCACAAAGAGAGTCATAATTAACCTACAAGTTCTTTCAAGCTATAAGCACCAATCCTTTTAATTGGTTAAATGTTAGAGACTTACATTATGTAGATGCAAGGAGAATTGACTGAAATTTGTTCCAGTGATAATCCATCTGTCTTGGATAAAGGCCAATGTACAAGCAATTGTGCCACTTTCGAAGAGCAGTAGAAGAAAGATTTCTTTTTTTGTTGTTGTTGTTCCACATGAATCACCATGATCTCTGTATACTTTTATATTCCTAGCAACAGTCACAATGGCTTTTCTGAATTGGATGCCAGATAGTCTTTAACTTGAGCAGCTTACATTCATATTGCTATACCACACTTTAGCAAGAATGTTTATCACTGCTTGGAAATTGCATGATAAAAATAAATATGTTTTATTCTTTTAAAACATGCATAGAATCAACTATTTGTGGCAGCTAACAGGTTTCCAGCAGAGAAAGCTCTACCCAGTTACTCTAAAATAGCAGATGACAGAAATATGTATTTTCCACCAGCATTCAAATGCTGAAGTAGCCAAGATAGGAAGACAAATCCCTTTCTGCTGCCCTGCAGCAAGAGAATAGACTGGTTTTAACTGCTCTGCTTACTGCTTTCATCTAATGTGTTTTAAAATGGCATGAGAATATCTTAAATTAGGTGGGTGCATGCACAATTTCATTTCATTGGAAACACACATGCAATATACTTTCTCTATCCTTTCTAAGCATCTCTATAACATAGTTTAAGTATTAGGAAGCTACAATGATATAATAATTCATTTATTCTGCTTTAGAAGACAAATAAATGTTTTTCTGTGTGGAGCCTGACTTTTGTATGACATTGTATTGAATTTCATGTGAGCCATGTCCTAAGAGATACTGTTAATGTGTCCGACAGCTGTCCAGAGGCTCTCTGGCCAGACAACCTCACTGACAGCACTGGGATTCTCAACACCTACTCTTCCAGAGTTAGCTCAGGCCTCCAAATCTGCAAACCACAGTCGTGTAAAAGGATCTTGAGTTTTGTGAACAACTCCTTACAGTTCTAAGTAGTAAGCAGCACAGGAATTCAGTTTAGCCTTGTAAAGGTGGAAGGATCAAGCTTTTCATGCAGGAAAGCAACACTTTAACCTGAAGCTTGGTTAGCTTTCAGGGCTGGAGGAGCAGTGCAGTGTTTTGCGCAGTTGTATCATATCTGTGTTTCCATTCCAGGTGGCACTGAGTGATTGAGTAAAATCACACATTGGAGTGTCCCAGTTTGTTATTAGAAACACTGAAAGTGCAGAAGATTGTTTTCTAAATTGTTTCTGAGGTGTTATTACCTTTCTGTTCTTGGAGTGAATTTTGCAGCAGCCAAAATGCTCTGTGCTGTTAAAATGCTTCAGATGCTGCCTGTAGTTGTTTATTGTTCCCTTGAAGCAATTTATTTCATTATAATGTACTCATGAAAGAACATTAGTGTTTAATTATCAGGAGAACTATACTTAGCAAAGCTTGACTTGACTGTTTAGTTGCTTCTCATTTACAAATTGATGGTTGACAGAGCAAATGTCATGCAGGTTAGTTCAATGATCTCATGCAAATAATATCTGTTGTGAACTTTATCATTTTTCCATTAAAAATCATTTTAAGAATAAATCTTGCCAATTTGCTATACTCTGACTGAGAGAGTGAAAACTCACGTGCAAGTAGCTTTGCACTACTGCAAGGAAAAACACAATATGGTAATGCCTCTGTGCAGTGAGATGGGACCAAGAGCATGTGAAGGAAGGGATAGATGTGATTGCAGATCTGGGATTGCCCTCTGCTCCAGGAGGGGAATTTCATTCTAGTTCACAGTGTCAGTTACTAAAGCTGATTCCCTAGGTCTAACCAACAGATTCAAAGTAATAAACATAATGGTAGTCCTGAAGTAATAGAAGGAGACCTTGATGGGAACTTTGGTCTATCTGCTCTAATTCTGTAGCTTAATATCACTTCAGTTAAGGAATTATTTTGTTTACCCTTAAACATTCAAAGGCACTATAACATTTCTGCAGTCAGTATACTGTGACTCCAAGTTTTGTCCTGAATACCAAGGATTCCTCTGCGAGTGCTGTACTCAGGAGTGTAAATCACACAGACAGTGACTCGTTGCTATTTGGTTGTATAGCACTTTGGATGCAAAGGTTTGTCAAAGGATAACAGAATGACTCAGCAGTAAGATGAGGAAATAACCAAAAGCATTTTAGAAAATATCAGGCTTGCTGAGGGAGGTGAGGCAGCAAATTGTATGGGGAGAAGCACTAGGGAAGGAAAATTACCAAACGTGATTGAATATGAGTATGCAGAAGTACTGCAGATGGGCTGCCTCCAAAGCCAGGCAAAGGCCACTGGAGTCTTTCTATTTATGGCCTAGTTCTTGTCCCTAAATCAAGATAAGGAGTTTGTTCAAAAATCAGAGCTATGATAATAAAAATGTAATAAATGTCATTACAGGCATGTAATGAGTAATACGAGATGATTTTTATTCATTGCTTCCACACATAGTACTTGTACAGGCATGGGGATCCCTGGATCCACTGGGATCAATACTGCAGTGAGGGATCAGTACTACAGTGCATTATCTCCCTAACCTTGAAATAGCAAAGTTTTCTCTTTTCCTGTTGCCATGATTTCTGCATTTCAGTTTTAATCTTGCCCTATGTTCTCCCTCTTCCCTCCTCTGCTAATAAAATACTGTGCCCCATCTGCAGCACTCTGATGGAAGAGACAAATCTTCATTGAATTTAAAATGCTCTTGGATTTTATAATCAGTGGAAAAAAACAAACCACCTAATTTCCTTTTACTCCTCCATAAAGTCTAACTGTGAAAAATCCTGCCAGTATCAGAACATCAAAGCTGAAGTTTATTCTTCAAGATCTCAGAACTTGGCCTTTAATCATAGATTTGGCTAAAAACCATGCACAGTGCGAACCAAAATGAACCTCAAGTGTATGTCACTTGCAATCCCAGCTGATAAATCATTTCATTGTTCTTATAAATGAATGTTAATTGCCATGTGTGTATCTACATGCCAGATATATTAAAACCTTAGGTGGGAATTTTTCATCTTCACTGGCTCAACATACCCTGAGGGCAGGACACTGTCGCTTAGCAACTCTGAGTGCCATCACCATCTCATGGGGTGGCACAGCTGCCAGTGTGCCAGCAGTGTACCCCTGCCCTGTGTGGGAGTAGTGCACCCCAAGTGTGGGCAGCACACCCCACATGTGAACACTGTACCCCATGTTTGAGCAGTGCACCCCACATGTGAGCAGCACACCCACGTAAGCAGTGTACTCCACATGAGCAGTGTTCCCCACACGTGAGCAGCATCGTACCCCGCAGGTGTGAGCAGTGCACCTGTCCAGGGCTGGCTCATCTGCAGAGCATCACTGGCCGTGCAGCCCTGCCTACACTGAGCTAATGAGAGGCTTGCTACTGGCCCTACATGTGCTGGGGAGGGATGTTGGAAGGTGCTAGAATATTTCTTTCTCACTTGCTGAAGCATGAGGGTTCCTGCTCTGCTTCTGCTATGCTATTGTTATGCCTTAAAGGTAAGGGAAGGCTTAAACAACAAAAACTTGTATAAACCCTTTCAAAATATGTGTTGTTGTTGGAAATTATTGTTCTCCTTATTGCTTAGTAGCTGGTTTTGGTCTCCTCAGTGAGGCTGTTTGTGCCATGTTGTGTTAATGGGAGAGTACTGCCTTGCACAGCTCACCACTGCTTTATGCACTGCTTTTGGAGGGTGGCAAAGGGCTTGTTTGTCTTCAAGTATCTGTGTATAGTTCCCCAGTAACAGTGGTGTCTGTTCTGGGTGTTAGGAAGAAGCAGCAATGTTTTCCCATGGCACTCTGCTAAGCAGCAGGTTAGCTGAGGAAGAGGAAAGCTCATGTTGTGTTTTAGGTTGATTTGTTGTTTGTCTTTTTTTCAGAAGAGTGTATAAAGAAGCTTTGCACATAAGTGTCTTTGCAGCTGTAGCTATAGTGATCCCCATACCGTGAATGCTATAATATGTATTGATTTGTTTGCTTTCCACTGTGAAGTGTTTAATGTTGCTGTTTGAAAGATGTTTTTTAAAAGTATAGTGTTATCCTGAGTTGGTTCTGACATCAAAAAATCAAGAGAAAATGAACAGGGGAGAGAGCAAAGGTATCAAAATGATTAATTGCTGCATTAGCATTCAGGCACTGAGTGTATTTTGCTTTACGGATTGCTTGTTTCTAAGGGTATGATTGTAGCTTCTGGATTGTATTAAAAAATGCATATCTTAGGCATTGATGTCTAATTTCAGAGGAGTTTCATTCCTGTAGTGTGAAGAAGGAGGGGAGAGAGAAGGGAAGTAGAAGAAAAAAGTTCCATGATAAAATAGCAGCCCCAAATAATGCAGAGCGTGGAGCTTAAGACAAGCTTGATGAGGTAACATTTGTAAAACCAACCTACTACCCAAAAAACTTTTTAAAATTTAGTTAGAAAAATATGAAAATTGTTGCTGTCATGTCTGTCATGTGAAAAGTGGGTGAAAAAAAGTCACTGCTATGTAGTCTCCTGGACTTCTGGTGAGGTTTGTGGTGAACTGCTAAACCTGTATCTGCGTATGTGATCAGAGTTGGGATTGGAGGATTTTTCAGAAGTCTTTAATTTGATGGTATTTCTGTTGTTGTTTTAAAATATGCCATTATGAATTGTTTCATTGTGATCAGGACTTCAGTGTTAATATCAATCATAGATAAAGATAGCAGTGATGAGTGGGGTCCCTCAGGACTCTGTCTTGGCACCGGTGCTCTTCAACATCTACATTAATGACCTGGACATAGATATGGAATGCACCCTCAGCAAGTTTGCAGATGACACGAAGCTGAGTGGTGTGGTTGATATGCCAGATGGGCAGGATGCCATCCAGAGGGACCTGGATAAACTTGAAGAGTGGGACCATGAGAATAAAATGGAGTTTAAGAAGTCCAAGTGTAAGGTCTTGCATCTGGGTAGGAGTAATCCTAGGTATGAGTACAGACTGGGTGAAGAACTCATTGTAAGCAGCGCCGCAGAGAAGGACTTGGGGGTCGTGAGAGATGAAAAGCTGGATATGAGCCAGCAATGTGCACTCACAGCCCAGAAGGCCAACAGCAATTATCCTAGGTGGACAAGAATAATTCAGATTAAATTCTGAGGGTATATATTTGGATATGTGCTTTGGACCCTCTATGTTCTATGTCATTTCTATACTGGAAGATAAAAAGATACCAGAATTATTCCCAGTTAACCTGACCACATGCCTTTTGATTCCAAACTCATTTTAGCACAACCTGCCTAGGAACAGCCTTTGTAAATACAATGTGCTATCCAAACAGTTCCTGAACATGTCAGTGGCATCAGTGTCTCTTTATTTTCTGTGGAGAAAAAAAAAGACGTAATTTGGTATCAGATTATACAGCTTCACTTTCATATTTTTTGAGACATCAAAGTAATAGTAAAGAATGTGTAATACATTGCAGCAAGTTGGTTTAGATAAAACAGTCTTACTGTATGCATAAATTGTAGCCCCAAAGACTCCCTCTGGCAATTTTCAGAAGGTGGAGAGAGAAACACAATTTTATTTTCTTCATTTCTATCTTTTGTCCTTTTCTCTCCCCCCATACCCCAACTAGAAAAATCTATGGACAGCTTGTCACTCTTGTTATTTGAATGCAGCAATTCTATATGAAACCCACTACTATACCCCAAAAGCTGTTCTGGTCAGAATGTCACCTGTACCTTGTGGCCTTGTCCTGGGATCACCGAGGCTCATACTGTAAACTTAGGGCCCGGTCCTGGGAAGTGTAGCACCCTGAGGAGCTACACTGATAGCTTCCATTGCTCATTATATTGCTCATTATTTTGCTCCTTTTTGCCCAATACCTCTCAAGGAAGCTCTCTGCATGCCTTCAGTTGAAGGTCTACTCCAAACACATTATGGATGTGTTATGTACTACACCAAGTCTTGCTCCATTCCTGTCTTGGGTGGTCTTTAGGCACTAACCCACCAGTTCAAGTCTTGGGTGAAGCAGGTTCCTGCACAAATAACATTGCAGGATAGGGGAAGTGGGGCTGGCTGCCTCAGTGCTGATAGAAAGCAATGGAGGACACTCATGTCAAGGGATGCCTGGAGTCCTGGCCTTTGGGGCATGGCAGCTCTTCCCATTGAAATGCTTGTCTCAAATCTTCCTGAGCAATAACCACTCACTCCTCCTGTGAGTAACTTCTTCAAGTTGCTCAATGCATTCGTTTTGCTCCTGTTGTGACTGAAATTAAATTGGTGGCTGAAATCCACTCTGAAGCAAAATGCCAAGACAAAACACAATCTGTATGGGTCTGATCTTCTGCAGGTGTAAATCAAGTTCTAGCAAGTGTTAGAAGATACCTAATTTGCCTTCAAAGGCTTCTTGTATAACTGAGGCCCAGACACACAACTCTTTTGAAAGAGATTTCCTCAGTCACCTCTCCCTTTCAGTGTCCAGATAGTCTAATTTGCTGCTGGGGATGGTTTGGAGTTTGAGTGGGAAAGTTTGTGATTGCATTAGCCTTTATCACTTTTGAAAATTAAAAACAAAACTAAAATGGTGGCTAATGAGGATATTTGATGGTTTGTGATGACTTTGATATAATAATTGACTTGTAATATATGGTTTCAAAGCATCTGATGAGATTCACCCTCACGACTTCTGTACTTATTCTATTCCTGTCTTGAATGTCTGTTAAAAAGAAACCTCTCAATTTCTTTACACTAAAATTCCTTTCATCATTTGAAGATTCTTGAAAAGTGTAATAGGAGAAAGAAATCACCAGGAAGACACCTGATTAATTCAAAAATTAATTGAGGCTCATTTAGATGACATTAGTTTGTGATGGCTTTCGTTAATAAATAAAACTATTAACAAAAGGAACAAGCATTTTCTCCTCACTTCGAGTATACCTGTTCAGTTCCCATCATTTAAGTAATCAGTTTCTTGCTTCCCAGTGATCATCAAGGGTGCAATTCATTGTGGTGGAGTAGACCTGCTCACAGCTCAAGTATTGAAAATAGTAGATGTCTTGTGCAAAAAGCTTTGTCCTCGATCTCTGCTTGAGGGTGAATACTTTAATTGTTCATGTTATAGCTGCAGCTTTGATCCCAGATGTATAGACTGAAAAACTTTCAAACAAATACTGCTCCTGATGGGTTAGAAGTATAGTTATATTGCAGAGCTATTATGGGAACTAAGGCAGACTCCCTTACAGTGAATTACTGATGAGTTTCCTTGGGATGCTATGTAATTTCTGATATGCTGTAAAATCAATAATATTAGCCATCTGCCACCATTTCCATTTGTATGATGGCAGTTCCTAGAAGTTGCCTTTCAGCATGATTGTTCAATTGTTTTTGATGCTCTGCAAAGTGCAGAGTAAAAGAAAAACTTCATTCTAAGTTATGGTCTTACAGACAAAAGCGTGGAAAGGGATAGATGAAACTCTTCACCTGGAATTGCATGAAGCATTAGCAGAACTGTTATCTGAGCCTGCCTAGGTGTTGAACCTGAATATGCATACCTACCTATGAAAGAAAGGTCTTTATTCTAACTTCTGTAAAAAAATAGGATGAGACTTGAGCAGTTCAAGGGTATGGCAACAATGTTGGTGGGAAACCATGATACTTTGGCTGGATGTGTTAGTTATTTTCACTCTTTTGGAGACTGCCTTTCCTTCAAGTGCTGTATGTAGCAATATTAATTACTAAAGGAGCTGCAACATTGGCAGACAGGTGGTGGTTGTGTGTTGTGTCCCACAGAAGGAGAAGTTCAAGGCATGCAGATAAGCTTTGTCTAAACTACCTCCTTGCCAATCAGCCTGTGAACCCTGATGCAGAACTGATGCTTCCTGGGTGGGTCTGTTTGCTATAGTGTGCAGTAGTGCTAATTGGAGGGGATTTCTACAGTCCTTCTCTCCCTTCACCCAGGCTCTATCTGACAACAGCCTTTGCCCTGCCATTGTTATCATTCTGCCAGAAGATAATGGTTCAGAGAGGAAGCAGCTGGAGGAGGAGTTATTTTTAGATATTCTAAATACTTCAGAGTCTTATATAACTGGATTTGAGCAATAGCTGATGCCAGGCAATCTCACATAATCAGTTACAGAGCTCTATCAGTTCTCTCCTTGTCTTCACAGAACAGTTTGTGCCCCAGAGAGAGGGTTAGGCAACAAACATCACATTTAGAGCTGTAAAAATTGCAAGGAAAAAAGCAATGGCTTACAGATTGCTAAATTGGGAGCATGCACATATTTGTTCAAAGGTTTTGATTTTCTTTCCAAATGGGAAGAACTGCACTGGTAAACACAGTCAGGTTGAAGTCCTAAGATTCAATATTGAACATTTTATAACTAGCAAGTGCTGAAAGAGTTGATATCTTATTCTGTGATGCTTTGGTTGGACTTCATCTTAGAGGTCTCTTCCAACATTAAGATTCTGTATGCTTCAAATCAATTGTTCTGGTAGAGTTCTAGGCCTTGTGTCACTGCTTTTCCATTGTAGAAATGAACAGTAGGGATCCCACTTACAGTCTGGATGTGCCAGGTTTGTGTTTGGCATGAGTTTCATTTGTACAATGGCTTATTTATGACACTTTGCTTATTTTATGGGTTTTTTGTAAATTATTATTATTTATTTAAAGAAATTGTGCTCTGTCCTTGTGAGGCACATGAGATCCATCCTGAGGACTACTGGTAAGTTCTTACACTGCTCAGTTATTCTCAGTGTTTACAGAAGTCCACTGCTGTTTGTTCCTCTCTATCCAGTTCCATGGTGTATCATCTACTCAAACATTTTATGCTCTCTGGAGGATTTGTAGAAATGGCCAGGAAAGATAAAAGTAGAAGGTCAAACAACAAACTGCACTGTGCAATTAACCTGGCTGTGGTTTCTAAATCACAAATGGAGGCTATTTTCCAAAAAAAGAGATCAATATACAGTTTATTGTTACAGATGAAGGAAAAATAAATGCTGTCTTGAGCTTCTTTTCATGCAGAATTGCTTATCACTCCTTAGCAGCTTGGTACAGTAGAGGAGGCAAACAAGCCTTCAAAGGTCCCCCTTTCAGAGACCAGGGCTGCAGCATTCAAATAACATTGGTTCAGTTCCAGGTTCAAATGATGTTGACTTTTAAACCTTGGCAACACAGAAGTTGTTAGGCTATGGGGAAGATATTACTTCAGCCCAAATGTCGAGGAAGGTTAGGCACGACTGAGTCCAGTCTCACATCTTGTGCTGCATTTACAGTATGCCTACTAAGTGTGATGTGCAGATCAGAGAGATTTCAGCCTCCTTACCTGTGTATTGCTGCTTAGAGGAAATAGGAGACTTGGGTGTTAGACCTTCTCTGCAGGGTCTTTGCAGAGAGAGAAGGGTCTGTATCTGTAGTACAGGAAAATGTTGCATGTTTCCTAACAGTCTTAAGGTGAAATAACAGGAAAAGTTTCAGGTATTGAGGAAATATGTACCTGCTTAACATACCAGAATTAACTAGGGGGAAGTTCTGATCTATCCCGTTACCACTCTGGGAAGCTGCCTTTCTGGATAGACTCTTGTCTTGCTGTCACCCACTGCTCACAGGCTTTATGTGATATGGTGATGGAGATAGTCACCCTTGAGAAACTGTAGAGCACCAAAGTGGACTGAGGACTCTTGAAATTTTCCTACTAGGAGCAGATTTAGAACGTTAAAGACATAAACAGAATAGAAATGGAGAAGAAAAAAATACAATTCAAGCTCTATCCTAAAATGAGAGGCCTTTGATGTCTTGAAGGAAATGCTAGCTTTAAAAAATTCTATTTGCCTTGTTTTTATCAGGAAAGGCCATTTTTCTTGTTGCAGTATCTATTTTTAAAGAGTTGAATTAAAATTAATTATTTCATGTCTGATAACCCTTTTTGCACAGAGACCTGTCTGAAAGAGTCATTGATTTCCCAGCTCGCAGCGTGCTCACCAGCTGCAGTACGAGTGCTTCATCTTTTAATCTCCAATATGAAAGGAACAACAGAGGTCACTGTGGACTTGTATTGTTGAAAGGGATTGCTGGCAGAGCTGAGATAGCTTGCAATGAGGCCAGCCTGCTCTTCATTTAAGTTTATATATATTTATTTCTCTCTGCTTTCCCTCTCCACCTGGGACCCACATGTTCCTGAGTCCAGGGAGAGCTAATTAAAATGAGGTGTTCCTTTTAAATAAGTCTGCTAGCAGCTTGGTACAAAGGCAGAGCAGGTATCATGTGAATATACCTGCTTTAAAAATGATGCTATTGTCCTCTCCTTTCTCTCGAGCAAAATGTCTCCTGTTTCTGTTCCTCCTTACCCCTACCTGTAATTACTGTTTATTAGAGACATTAAACTCACTGTCTTGGAGACCTGGAAAACAAGAAAACTGGAGGATCTGTTGGAGAGCTTGATACTGTAAATGTCATGCCTTTGCTGTCTCTGGTATTTTACAGTAGACCACATGACAAGAAACAATCCATGTCTGAAAGAGCTTCCAATAACAGGCAGGACACAGAGGCATAAAGAAGAAAAATTATCCTGTCAATTATTTCCATGCCATTTAACCATTCAAATCTGCTGTTCTGCATGTGAAACACCTTCTTTCTTTGGACTTCCACATTCTCTTGTACTTTCAAAGATCCTGAAGCAAATAGACTAGAGGAAAGAAATGAAATATTCTTTCTCTGTAATGCAAAATACATAATGAGAGGCACCAGTTTCCAAGCCTGCTTGTAACCACAAAGATACTAAAGATAATAGACAACACACTGAATCTTTAAGGTAAAGATGAATAGAGCTTTCTCATGAGAAGAATGCTAGGCATACCAAACTGAACCTTGTGCTAGTAAATGTTATGGAAAATTTACCTTCCAGAGTCTTTTTTTCAATAGCTTCTACTTTAACCAAGACAAAACCCCCACCAATCTTATTATATGAGTGTATTTTTAACTTAGCCTTTCAAGCCAACCTGTGTTCTAATAGCAAATGGAAAATTGCCCTGACTGTGGAACAATCTCAAGTTCAGGCATGGCTTTTTTTGAAGTGTGTAACAGGTATTTAGAAATCTTGTGTAATTATTTTAACCACAAGCCCAAGGAAAAAAATCTTTTACTCCGCTTTTTCTGATGTAGGGTTAAGGGATTTTTGTTTGGTTTTGTTTCACATCAAGAAAGACTTCTTTGTGTGCAAATTGAATTGCAAGATATTCTTCCTTCTTGAGGTGCATGGTAATGTTCAAATGCTAGCTCAGTTTTAGTCTGTGCTATTGTCTTTGGAGATGTGACATGGGTCTGGTAATTAACTTTGTTCACTTTAAAAAAAAGTATTGAAAATATCTCTTAAAATTCCATGGTAATTCTTAGAAATCAAGTGCCTAAATAAGACTTAAAGATGTTCTTGAGAATGTAAAACAAGGATTTGTTTTCTATACAGCAAGGTAGCAAAGTGTGACAAACTTAGTCAGCTATATGACGGTAGTTAGATATCTTGCATGAATTTGCAAGAGCTGAAGATTTGGCCACCAGTTTTTTACCAGCTTTCATTACTGTAAGATTTCAGTGATCATCCAGTCTTGGAGTGAATTGTCACTGGCTCTGATAGCTGCAAATATAACCAAACATTTGTGCTTTCCATGGATGTTCCAGGGAAATGTTTAAATTGGCATTTGCAAAACCTGGGTAGCTGCCAGTAGCTATGAGAGACAAATATCACTTATCAGATGATTTTACCCATTCCATAAATGCCAAAGTTCCCCCTCTCTGCTGCTTCAATACACTGAAGAACTGGGATGAATCTGTAAACAAGAAACTTATTCTGGTACTTCATATAACATAATGTATTGCTGTCTTATCCACGATTACAGTGCTTACCCATGGACTTGATCTTCCCATTACAACAGAACCATAAAGCCCATTCTAACTGTCCATTCTGGTGGCACATACTACAAACTCCTTTTTTTTTCCCTTCTCCTTTCAATTACATGGGAAACTAGCTAGAACTAGTATTAAAAATGCCTTCAGACATTAACTTAACACACTGCAGCTTAACTAATAGGATGCATCAGAAGCTAATTCTATTTTTAAAATAAGCTCTATTCAATCATAAATATGGCATCTTTTGTAGGATACACACTGTATATAAATTACACAGCAATAGTCTGTTGGACTGTGGCTATGTCTTCACTATTTTTGTTTTCACTCTGCTTCCTGACATTTTTTAGAACAGTATATTTTGCAGTAGCTACAGCAAACAGCTCATCCACCTTCTGCTGGATGTGAAGAACCAGAATCTTTGGTTTAAAATGGGACAGTCTTTAATGCTTGCATGTGAGATGTCAATTTTATGGGTGATCATGCTGACTTCACCAAACCTACTCACAGCTGGCTGTTAAGAATGGATGGTTCCAAATCTATGCAGGAGGAGTACACAAAATGTTGTTTCTCCCTATTTAGAATAGGGATTAAACACTGCAGAGGAATCCTTTGCCCAGGCTAAACTTCATCCTAACACTAGGATGACAACAACCTAGTTTTAACTAGCTAGCTTTATTTCTCTCTTAACTGTGTGATTCAAATCCAAGAACATGAACAAAACGCTCAGTGAAACAATAAATGTAGCTTATTTGACATATAAGAATGATGAACAAGAACTTATTTTTCTTTCTCATGCAGAAAGGTTGATGACAAAACCACTGCAAAACCAAAGAGGAAATCAACAGAGAAGGGTTGTTTATTATTATTTTAAAACATGCATTATTTTTCTTCTTAGCAGCCTGATTTTTGTGAGGTTGTTGGGTATTTTTGAAGTTTCTTTGTTGAGGGTTTCCTTGGCTGCTCATTTTATATATGTGGCTTGGTCCTTCCTTTGCCTGCTGATGTCTCTCATCTTTACATCTTTATAGCCTTTGCTAATCATTTACATAAGCAATGAAATAGTCAAGCATTTCTCTTCCACTGACCGCTCGAACAAGCTGAAGATTGCTCCGCACTGAAACACAGTACAAGTTCATACTCAGCCATCAGTGCTGAGCTTAGATATTAAAGTTCATTGTTTTAAGCATTTTCTTCTGCAAAATACCACTGACAGTTGTGTTTTGTTTTGTTTTTTTTCCTGTGTTTAGTGCCCTGAATCAGTTTATGCTGGTTTGTTGAGATTGCCCTTTGCTAGCATGGCAGGACCACAGATGGGCCACTCATCAAAGTCCTGTGTCTCTCAGCACTCATTAGTGTTCTCAGATGATTTTTTGTTTCCCCCTTCCCTTTCATCCTGTGAATTAAACTGTCAAACTATTGAGCCAAGAGTTCACGACCAGTCTAAAAATACTGAAGAGAAGTTCTGCATGGTTTATAAACAGAGTTATAGGTCATCTTGGATGACAGAGAGCAGTAGACATTAGATTATGGGCTTTTTTAACTGCGACCTCTTTCTCCTGATTATTCAGAAGGGCTCTGCTTTTGCTGGAGCTCCTCATCCTCCCAGGCTGCCTTCTGTTGCTCTCCCTACACGCTGCTGAGCTGTTATTTGTGAAAGGCAGCCGACATCTGTGAGCGTGGGACAAGTGGTCTGCCACTGAGACCCTCAGCAGCACTCCTGTGCCAGCCTGTAAGAGGACCTATTGCAGTAGCTGCAGACAGTCCTTTTTAAATGTAGAATAATGTCTCCTGGGGATGTGTGAGCATTAGGCTAGTAATGCTGTTCCCAGTAATAAACAAACAGGAAGCAAAGTCCTATTTGCTTGCTCCTGAGAGCCCCACCATCTGTCATCATGTATAGATTTTCAGACTCACTGGTTTGCTAATTAATCATATTGGGTGTGAGGGTAACTTGCATTTGGCATTTCTGCAGGGAAATAAGGTGGAAGGGAAAAGTCACTTCAGCATCCCTGTCCTGATTATCTTCATTACAAGGCACAGCTCATCATAGATGGTGAGTTCCTCATGGCTGCTATGTCCTCTCTCAAGCAAGCAGGTGGTGAGTGGGAAGGCAAGGACAGACTGTGTATGGAGTTTCTACCCTGCCTGCCCTGAAAATATGACTCCATGGTTATGACAGAGAAAATGATCTGTGCCAGATAAAGGGCTAGTAGAGGGAATATCTCTCAGTATAACTTTGTACTGATCACAAAGTGTTAGGGGTTGTAAGGGAACTCCGGAGATCATCTAGTCCAACCCTCCTATCAGAGCAGGTTCACCTAGAGCAGGTTGTGCAGGATGACATCCAGGAGGGGTTTGATTTTTCTCCAGAGATGGAGGAGACTCTCTGGACAGCCTGGTCCAGTGCTCCACCACCCTCAAAGGAAAGTAGTTCCTCCTTATGTTTAGATGGAACTTCCTGGGTTCCAGTTTTTACCTGTTACCTCTAGCCCTGTCACTGGGCACCACTTAAAAAAGACTGACACCATCCTCTTGGCACCCACCCTGTATGTATTTATAATCATTGATAAGATACCCCCTCGCTCTTCTCTTCTCCAGGGTAAGTAGAATTTACCTTAGCCTTTCTCCATCAGAGTGCTGTTCAAGTCCCCTAATCATTTTTGTAGCCCTTCTCTGTATCATCTCCAGAAGTTCTCTGTCCTTTTTGAACATGAGAAACCAGAACTGGACACAATACTGCAGATGTGGCCTCACTAGGGCAGATCTTCCAAAGGTTTTGCTGTAGCACCACAGACACACCATGTGTGGGCTGAAAGACATGCCTAAAGAACTGAATACCTGCCACAATGTCATTGGTAAATGGCATTGCAGTGAATGCGGAGGGAAAAACTCTGTATTCCCAATGTGTGTTGTGCATGGTAGGATGAGCACATGCTGAAGAATGAAAACCACATATTGCAGAGTATAAAATCTCTGGCTGCACATAAACTATATTTCAAGTGTTCTGTGAAACTGGCCTATTTTTATGAATCTCAGATATACTGACAGACAATATGTAGGCAAAATGTGGTTGCAGCCGTTCTAGAAATGATTTTAATGATGTAAAGGGGCAATATTTTTCACCAGTTATAAAATTATATTGGCTCCCTATAATTCATTTAATGGCAATTATACTAAAGATACTTCCACTTGAAGTAAGTATCTGTAAAAGCTTCAGAGAAGTGGGAATGTTTGCCAGATATTTGCTTACACAAGCTACACCTTCACAATGTAATCAAATAAGCTGTTTTGCTATTAGTTCTGCTTGAACGTATAGCCTCCAAGCTACTGACAAGATGTGGATGAGTAATGCCAATGTCAAGGCACTGTGAAGGCTCAGAAGGAACCTAAAATTTCTTATATTTCAAATTATTCTCCAAAGCTTTCAAAACTGGATTCAATTGAATGAATTCTTGGAAAGAGACAGTAATAGCTTGTCTCCATTTGTAACTGGGCCAGGCATAAACTAAAAGCTTTACTGCTGCTTCCTACACTGCTCAGGAATTCAAAAATGCATCTGAATGATGAGCAGCTGAAGAGATTTTGCCAGTACTGAAACTGTATTATCTCTGCCTTGAATCATTTTTAATGTTTGACTCTACAGAGGGCTGGATTCCTCAGTCTGGTAAATTGAACTGGCTGGTGAGTTGGCTGTTCCCTGGAAAAGGAATATATTTGGCCAGAAATATCTTTGTAAGCTTCACCTTTCTGTATATTGTAGTGCTTGTCATTGCTTTTCCATAACTCCCCCTCTCCCAAGCCCTACCAAATGTGGGCTGCCCGGAGCTGGGCAGAAAGGATGTACAAGGAAGCAGATGGGATGGGGCAGACCATGGAAAAAGTTCAGCTCAAGCACACCACCTTATCAGATGAGATCTGCTTGTGTCACCTGAATCTGCTCAGAGCTTTGGTGTAGGCCAGGAGTACCAGAAAGGAGGTGGGAACAGCCTTCTTCAGCTCTGAAACTTGTGCTTTACCTGGTGTTTAGTCTCACATACTGGAGAACAGAGTCAGAGTCCACGTTGCTCTGTTTCGGACAGGCTGACTGTGCTGGTGAAATCCATGGTGCTGGGTGCTCAGCTTGGAGCTGCTGCTGTCTTTGGAACTGTTGAAGGAGAGCACTTAGCTGTAGGGATGTAAACTGATGGTAGCAATGTCTAATGTACAAAGTGCTGGCAGTTAGTATACTAAAAGCAAAGTTCCTGGGAAGTTTTGTGCTGTTACTGCCCTTGCCTGTGTGATTTGTAACATGGCCTCTGGCACTGGTTAGAACATTTCATGTCCCCTTTTGAACTTTATCCTCTTGCTCTTTTAAGTCTGTTCTTTGTCATGGGTTAGAGAAGTAAAAAGTGGTTTTCACTTAACGTGATGAATCACTTCATTGTAATATCAAAATCTGGGCATTTATTTGGAACTGGAGCAAAACTATTTATAAAACTCTGTAGAAACTATCTTGACTCTGTTAGAAAGACATCATTAAAATTACTAGAAAGAAGTACCTTCTGTTTAAATGCTTTCCCAGCCTGTTTAACTAAAGAATAGAAATACAGCTCTCAGTAAGAAAAATGATTTAAAAGAATCCTAACCCTGTTTAAAGGGTGATTTCATATCAGCCTGGATTAACAAGGCTGCCTCATTTATATCTACTACATGAAATTCTCTGAATATAACTATTTAATTAATTGCACTAAATCAGAGAAAATTGTTTCTGACTTTTCTGGGAAGCCATAGCTGATATATCTGACACCAAACTTTCTCACTTCACTTATTCCACTTAGTGCTCTAAATTGCGAACCAATGCTAATGTTCTTCAAAGTTGAAAGTAAGCAATAAAAACCTCCCAGCAACAAAACCCAACCAAACCAAAACCCTACCTTCCTAAAAGTTAAAATGAATAACTTGGGGTGATCTTTGGACTTATTTTTTGGGGTTGTCCCTAACTCTGTGTCAGGCTACTTTTATGCAGAGTAGTACTCTGTAGAGCTGTCAAAGCAGAGAGCAGCTCCTCTGAATCCATCAGCCATGTCATACCAGGTCAGACTGAGTGCCTTGCTCTGCAGCTTCTGCAGCTCAAGCTGGTGCATCTGGCACCATGGTGTTCTGTATTCACCCTGCATGGCTTTTCCAACTATTAGTACTATTGGGTTGCACTGATAGTGGGATTCTTTTATTGTAGGGTTGTTGATATTATTTTATAGATTATCTGTCATTGCTTTCAATAGCAGACAGCTTTAGCTAGTGTAGTGGAACTAGAATTTTTCCCCTTGATGTCTCTTCTTTCCAGTCCTTTGTTCAGTGTATAATAGATGGGAAGTAATAGAGAAGAAGCATGCATCGACCATCAGAATATTACACTCAGCTATGGCTTCAAATGTATAGTTCACAGAATAAACAAGAATGTCAGCTAATTTAATATCTGCCAATTTCCCCTGAATTCTATGGGATCGTTTCTTAGGGCTGATATAATGTCTGCAGTTAAGGTCTCTTATCATTATTGAACTTGGTGTATGGGAGTACATGGCTATTAACAAAAGGGAATAAAGCAAGGCTCTCACCCTGCCAAACGAGCTGTGGTAGTCAGCTGAATCAGAGTCAGTTCAGCTCTGTCTAGCCCCAGTAGCTCACTTGCCTAGTTCCAAATGCAGCATACATGCTGGGAGTTTTCTACCAAGGATGAAATGTGATGCTGGGAGAAATTCTTTAAGGCAGGAAGGAGAAAGACCCATTAGGAGTTAATGCAGGTGAGGAAGGGAGGTGGTAAGATCTTTGTGCAAGTGCCAATAGCAAAGCCACATGGCACATATTTTGTGATGAAAAGGTCTGGATTTAAATTCAGAATCACTGGTATTCGGTGTGATGCATTTACTGAACCAAATTTGGTAGCACAACTACATTTGCTGTTCTAAAATGCAGCTCTTGCCAAGCAACAGCTGAGGTGTAAGTGGACAGAGCTGCTCCTTCCAAAGAAGGTATGCTTTGTCAGGGGGGTCTGATTTGGCTGTGCAGATCACTACTGCCAACCTCACAGATTTTTTAGGAATCCTGCACCTGGAGCAAGGACCATGAGAGGCTGCTGGAGAATATACACTTATCCAGCTGTCTGTCAGTACATTTTTTTTCTCCCCTCGTAAAGGTTTATGGTGTTTGGCAAATCTCTACTCAGAGTGGAAACTGGCATGGGAGCTACAAAATGGATAAACATACAAAAGGAGACAAAAGAGATGAGAGCTACTTTCAATCTTCTCATGCCAAAGTAAATTACCAACTGACCCAAATGCTATTTTGATCTACTTTAGTCTTTTAAAATGCTCTGTGAGTTGGGTGAGGTTTTTGGATGCAGACTCTTCACTGAAGACACCATAGGGACATGACTGCCACTGCTACTGGAAAGGCAAGGGACTGGGACTTGAATAGATCAACTCTTACATCTGGGTTTTAAAGAGAGCTAAGATCTGTCCTGAGAGAACTTGTTCTCCATCTCTTTAGCCTTGTCCTCAGCATTGTGTCTCTTGAATGTTTAAATGTTGGACTCTTTTCTTTGGAAAAAATCATTTTACATATGTCAGCATTAAAGTGCCAGAAAACAGCAAGTACTGCACATATATAGGAAGGATGAGAAAAACTGAGTGACCTCAGGCATGGTTGCCTGTGGGGCTAGTGGGGTTGCTTGTGACAACAGCAGCTGCTTGGGTTCTTACTTGGCTCCACCCTTAGTACTCACCTAAAATGTTCATCTACCTTGTTTCAAAGCAGGTTCTGATCATGTTACAAATTTCCTACCTTGTGTGTTGTAGCTTCTGTAGCTGGCCTGGATGTAGCTTCTGAGATATTTCAAGACTGCCCTACTTGCAGGAAATGGTGTGGGAACTGTTTCCCAGGGAGAAGTCAAACTCTGTCTATTTTTCAAAGGCAGCAAGTGTCTACTTACAGTACAGAAGTTCTCACTGGCTGGGACTCCTTTCAGCTTCTGCAGCTGTGGCTGAAACTCTTCTGCTGCTCAAGGTTTACAAGCCAGCCACAAAGGCAGACATACAGTGACCATATGTGGACTATTCAGGCATGTTCTTGGCTAGGCATGTTATGGTTTTGGTGCCCCAAGGACAAGAGCAAAATAACCTACAGAGGCAATCTGTCAGATTTTTAGGTCCTCCCCATTCTATGCTTGCTCACCTCTTCTCCACTCTTCATCTTTTCCCTGTAGTGCGACTGAGCAAAGCTGATAGCCTCCCTAGGGTCCTTTTTTAACCACAGCAATTAGCAGGAGATGGCTACTTGCTGCTTACAAATACCTCAAAAATTGTGCAATCCCATTGCTCTTCAGTGGTAACATACTACTTCACTGCACCTGCTTGCTGCACTAGCAAGAGAAGCTGAGGAGGCTGTAGGTAGGAAGTAGGCCGGAGGTAGAGTACAGGGGCATGTTAAAAAGTCTGCATCTCAGAGACAGGTCTACTTCTGCATCACCATCAGAACAGCACTGAAAAGACAACTGGAAAATAGGCACAGTTCCTCAAATACCCAAAGTCACGCTGACTTATGCCACCTTTTTTGTAAGGGTGAGCTTTACTTGTTCAGAGAGGAACAGGCAACTTGAAGTAAATGGCTTAAAAGGTAGATATTTTGCTTGATGTTGGTGTATTTTTTATACTCAATGGGTTACTACATGAAATGTCAGATGGTTTTCATGGCGCAAGGCTGTACAAAACAATGGAATTTCAATATTCAGCATTTCCTGCAATACAAGTATGTTTGGCTCCTGTCCTTTTCTGAATGTCTTGCTGACTTTGATGTGATTATGTGCTCTGTGCATTCCAGGGCTCAGATATAATTTGTTCCATTAATCTGTCATGAATTTCAGCAGATGAGTGGATCCTGAGCCAACCCTAGAGCACCTGTGAAAGCCAATAACTGATGTGCATTATAAACTATATTCTTGTAATTTTCAGCTTCCCAGTAGCCTCATCAAAATCATGCAAGTTAAGCCTTGCAAGGTTGGAATGAGAGAGATCAGTGAAGAGAGATCAGTCATATCTGATATAAGAAACCAAATGAAACTCTTTGATACAAACAAGAATTTTGTAGGGGTCTTAATTTAAAAAAATATCTCTGGTGGGTTTATGAAAAAAAATCATATTTCCTTCATCCTATACAAAGTATTTAATCTCCCCCTCAGTGGAGCTTTGGTCCCATAAAGCTAATATATATCAAGAAAGCAGAGCTGTTTCAGATTTACGTGCTGTATTTTAAAAGTGAAACACTGCTGGAAATGAGTGGATTGCTGTTTTTATAAACCTTCCCTTAAGGAGGAAAAAACAATAAAATTTCTCCAGCAACTAAAAGTCTGATTCTGACCTTATGCAAACAACATCAGCATGGCCTCAGTGGATTTGTTTTATGCATCAGGAATAACTGCAATGTTAGTTAAAGTCCTCAGCATTGCATTTTGGATAGCAATTTCCCCCTGTGAAAAATGTGAGTGAACCAGAATAACACTTTAATATCTCTCCAGATTCCCTTTGAAATCACTATAGCAGATACAGAAATATCCTAGGAGAAAATCAAGCCTAATGAAATTGTGCTTGTGTAAATAATGCAAGTGTGGACATAATTAAGTTTAAAGTGAAATAATTTTCCTTTTCTAGCTGTTTGGCCAGTAGCAGATTCACTTTTTCTGTGGTTAATGATGAATACATTTTGCTGGGAAGGAAAAAAAGTGCTCAACATGACAGTGACTATCCACACAAACATCATATTTACCTACTGACAGGAAGACATAATTTCTATTGTGAATATACAGTAAGGAGAGGAAAAAACATTCCTCAGAGTAGATGCTTAACCATTGAAATCATGCAGACTAAAGCAGTCTGGATGAAGAAGTACATACCAAGAGAATTTGGCTGTTGCCTTTCTGCAAAGGAAAGGAATGGCATTAGACACTCAATATCTTAATCTCTTCACTCAGCTTTTATTGGTGCTTTCAACCAATAGAAGAGGAACTGGCTGAGAAATGCTCTTTGTGTGGGCTGGTTTTGTAGTTTGGATTTTTTTGTATTTTTGGGGTGGTAATCCTTGGAAGCCTCCTGTGATGAGAGTGAGGAGAAGTAAATTCTGTGCCATCCTCACCTTTTGTGACCTCACATTTTTGGCGCTGAGTAACAGAACTTCATTTTCTGTGCTAGTATAGCTTCAGGGCTACTTTTCCAGAGTGCCTTACACATTTCCTTCCAGGCCAGTGCATACTTCTCATAATTATCATCCTGTGTAGCATTAACACTGAGCACAAAATAGCTTCTCTAAGCCTTGGCATGATATTGCCATGAAATAAAGGAGGTTGTGTGATGGCAGCTGTTGTGATGGGTTAATGAAGCACTGTGCAAGCCACACGTCTACTGGTCAGTTTGGTTTCACAGACAATGGTTAAGCAAATGAGAGCAAACTTGCAGTGCCCATACATGCCATGTTAGACAAAGGCTAAGGATATCAACTCTACAGCTATGCTGAGTATCCCAGAGTGATAGCAAATGCTTTATTAAGGTGGAACCAGGCCTTCTTCTAAAAGGTTTGTTGAAAAACACATTACAGCTTAATTTGATGTGGAATTCCCAATATAATCAAGTATCAATTATTTAGAACAGTATCTAGCTTTGAGTGGGAGACAGGTATTTAAGATGGGAAGTGGGAAACTTTTTAATACACTGAGGAAATAGTTTAAGAGGAAACAATCTTGGTCTGGCTCTGACCTCTCTGAGGTAGCCTTCAGCCCCTCTGGCTGCCTGTGGCTAAACCACTCTCAGGGAGCTCCAGTCAGCTCACAACACTTGTACTTCAGCTTACTCGCACTACCTGAAATATTTAAACCTTCTCAAATACTGACATGCTGTTTAACTCTAGTTTTGTAGCTAAACTCAAGAATTCCTACTCAAAAAGAGCACTTCAATGGGAAACTGTGTGTTTGCTTTCAAAGTTCAGTAATATTGTCCAAAGGTTTCCCGGCTGCAATGTAGTTACCAGCATGTAACACAGGGAAGTTGATTGAAGAGTCAATGCCTACCAGTAGCTATTGAGCTAAAACATGTTATTGATAAGACATAGTGACTCAAAAACATCATTAGACTTTACCTGATGAATAAAGACTGGATGCTACTATAGCTAGTCTAGCTTCACAATGACAGGAGCTTCCACCACCTCCTCCTCTTGATCCATCTAAAGACATGGGAGGGAATAACTTTGCATTCACAAGCCATGATGCCACTGTTATGTCTCTGGTGTCCCAAGAGGATTGGAGCAGAAAGGAAGAAAGACCATGGCCCCTCTTTTCTATTGATAACTTGCTATATATTATCCAGGCACAAGATGTCTCTGTGGGCTCTCCAGAAATTCTAGATTTTAAAAAAAAAAAAAAGAGAGAAATCTCTAAGTGAAGCTGTGTGGGAAGCCTGTCAGCTTGTGTTTGTGGTTTTGTTTGTTTTCTTTAACAAATGTTTCCTGTGTTAAGCAGGCTGATATGTTATATTTTATAACATCCCTGTTGCCCCAGTCCGTGGCATAGGAAAGACATCCATGAACTAAGTGTAGTGAAAGACTTGCATGTGGTATAGATTGTGGTAGCTGAGAGCTTAGGAAGGAGTAGCATGGTTGATAATAAAGCAGTGCATCCTCCAGTTTCTCTATTGAAAAAGACATTCAAATTGCCTAATACTAAGTGGTTAGGACATCAACAAATACAATCTTCACTGTAGCTGAGTTAATATAACTGAAGAAAACTGGAGGTCTGAAATCTCCTGGAGTCTGAGTGCTTGATTTGGCACCAGAAAAGTTCAATTAATAATTAATTCTGATATTTAATATTATTTAGAAATGTATTTGTTTTAAATAATAAATCAGTAGGACTTCTTTTTAACCTTAAAAAACAATTGCTACAAGCATTGTTATACCAGAGTATTCAGTCATTTCAAGAAGAGATTGTACAAAGAGTAACTTGTGATCTGGTGTTCCACCCCTTTGATCTCGGGTAAATATCTTTGCTTTCTAGTTTTAATGCTGACCCCTTTGATCTTCCTGGTTATTAAAATCCCCTCATGGTAACTAAATCTGTGCTCAGTCATGCTCAATGGAGCAAGTCATAGTTTCACACCGGGCACAAAGTAGCTTGTTAAGTCACTGACTCTTATTTAGGCTATCTTCCAACTCAAAGTCTTTGGCCTGCCAAAAATATAACAGACTTATGGATATTAACACCCACATCTTTTCAGCACAAATAGAGAAAGCTCATCAAGCCCTGCCAAAATATAATCAAGTTATTGTTGACTTTTGCACAACAAGAATCAGTATCTCTGCAAGACTCTCCCTTAACTCCTTGAGTTATAAGGTTACATTTGATTGACAAATAAAGATTTCTAGATGCTTGAAAATCCACCAGAGTTGGACAAAATGCATCTTCACATGAAGCTTATTCAGTCTGATTGCAGGTTCTTTTGCAAGATAATGGTTTTTCAGAGCATAGCATTAAATCTTTATACAGTAGGCAAACTATAACAACAATTATGTGGAGTAATTGTGTTAGACTGTGCTAGAAATATAATCTCCTTATGAGCAATGCATGTCATTACTAGAAGATGAACACTTCTAATTCAGTTGTCCATCACCATCCTGATACTGCTTGCTTAGCCTTGTTTTACATAGAATGCATTTTCATTTTTGTAATCACAGTGTTAGTAAATCTGCAAACAGTGGTTGGAGTCCTGCTTCCATACTGGAACTGGGGTAGTTCTCTTTAAAATCACCTTCTCAGGTGGAATCTGTAGCTGTAGAATGCTGTACTGATACAAATGGCTCCCCCTGGGGCAGAAGAAAGTAACTTAAGTGAATGTTAGCAAAGCTCCATGTTTTCCCAATTTCAAATACAATCTAAGAATTTTATAAACATTCTAAGGGCTGTGGAATTGACAGTAGAATTGGGACTAAAATAATTAAAGCTAAAAATAGTGAAGTTTTTATCACACTTGTATTTAAAGTTTGAATTCTGAAAGAAAAATGAATGAATTACAGATGGACTTTAAAAATTAGCCATTGATTAAAACTCTAAGTTTTGGGTTGCTAATGTGCTTGTGACTCTCTGTGAATGAATCCTAATTAATGCCTGTAACATGCTTGCAACATCTATATGCCTTGAATTTAGTACCTAAAGAGATTTCACTAAATCATGTTCCTGCTGCCTCTGGAAAATTTTTATTAACTTTAATAATAATACACTGATGATATATTAACCTTTTTTAAATGGCAGTTAGACTGAAAGTGTGCTGCAGCTGTGTGCAGCCTCAGTCTTTTGCAAACTCCACCATGTTCCTGCAGCACAGTTACCTTCTGCCTTCCTGCAAAGTCGTGTTTTCCTTTGGTAGAGTAATACTGACAATTAATTCTCTGTGGCACTAATAGACAGGACAAGTGTTTCATCATTCAGAGTGAATTAGCATGGAAGTAAATAGCAGCTGTAATGTGTCCTGACATTCTTGTAAATCACTCATGACTGCAATGATGTTTCCTCCTAGGACTTGCCCCTTAAAGTACTTTGCATTTTGGCAGGATAGAGTCAGAGGAAGGGAATTAGCTGGACTCCCAAGGTTTTTCTCAATGATGCAAGGTCTGTTCCAGTCCTTACCTATAACAGTTACAATGTTGGTAAGAAATTCAGAATCTTTAGCAAAAAGACCCATCAAAACTCTGCCATAAAAGTATCTGTGAAACAGGCAAAGTGCAAAATTAGGTTGAAAAGTAAATTTGATGGAGGCACACATTCTTCATTAAATGTCAACACCAGTAAACTTCTAAGAATACACATGGATGCACACAGGGTTAGACAATCAAGTCATGACTTTGGTCCATTCACAAGGAAGCAAAGCCACTGGTAGTTTGATACATGAGCAGAGCTGAAAGTATAATTTGAATTATGTTGTTAACCCATTATTTGATGTATGTATTCCATAGGTTGATCACCATATGGAATCATGAGTTTAGTTATTACAATTCTATAAATTAAAATCAGGAAAATTATTCTGGTCATGCTTGATTATTCTATTTGTTGCTGGGGAAATCTCACCCTGACATTTTGCTATGCAGAAACCCTGGGGCTTCTATTGTCCTTTTCACATGGTGGTGTTCTGGATCAGCTTTATGCTGTTCAGAAATTAGTGTTTTTAACTTGTAGACCAACATTCTACAATCTGCAAAGAATAATTACTTTTCAAGTGATCATTAACAAAAATGTCTCTGAACAGGAAAGTGAAGAAGCTGCAGGAAAATCAAGTTGACAACTGTCTCACCCACCACCCCCTTTGCTGCTTTTGTTCCTGTTTGTTGCCTGAGGGCACTTGTGCAGAAGTACAATGTCCCCAGCACGTCAAGGGCAAAGCTGAATGCTGAACATTTGTTGTAATGTTCATTTGCTCTGAATGCCTTTATTACACTGAACTCAAGGCTGATGTTTATTTTTTTAATTAAAAAAAAATCTATTCATTACATAGGATCAAAATATATTTGTTTGAGGCAAAATGAAGTACCATCTTTCTCTGGCTCCCTGCCTCTTTCCAAAAAGTACCTGAAAAGAACAATAAATCCCCAGAGTTTGCACAGTCCTCTGGCTCTGGAACATCTGTATGACCCTTCCTTGTGAAAACTTCAGCCTTTTCCAATTTAGCCACTTAAATCTGACAGTCCTGATAAAAATCAAAAGCTTTCCTCTGTTTGAGATTTGATTGATATTCCACAAATACAGCCCTATGTAGGATATCTCTTTCTTTATTAAAGCCCACTGAATGCTCAAGAAATACTCAATATCTCCTGTTTTAGTCTTGAATTCAAACAAAATAGATTTTATAGATATATATATAAAATAAATAACTAAAAACTATTTCAGCTCAACTAGTTTAAAGGTGGTTTTAAAAGTATTTGAGAATCATCAAAATAGCAAAATACTGTAAAATTTACAATGCAGTAAAAGGTTTGAATTTCATTGGCCCTATTTTTAACATTTTTGATGGATGTAAGGATATATTGGAGAGTTTGAATCTAAATTCCTGACTGAATTGTGCACCAGCATGGTGTTGGGCTCTTCCTAAATGCCATGCCTTGTGCTAGAGGGAGAAGGGGAGCCTGCAGAAGCTAAGCAATGTTGTACAGGACAGGGAGTGGGTTCCTGAATCCACCTGAACCATCACTCTAGAGCTGATTTTATTAGGAATGAAACAAATTTAAACCTGTAGATCTTCACCTCTTCCCTGGAAAATCTCCAAGGAAGTTCAGATTGAAAACACATTCCCGCTGAAACCTTTGTCAGTGATCACAAGGAAACACTTGGAGCTACCCAGTCTGGGATTTGATTTAGCATTGTCATCAATTTGCTGTGTATTTCTGGTGGTCCCAAGTATTACAGTCTTACATTTTCCTCTGACAAGCATTCAGTTCAGTGAACCTGATGCTCAGGAAGAACAGACATTTCCTAAGCCTTAGATGTTATCTAACATGTTAGAGGTTATCTCTGTGGCTGATTAAAAATACTCATTTATAGTGAGTGTTTTCACATACAATCCTAATTTTGCAATATAGCAAGATGAAGTTCATAAAACATTTTCAAGAGGTTTGGTTTTGTGCCATTGTGGCTGAGGATCAGAGGTACTCCCTGACTGTAAAATGGAAAGATTAGCTTATTTCACAGTCGTTGTAGTTCTTTCAGTTTATAGAACTTGCTTCAATAAGATTATCTTTTACAACACGTAGGTCAGGGGTAGAGGAGGACCTCTAAGGCAAATATGAAACAAGATGATGTGTAAATGTTCTAGTTTCCCTTAAGTGTTGTATTGAAAACATATTTTAAGTTACAATACATTTTTATTCAAAACTTGTGCTTTAGTTCCCAAGGCAACACAAACCAGGGATGATATTGCAGAGGTTCTTCTAAGTACCTTTTGATTTGAAGGTGATGAGCAGTTGTAGAACCCTGATTTGTGGTTTGGAGACCTGCTAAAGACTGGCAATTATAGAGCCCATATTGTAACACAAACCCAGTCCTTAAGCCTTTCCATTAATAAACACTGCACCATAATTTGAAGGGTCTTTATTACTAGTCATCTCAGGCCCTGCCACACAGCCCTAATCACTGCTGCCCAAAAGATGCTGCGAAGAGCAAGTGTCTATACAGCAGAGTAATTTCAAGTTTTGCTCTCATAATGAATGGAAATTGAATCAGTCTCTTCTGGGACTTACTACAAGATTAGACATTAAAACAAGATTTCTACACACACACTCCTGCAGTAAGTATAACTCTGGTAAATATTCCTAACAGCTATCTTTTCTCCCCAAAAACTAGCTCGTTAGCTTGTAAAATACACAGGATTCAGGTGCTTGATATCCAATAAAGCCTTTTAAAAATGGTATCTAATGTCTAGGGATTTTAGGAGCCTGACAGGAAACTGCTATTTCACATACAGCTTTTCTGAGGCATTCTGGAGCAAGTTTGGAATTCTAATTCTGGAGTTGAAAAGTTTCAGGGTTATTCCTAGGATGAGATAGGAGGAGAACAAGCTGCTTGGAGGATCAAAGTCCTCTACTGCAAGCCAGAAAACATCATGAGTTGTGACTACCTCTAGACCAAGGCATGATTATATCCTTATCAAGACAGAGAACTTTCATGGGTTTTCTTAAGTGAAGAAAACCAGAAAGTAAAGGGAGTAAGGTTACAAAAACTATCTTTCAGTTACTTGGGCAACTTGGAAATGAGAGTGTCAAGGGAAGGTAAGAAATTTGAAGGGTTAAAAAGCAAAAAAGGAATACTTGCATTTCTTTGTTGGATGAATATAAGTATATTAATGAAGTATGAGCAATGGGAATATAACTTTCTCTGAAACTTTTAAGAGGTAAAAGGAAATAAGGAGTATTTCCATAAACTAGTTATTTTGTGGAATCCCTATATAAAACCAGGTCTTGATTACTGTTTCTGCTTCCTTTTTGTTCTTCTCTTCTATTCTGACAAACACACTGACAAGTCTTTTAGCCCTAATCCATAGTTTAGGCTCTATCCTGTCTTGTCCTTTTCCCGGAGAGCAGAGCCATTGCTACCTCAGTATGTAATTTATTCCCTGTGCTCTGCAGTGTTCTCTGGTTGCTTTCAGCTCCCTCTAGTTGAGAGGATCCCAGTGCTTTTCCAAATGTGGGAAAGAAACTCTTGTATAAAACTGAGACCTTTGTAGATATCAGTGTCCTGCGATGTCTCATCTTTAGATGTCAAACTCCAGCTTTTATGCAATGCTGCCTAGTTCTTTCAGCAAGAGAATGGAATACAAAAAAGGCATAACGAGGAGTGTATGAGGACTTTATATTTAACGATTAAGATGGTAAATGTGGCACACTCCAAAACCTGGAAATCCTGGTTCTAAGAGAAGAACTTATTGTGAGCTGCCTCAGAGAGTAACTTCCTCCTAAAGTCCAGTATCAAGTGGTAGAGTTAAGGTCCAGCTCCTCTACTCCCTACAGCAGCCCTAATGTAGTCTCTATAGTCCCTGTTTCCTACCAAGGTGATTACTTTTCAGGATTTGAAGGGAACCTTGCAAATCTTCCATAAATGTTTATGAATGCTGCAGCCACTGGCAGTGAGGTAGGTGTACTCCATATCTCACTTCTTCACATTTATCCAGTTATAACACTTTATTGTCTTTGCTGGAAGTTTTAATCCCAGCAGAAAGAAAGAACCTGCTGCATTCCTCTGCAGCTCATTGCTTGCAAGGGCAGAGCTCCCTCATCAAGACTTTTACAGCAAATATCATAGATTAATAAAAAGGTGAAAGAGCTCTGGGTCCATTATTTATCTCTGACTGATATTTATTAGCAAAAAACCAATTTATGCTGGGATTTCTTTATGAGTTTGTGATTGCAGGAGCTGGGGCAAGCGGTAATTAAAAAGCTGCAACGTGTCCTCTCACCTCAAAATTGGGCTTTAAAATGATGACAAGATAATGAATGGTGAAGTCTAATATCCATATTAATTTCTCTGGGTGTTCACATGTGTGGCTGTGTGTTATGTAGGTGGCTGGAAAGTTCAGGATATTTGACAGCTAAGACACATTGCTGCTGGCAGAGCCCATCTGTCTGATTAGCCTCAGTTATGTGATGCAAGTGTTCCTTTGCACACCAGCTCAAAGCATTGGGCTTGACTGTTCACATCAATCTCAACCAGCTTTCCTAATGAGCTGTTGCCACATGCACATCTAGAGCTAATTTTGATCAAGAAACACATTAAAGCAGTGCATTCATTTTAAGAGTTGGCAGAGCCCTTTAGGTTAAATAGTCCTCAAGTTTTATATCTAGGCAAACTGAGGCACAGGCTCAAGTTGTCCAAAGCAAATTGTTGATGTGTTCTTAACCTCTGAAATAAGGAATGTTTGTTCATTAAGGCATATCAGCTGGGAGATTCTAACAAATACAGATATTCAAATGGATGAATTCAATGAAGTTGACTGGTTACCATCAACACTTTTGATTTCCACTCCTTGGTACTTAGCAATATAGAATTCCTATGCAGCTTGTGTTGCTGTTGTGTATGTCAATAATGGTCCTGGTCCTTGCCAGGGGTAGCACAGTTGTAAAGAGCTTCTTGGAGAAGAGGAGAAACTGCTTCACTTTTGCAGGACTATGTGCACTCAGTTGGACATACAGAGGAGAAAAAGGACAGCTTGATGACCTTTTCTGAAAAGTTCTGCCACTGAAACAGGATCCTATTGATTGTACTGGACAGAGCTGCTTTCCTCTCGCCCTGAGCAGCTGGGTTACTAGGTCATGGTCTGCTGAGAGACATCTCTCTGCTCTATTGCCAACCCAGCTTTCTGCTATCTAGAACTTTGGTGTTTCTTGAAGGCCCTTGATTCAAGTCATCCTTGCTCTGCTTTAGCAGTTTATGAATGTTGTGTCATTGAATATCATGGCTGGAAGCCACAAAGGTTTTGATTGGAAACAACCCCTCATGTTATGGGCTTAGGTAAGCATACATGCACTGCATTCAGCTAACTTTCCAGCCTAAAGGTACGTGCACAGTGATGTAGGAGTATTTTGCAGGTGAGGCAAGACTCTGGTGAATAACTGCAAAGAAAAGCTACACAATTGAAAATTTGGGAAGGGCCTGTGCTATGAATTAGTTTTTATCAAAAAAATTTTGGTTGTTTTTCTTCAGTCTTTAGTTCTATCACCTCGAGTTGCAAAATACTCACTAGCTCATCCTATTCCATCCATTTAGTAGCCTATTTAAAAAGAAAGATCAGGAAAAGTCAGTTCTAATGAAAAATGTACTTGCACAATGACAAGGATTGCTGGTTTATGTTAATTCAACTGATCAGACCATTAATGTCCCTACCCCTCAATTTGATATAGTTACTTTACTATGAGACAACATCATTTCTGTGCTCAGAACACATTAGAAATTAATTAGTACTGGCACAGAACAGTAGCACCTTGAGTAAAAGAAATACTAAATTGCTTCATTCCTGACATAGAAAATCAATGCATTCTCTATTCAAACTTGAATTTTGTTTCATTATGCTTCTAAATAGATTTACAGAAGTCTATTTAGGATTTTAATATAGCTAGCACATTAAAAATTAAAATACAGCTAGGATTGGCTCATTTACCCAGGTATCAAAGAAAATGTATCATTATTACAGAGTCTAGTCATCCATTAAGCTCATGTACTTCTCACTCTTTTTGCTAGAAGTGATGCTTATAGACTGACACAAAATAATTCACCACCATCCCCAGCTGCAGAAAGTTTCCTCTTCCTCTTTTTTTGAGTAGAGGGAGAATGAATTGGATTCCCAGCTGCTGAGGTTGCAGTGAGGTGGGAAGGAGCAGTGGTTACCTACCCACTCACTTCCACAAGCCCCAGTTACAGCAGGGATTAAAATTGTTGGGCTCCAACCTGAGCATCAGTGGAAAAAATGGTTGATGTGCAGTCCTTCTGTCTGGTCCTGGCCTAACTTGCTAAGGCCCAAAGCTAGTCAATGTGAACTGAAAGTTTTTCGTACAAGATCACTGTTTGCCTGTAAGAAAATCCAGGGCTTAATAAGACTTTTTTGAGGTTTGAATAGTTCGTTTTCAGAGACAAAGCTTAATAGTCCCAGTTAATCCACAGCACTAACTTGCCTGCTTGGATGTAGCAGGTTGGTTACACCTGCCCAAGTGAGCAATTCAGTCACATTATTCTCTCCCTGAAACTCAAATCCCTTCAGCAGAATGGAGCTCTCCCCTCTCGCTACATGAATCTCAATTATACCCAAATGTAGCCTGAAGCTAATACATCAACAAAGACAACTCTATTAGACAGTTGGTGTTGCTTTAGAACACCCATTTTACAAGGTCAATGTCTGTTCCTCCTCTTCTTTCCAGAAGCCACACACACAGTTGCTTTACCACCTCATCAACAACCTGCTTATTATTTTGTGTTTTCTGAATACTCTTCTCAGTCTGTGCTGGCTTCTGATCTACTTTCACCTGCAGCTGTAGGCCATTCCACTGCTGTCTTTTAATCAAATCTTGCTAGAGTGCAGTTGTTTTTCCAGTGTTTAGATATCAAATTGATTCGTGCTCACCCCCACAAGTAAACTTATAACATTGAAGAGAAATACATATTAACACAAGACATTTGAATATTCAAGGATTGCTTTCTAATGTCTAATGACCTTATTTTGCTATTTTCAAAAAAATATGCTCTTTTTTCCCCCTTTGCTTTACTTAACTTTCTGAGGTGGCAACATCAGAAGAGCAAAGGGAAATATGCATCCAGAAAAAAAAAAGAAATCTTTCAATAAATATGTTAGTCTGCAATAAAAATCAGTTAGTAAAAAAGTTGTTAGCTTTCTGAAATCTCCAGAGCTTGCTACACAATTTTTGGAACTTAAAAAGCCTTAATGTGCTTCTTTTGGCTGTCAGTCAGCAGACAAGCAGATCCCAAGGAAAAAAGCCCAGATAGAGTATAGTCTCTTTGACGTGGACCACAAAATACAATGCCAGCTCCTGCTCATTATGTCAATTACTTCATAAGGAAGCAAGAAGCAACTGTTCAAACTCTCACACAGCTTTGTGGCAACATGCCTTTTTTACCTTCAGATTTGAAACTCATAGCAAATTAAGGGATAGCTCTTTGACATTGTAATGAGAATGTTTGTAAGTAGATAGAAAGTGGGTGGAATTTGGATTTTTGACATACTCCCAGATTGGTTCAGAAACTTTCTGAGGAAAGAAATTTGTCAGCAAATCCTCAGTTGTGGCAGATGTTTGCTTTGAACCACTTTGGGTTTGATGACTTTTTGCCACCCAGGGGTAGGATAGCCCACAGGTTTGTATTTATGGCAGGCTGCAGAAACCTCCCACAGGGACCAAACCAGAGAGCTTGTTTTGTTCTTGTGCTGTGTGTGTTTGTCATGCTTACAAAGTAGGTCTGCTTGAGTGTTGCCCAAGCGACTGTGAAGTTTGGGAGATCTAGCCTGAAAACTCCTCCTTGGATTGTAATGGTGTATTTTAGCTGGAGAGTAATTCCCTTGAAAAGGAATTGCATCCTCACAAATGCATGCAGGAGTTCAGGCTACCTTACAGCTCTTCCAATAATCTAAATATTTATATTCCTTGAATTACACTGCTTAATCCTGCAAGGGTTGCAGTGAATAGAAGTGCAATTTGTAAGGAATATATATGTCTTCCTGTTCAGGAAACAGCCATGCTTTTAGTTCATGTCTCTGTAAAAGATTAATTTATAGTAACAGACTGTTAACAGATGCTTTTGGAAAGTTTCTTCTGAGTTTTAATCTAATTGAAAATAAAGTATTAAGTACTTTTTGTTCATCATTACAGACTTTCCTTTAGGGCCTATAGATATTTGTAGGACAAGAGCAGGATTTAGTTTTAAGTAACAGACTGAGACATGATGAAAGTGAGAAGCAGAGGCTGAGACCTTAATTAAAACAGAGTTACATTTCAGAGAGTTATTAAAGAATAAGGAGGTGCTAGGGGCTAGAGAGTAGCTATAAATGTTTTTCAAAGCCCATTTGTACAGTGGAACAGCCAATACAACAGCCCTGTTACTCACCTTTGCCATGCTAGTATTTGTGCAAAGCCAACTTCCAATAGGCTCAGACCTAGGAGCTCCCTGTCCAAGGGTGATGGGCACATCAAGGAGTTGAAGGAATGGATGCTAGCAGCTGGAAGCACAGAAGCTCCTCTGAAGTTTGCTAATGCTTTTTGACCTTGCTAGAATTCATTTTGCTTCCTGATCCTCTTGATTTCAATGTAAAGTCTGGCAGCTTCTCTGCTCAGCCATCACTGTGAGGAGCTTTTCATTTATTGTAGCTCCTGCTAGAACTCACTCACTCTTGATGCCCATGCCAGACTCCAGCAGGACATCCTGGGAGATGGTAGGAAAGCAGTCTGGTTCCTCAGAGAGGAAGCAAATGCAAAGTTAAACCAAGCCAGTCAGAGCTGAAGAAAAACTCAGGTTGATCTGGTTTACAAAACCTCCTGAAGACATAGGGTATTTTTTTTCCCTCTGATCTCTTTATGTGTTGTATCAAGGTATATTTCCTGCTATAAGGATTAGAATTATATCCTTCTGATCTAATCTATAGTAATCTATAGTATTAAAATCTATTAATAAATTTAAATTTTTCACTGGCAGTAAGTGTTATGGCAGACAGTAAATGGGAATTATGACAGCAGCATTATATGTTCTGTGGACATGCCACCCTACCATGCTTTTACTCTTCCAGAGGTATCTGTGTCATCATCTTCTAGGAAAGTCTAAACTCATGTCAGACAGGCCCACCATACATTGTGGATATGTCAGCTAGTTGCAGGTTCCTGGTGCAAAAGCATTAGAAAGAAATTTATTACTCCATGCCAGTAAGATCCTCACTATCCAAAAATCAGAAGCCTCCCTAAGACCTTCAGGCTTCTTATGTTTGTTTGTCTGAATTATGGCTTTGCCCCAAGCTCAGGATATTCTCCTTAAAACATCCAGCATTTATAAGCCATTTGATTAGGAGAGAGAGGTGTTGCTTTCTTTCTTTCCACTGAGCTATTGCCAGTTTTCCCTGCAGTTCTCTAGAGAGTATCTGAATTAAATATGATAAGAATTGATGAACTCTACTGGAAAACCCCTCAAGGCTCTCAGATATTCATTTACAGGAGTAGAGGGAATCATTGTCCAGGCTCTAGTTATTTTTTATTACATAGATGATGCTTTAGAGGCAGCTTTGTGTATGCGATCTCATTTTGAAGTTGGTTAGGGTTAGATTTTTCATTAGCTCACATCATTTTGGAGAACCACTAAGACTTGGTCATGGTCCTTTAGAGTCTTCTACAAATCTGCTACTAGTCCTTAATAGGGACTAATTCATATTTACAATGTCTGTGTGCATATATGTAATGCATATAGAAGGAGAAATATAGAAGATTAGATTTTCTACATGAATTACTGACTCATTTAGATTCTTACATGGCTTGTGCAGGTGGTGCTGGTGTTGGGTTTGGTTTGGATTTGAGGTTTTGTTTTTTTTCCAGTTTTGCTTCTTATTTGTGAAGGCTTTGGAATGTATTGTCACTCTCTCTGCTTCAGAATTCCCTGAATCTGATTGTTGATCAAAGGAAATACCTTCAGGTTAATATTTTTCCACCCAAGCAATGGATACAAAGATTTAATAAATAGGAAGTCAGTAAAAACCTCTAACAAGAGATTGGGAGAACAAGCCACTTGAGACTTAAAGCTTGCTGCTGACAGCCTCTTGCTTTCTCACACATTGAAGTGTACCAGCTGGTCAGGCAGGAAGCTGTTCCTACAAAAGGAAGGTGTTTTGCATGGTGGCATTCTCCCATATACAAAAGCCTGACTGCCACTGAACACTGGTCCCATACTGTGGCAGAATAATATATTGGCACATCTGAAGCAGATCCCTGCAGCAAGTGACTTTAACTAATAAAACTGATAGGAAATTCTCTGAGTCTGCAGTCAACCAGAAAAAATATTCTCTTTCTGTGGCTAGCTCATGAAGCACATTTTACTCTCTTAGTAAAAATCATGGGTCCTGTGAATCTGTTGAGATGGGTTATGCAGGAATATTTTTTTTCTATGCATGTAACTGTAGTAGTTTCTTAAATAAATGCTTTATGTTTAAGATGGTTGGCAATTCCTGCTGCCTTGCTGAAAGCTATTAATAAATCAGTTGCAGGATTTAGTCATTCAGTATGCTAAATGTTAGTATCCTCTCACTCTAGACTAATAGAGGCACTAGAGTTATTTCAGCATTTAAATTCAACAATAGTTAAAAATTCTAATCTAAAGTCCTCAGAATAATTTGGAGTAAATGAATTTCTTTCTAGACTTAGTAAAAGCAATTACATTCAACTAGATGTTGTATTATAGCATAACATTTATCATCATTTAAACACTGCAAACTACGTAAGGACTCAAACTTATCTTTATTTCCATGCTGGCAGCTTGGTGGTCAGGCTGACTTTGCATTCCCTAGAGGTTCATTTGGGTTGAAGAAAGGTGAAGTTCAAGCAGAATTTGCAGTGCTAACCCAAATGGGAGCAAAGAATAGGTAGACTTCAGTTGATATGGTTTTCATTTACAAATGAGGTTTGTGTTACATACCTCTTTGTTTGTTTGTTTACAAGGATGCTCCTGATTGTGACAGAATATGAGTTAATGAAAAGCCTTTTCCCCTGTTCTTTGCTTCTAAGTTCTCTGTATGCTCCACCTTCCAGTAGGATGTGATTGCCTTTTTTTTTTTGCTATGTTGAGTCTAATTTGAATTATTGAAGTGGGCATTGCCTGTGCATGCTTCTATGGCTGTGTGAAAGTGTATTAAGGCTGGGCTCAGACTGCAAGCACTTGGCTCTGTTTCCACCCCTTACACCTAGGTATCAGATTTGACTTCTGGGGTTTGCAGGCTGGGCTAATGACTTTGCATTCTAAGATACAATAATCTAGTCAGTCTCCTAAGGTCATGTTAAGAAAAGTTATTTGCTATAAAGATTACATGAAGCTCCAAAGTGAGGATCTCCCTAGCATTAAGGGGCATGGCTACTTTTGTAGTCTCTGTTCTGTTGCAAGGTGTTTAAAGACTATATCAAAGGAACTTTTCAGTGCCTCCTTCAGAGATGTAGTGTTGTGAATGTTTTTGACCCTTTTCCAGAATGTGACTCCATAATGTTTTAAAACTTGACACATCTGGAAGGAACTGTGGGATGAGGCACTCCTTTGAAACAAAACAAAATACATGAACCTCAGCTTGAAATGGGAGGATGCCTGTTGTGACACATCCAGACCTTCTGTCCTCTTTATTGTACCAAATGTTGCACTAAACTTCAATTAAAGAAATAATAGGTATGCTATCATCATACAATTAAACCAAAGAGAAAACTGTTCAATATTTATTCTCATTTTAACCAATGAAACCTTTCTAATTGCAGAACATGGTTGCTCAGAATTAATAGCTGTTGTATTTTAGGTCAGACTGTGGGGGTTTTCTTCCCCCTTCATTAATCCAGTAAGGAGAAAGAAAAAGCTATGTCAAACCTTGCTTGTTAGCATGCCATTAGTATAAAGCTTTCCATTTTTTGTTCAGCAGATAATGCGAAATGAGACAGAGAAATATTTACCTTCAGTCAAAGCAGATTAGACAAACTCTTCTACAGAATGTGAATTGTCTAACCAAGACTCCACAGGCCACCTTAGTTATTTTGCAAGAAATGTAGGACACTGGAAATCTGTGTTTTGTAGAGCTACAATTAATTTTACAATTGTAGTTAGACTGCATTGTAATATCTTAGTAGAATGATCAGGGGAAAACCAGTTGCTACTGTAGAACTCTCTGGTGTGTTTCACCCACACAGAACAAACACTAGGCCATACATTATCTTCCCCTCTTAGTACCAATCCTCAGATACAAATCTGGAGGAGGTGAACATCTCTATGTGATTTCCCAGGCCTCCTCTTTCATTACAGTGTTGCTATTGAGTTGCTTAAATTATGATTTCCTCGTCTCCACACACCTTGGAAATGCATTAGCTTTCTCACTATTACTCCTATTCCATTGATGTCAAAGGATCTAAAAGCTTCATTTAGTTTGCCCTTTTCATTCATTTTCTCATGTGAGCCAAGTAAAAAATGTTGAGACTCTTCATTACTTTTTAAAGAAAAGCTTTTTAAGAAATTAACATGCAGAACAACATCTGCTTTAATGTGCACCCTTATGCTAACAGAGAAGATGGTTTTTAGTAATTTTAGCCCTTTTTCTTCATTAGGATTACTGCAGCAGCAAAGGAGCTCAAGCATGGGGCTGTATAGTCAAGAGGCAGTGCTGCCTGACACAGAACTTGTAGCAAAAACTGTTACCCACATGGCTGTTCAGGTTCAGTCAGTGAGAAAGTTCTCTTCTCCATTCCAAAACCTCTTCCTGAGTGACACCAGTAAGAACACAGAAGGATTAAGACCTGCTTCCTCAACACCTCATAGCAACATTTTCTTACTTAGAGGCTCTTGGCATCTTTTGAAGAATCAAGTCTTTGAATCAGCTTCCAAAAGCTGTTGCAAATCCACAGGTTTCTTCTGCCTCATACTTTGCCTTTCCTTTTTTTTTTATTTATTGTATAGTTTTTGAAGAGAAAATCCTTTCACCTTTGTATTATAAAAGAGAGTGCCTCCATCTACGTCCCTCAGAAGCAGGATGGAGCCTGCGAGCTGGTGAAGGCAACATAGTAAAGAGTTCACCCTAATTTTTAGAGGTGCTGACCACTCTCAGATCTCATTTCTTTTGAAAGTGGGTTGTGAGGCATCAATGGAGGATGTAGGTCAAAGATGATTAGAAACTCCAGCGATTTTAGGACAGCAGATAATGTTCTCAGAACTATTGAAAAAGCTCTTACAAGCCACTGTTCTTAAATATGTGAATAAGACTTTTCTTATTCCTAATGAGAGATGAAACACTGCAAGATTAAACATGGAATTTATAGAAGTGAGCTCTTGTACCTTGTGTCCTGCAGAAGATTGCAGATCCCATGATATGAGAGTGCTTTGCTTTGGTTCAAGTATCTAAGGATCTCTCTGTTCACTTCAGCTGCAGTATGGGTCCTCTGGCCAGGGAGGGTGGGATGGATTCTCTCTCTTGGCCATCAGCTTCCCTCCAATGGAAGGTTTTCTGCATCCAGCTGTTTTCTCCTGACATCTGGACCCAGAGCTGATGCCAGGCCGTGGTGTGTGTAGCCCAGTAAGCAAAATTCATAGTTAGATGAGTTAGATGACCTCTGGAAAAAGTCTGGTTGCAGGTTGTCAATGGTCTCTCTGTGATGGTTGGTTCCTAGCTGGCTAGCTCTGGTTTCTCCCTGTTAGATTCTGTGGTTGTAGATTTATTCACATTACTGTTTCTTGTTTAAGACAATGCCCTGAGGGTATTAAGGTCTTGTTTGACTGCAGAGCTAAAATAGAAAGCTCCAAATTCCCCTCTTCATGGTAACTAATTAAGGAATCTCATTAACCCTCTCTGTGGATAGATTGAGAGGATGTCTCCTTTCTGCAGGCTACTAATAGGTTTTCTGGTAGAAAAGCACACTTAGCTGACTCCTGGTAGTAGGTGTTGTGTTGAACATACTCTGCCAGCTCACAGCAGTGACATTTCCTATTTTTGTCCATTCTTTCTGAGAAAGTTCTCTGAACTAAACCTACTTCTTAAGTTCTTTCTTTTCTCACTCTGCTTCTGGAGCATTGCCAGTTCAACACCTGGGAAACCAGTTGCCTAGCCTTGTGGAAGTTTCTGGACTTCAAGGGGCCAAGGATCTGCTAGGTGGTGGCAGGGATGGGGAGATAAAATTCTGGGCCAGTTCCCTCAGTTGCCTCTGAAGAGATAACTGGACAAATGAATTCAGCACTATGCTGGTCATAAGTTTTTCCTGCATATCATCACTTACCCTTGAAATTTTTAAGGCCATATATAACAGGATGGTCTCTGCTACACCAGTGGCTCTTCTATGTTTAGAAAGTTATTTGCTGTTTCATTTGTCAGGAAAGCAATGATCTGATACTTCCTCACATTCAGCTCTGCATTCTGGGGGCTGCTGAAGAAAATCTGGACACTGATATGATAAAGGACATGCTGCTGAGCACGGTGCAGGAACATTGCCCAGCTCCTGCAGGAAGCCAGCTCCAGCCCAGCAGGGCTGAGCAGTTCCCACTCAGCACTAGGCTGCTAGCTTCAGCTGACTTCAGCAGTCCCACTGGGTGGTCTTCCCCCTGGGGTCCCTGGTGCACAAGGCTGGGTACAGGACCAAGGCACTCTTTGTTCAGCAGTGTGTCTGTGCCAAAACTCCTTCTCAGAGCATCCAGTGCTGGGAGCAGGTGCACAGGCAATGGCTGCATGTGGATTCTCCTTCGAGTTGGCGTGGAGGAAGCCAAAAGCCCAGCTGGGCTCACGCTTCCTGCGTGGCATAGGAAGAGTAGCTGTGCATGGCCTTGCTGCAGCAACAAGAGCTGGTCACAGGCATAGGGATGTGCTTCACTGGGCACTGAGTGCCTGAGTGCTGAGCCTCCTGATTCAAGGCAGTGGATGTGAGTAAGGAGGCATAGCAGCAGGACAGTTGTCAGATGAACTTCTAAAGAGGGAGATGAGAATGGGCAGATTGCCAGAAAGAAAGAGGAGCTACAAACACTCCAAGTAGTTAAAATAGTCTGTACTAGAATCAGAGCATGGAAAATTCACCAGAAACCCCTGAATTTCTGTTTGCTAAATGGATATGTCTATGGCTGAATTCTTACCCTAAGCTGCCCTGAGGATTTGTGTATTAAGAAGGATGTCCTGTTTGCTTGGCCTTTCCCTCAGCAGATGGGGAACTGATTCTGTTGAAGTGGGCTTTAATTAATGACACAGAAAGCAAAAGGAGGGGAAGAAACCAAGTTGCCTTCATTTAGCACAAAACAAAGAAGCTGTGCAAACTTTAGTGGAAAGGCATGAGGAGAAATTGTTTAATTTCTTGTTCTCCACTGGAAAAGGGGAGTTGAAATATTTACAAATGGGCTATTTGAACTAGCCAGTGTTATTGAAACCTGCTGAGAAGATTAAGGTTTTTGGAATGTTATAAAAATGCCTGTTTTCCACTAGGCAGAGCAGACTGAGCAAAGCAGGCATGAGTGGCTGCCAGTTGGTAGCAAATCTGGAGCACTTGCTGGTTCATATTTATATAACAAAGTCTGAGGCAGGGTTATCTGCTCCAGACCACCATGCTACCCTTGTTAGTGCTTGAAGAAGTCCCCTGCAGTCCATAGCTCTAGTTCAAATCCCTGCCCACACTGGCCTTCCTGTTTACTCTTCCCTGGGTCCTCATACTTAGCAGCCCTTTCATCCGTCACACAAATGGCCTTAGGTAGCTCTGTTGGGATGATTCATGTGCATTACACCTCAAGGAGAACACACTACCAAGTGGAAGGACTGTTTTCCAATCAATGATGATAAGCAAGAATCAATCATGTCCCATAAGCTGCATAGATCACACAAAGGGATGTATATTGAGCAATGCTCATGGCCTGAACAATATGCTGGCCTATTAATTTTCATGAGTTTCTTTCCAAAGACACATTAGCTTGGACAACACAAGGTCACTCTGCAGAGAGCTGGACAGGTACTGCAGATTATTTTGCACAAATTTAAAGGGTTTCTCTTAGGCCCTGCTCATTCTTCTGTATTGTTAATCTCCATAAGATTCTGAGTGGTCAAGTTTGTTCCTTCCAATAGCTTTGCATATGTTGTTCACAGCAGCTTGCAGAACTAGTTCCTCAAAGCAATGTTTAAATATTTTTTGCATAACCATAATTGCCAGCAATGATCCTGGAGGAAAAAAATAGCTCATGAGTTACACAATTAAGGAAGGCACCTGGGAATATAAAAATACCTGAGGGACCCTTTCATTAAGTCAAATAAGGGAAGAAAAAAGTCACCTTAGCTATCAGAGTCAAGCACTAAGTGATTATACTTAAGTGAAATATCAAGACTGGTATTCAGATAAAACTATTCCCCTGTGGCCTTTAAATCTCTGGCCTTCAAATAATTTTCTTGCATCCATTGAGCTGTTCTGAGACACATAACCTGTGCAAAGTCCTTTTAAACTATCAGGAAGCAGCAGTGTAATTTTTCCTAGTGATCCTGCTTATTTACCATGCAAAGGACAAGTATGGATGGCAGAGAGGCAAGCAGGGTATGGCTTTGGACAAGAATTAACTCATGAGATAATAGTTTCTTGGAGAGAGGTTAGGATCTGGTTATGCTTGCCCATTTTTTCCCTTGGTATAATAAGGTGAAGACAGAATTATGCTTGTTAAATAGCTTTTCTGTAGCTAGATTTTCCTTCTGCAGCACAGAACTTACTTTTATTATAGGAAATTCTGTATATTGGATAAAAATAGCAATAAAGATGCTGTACCTTTAACAAGAAAATGTCTGCAAATCCAGACTATTATCTGCTTCTCTAACCTGCTAGATACAGAAGATCAGTTTTCACTCTAACCAAAGCAAACACTCCAAAATGGGTTTTGTTTTTAAACCTCCATATGCTTTTGTCACCTGCACTAATTGGTTATGTGTATTATTTTGCTGGCTAACATAACAATGCCTCATCCTTATATGATAGTATCACTGAACTTAAAAAATTCTGGAAGATTCTATTGGCCTTGCAAGGATCCTGGGAACCCAGGCTTACTTAACCAGTGTATTAAACCTAAAGCATCCTAATTGCCTAATTTACAAATGCTTCAAATCTGATATATTGATGCACTACAAGGTTAATTGCTCTTCCTACTCAATTAGTAGGAACCTCATGCTCTTTCTTATATAAAAGTAAGCCATTATCACTTTTTTCATTTTTATATCCAAGGTTCAGTCATGACAAATCTTTTATCTCAACCCTGCAGAACCTTAATTGGTTTCCATCTGAATATGTATTTCTTTACAAACCCCCAAATCTCAGTATCTTGTCCATGTGTATTTGTTCTGTGATTCCAAAATGGAATTCTTAATTCTTAAGTAGGCTTTATGGAAGTTTTTCTAGGTGTCCTGCTTTAGTTCTTTTTTATAAGCCTTCGTATTTCTACAAATCCTTCTTCTCTCCTGTTGCCAGCATAGCTGGCTCTTTAAAGGTAACTTTTCCCTGGTACATCAGAGATGGAGCTTCTGAAACAGATTTTTCCAGCATCTCTCCTACTCTACCTTTTCCAGAATTGAGGAGTTTCAAGGAATAGCTATTTTATTTGTTTAGTTTATTTTGTTGTGATTACTCAAATACGTTGATCAGATTATTGTTTTGAAATCACCTTTTTAAGTGTTCTGTATTGCAAAAAGTCTTCTATAATGAATAGAAAAAAAAAGTAAAATTGACATAGAACGTTTTTACTTAACTGAAGCAAATTTTGGGAAACCTCTCTCTTCAAAAAAAACCCCAAATTGTTCTTGTGCTTCAGTTTGGAACATGTCTACAGAACAAACTTGGGAATTAACGTTGTCCATGGAAATAAAAGTTCCATTTCCTTCTCAGATTTATTGAAACTCAGTAGGTTGGCAGGTTTAGGCCTTTGGCCAGCAGGTCACAGTGGGGTGTATGGAACACTTCTGAAGGGTCTTTATGAGACAACTAACAAAAACTTGGGCCATTACTGGCAGACTCAAAGTCCTTCTTGTACCAGTGTCTGTTCCTCAGCTGCAAAGTAATTTTCAGCCTCCCAAACCAACAATTCCTGATTATATGTTCTTATACACATTAGTAGATGCTGGAACAAATAATTAGTAAGCAAACAGTAGTTGCTGTTGAAAGTCTTTGATGCTGTACATTTATTACCATCAGTGTCTGCTTTTTGTCTTTGTTTGTTTGGTGTTCAGAGGATTTATGTCATTTGAAATCATCCTGCAATAGCTGATAATGTTTTTGTTTAAGTAGGTTAACTTGTCTAAATAATGAAATACTTGCAGATCCTTTGACCCAAACTCAGTTGAACACAGATGGGCTGTCTGTGATGAAAGAGGGAATCAATAGGATATTCCAGCCTGAATAAGTCAGTGAGTCAGATTTCATCTTCCTTATGCTACAGCTCTCTGATATTTATCACTTCTGAAACAATGTTACGCTCATTTCATATCCTAAAGAAAAGAAACATATTTTCCCAGGCCACCTTCTTAGCAAAGGTCATCCTGTTGTGCTGCCTTAATGCCCTCTAAGCTCATGGGTTAGAGACATTACTGAAATAGCTGTCACTTTATGTGTTACTGCCCTGCACACTACATATTCATCATTATCTGAGTTTGCTGTTAGGGGATAGGAAGGCAAGTACATAATTGTCAAATCTAAATTCATTATAATTCAGAGGTTTTAAGTCATCTTTCTATAGCAGAACAGCTGTGACCTGGCCAGGAGAGCTCACCTGGCAGGAGTTCAGAGTGGAACAAGGTGTGCATGTGTTTCAGTTTGCCTCCCAATAAACATTCAGAGCAACTATTCCTCTGCTGGGCACAGCCCTGGGAAGTTACTGTGCAGGGAGTGAGTCCCTCAGCATTGTGCCATTCCTGCTGCATGGGTTTCCCATCCATTCTGCCAGCTGAGCTAGATTTGACCTGTGCTGGGCTAAGGAAAAGGCAGAGCTCTGAGCTTTTCCCAGCTACCTGAATGGGTTGCAGGCTCTGAACAGCAAATTCTCCATTGCTGTATTTTTCCACACACCACTGAGGTTCTGCAAACACTTCCCACTCTCTCCTATTTAAATAGGAGCCCTGATCCTCCTCAGGCAGCTTTAGGGAAAAAGTGTTTAGTTCTATAGCTTTGGATCAACTCTGTGTGTATACTGGGCAGTCTCCCTGGTTTTATCACTCTGTTTAAAAAGAGCACCTCTGACTCTGCCTGCAGTGAATGAGTTTACGCCTTCTAATTTTCACTGTTATTTTATCTGAGCAACTTCTTCCTTCAGTCAGCCTGAACTCCCCTTGAAACCAAAGAAAAGCTCCAGGAAGATTTGATTCTTTGTCATTCACACAACTAGAAACACTTTTAGGGGAAGTGGGGGGGAGTGAGGCTTTTCTCCAATACAGGAGGGTCAAAGATAGGTGATGTAAATAGGAATTGATTTGAAGCAACTAGAATCTCAGTCAGGATCTAGGACTGGCCTTAAGAATCAAGCCAATAAACCTTCCTGAACCCAGAGAAACTCCCAAACTGGAGAGAATGGAAGATCTTCACCTTTGCCTTTTCTATATATCTGGGCATGTCAAGCAAAAAAAAAAGACATCTAGTCATCAGAACAATAAGTATACTTCCAAAGCATTTTATTTCGTGTGGAGTTCTCAAAACATTTCTCAGGGCAGAGCCAGCACCCAGCAGCAAGCACCCCAGCATGCTTTCTGTGTCCTGTTTCAGGAGTGCTCAGTCTAGACAAAAGACTCATTTAGCAGATGTATCTCCAGGATTCAATTCATTAACTGAGTGCCTAATCCATAGTAATCAACAAACACAATCCAATAGCACTGCTTCTGATGGAGCAAAGGACAATATTCATGTTCTCCCTAATGCTTTCTGTTGGGTTCTGATTTGTCTCTAAGAACCATTTGTAATCACTAAGGTGGACATTGAGAGTTCAGGCACCATTTTGGTATGCTAAGGCCACTAACAGCTTCTAATGTAAGCCACATTTTATTAATTGCTCTGAGAACTTTGATTTATCACCAACAGAACATTGGTGTTGTTCCTAACTCTGTGCATACCTCTAAGACCTTGTTGTGGTGGCAGAGGCTCTCTGGAGGAGCACACCATCATGCCATGTTGGGTGTGCTGGTGATGCCTAGAGGCTCTTTTATTCCTCAGAGCATTTCTATTCCTTTTGTGTACCTTGGCTGCCCCAATCTTTTTCTGAAGTCATTTCAAATACAGTAGTCTCTCAAATAGACTGCAGGCAAATTCTCTTTCATGTCTGTCGTGTGGAGGCTTGCTATTATCCTCTAACATTTTATTTATATATTTTGTGTGCTGTTTCTAAAGAGCTGTCAAATGACTGTCAATTATTTATTCATATCAGGTGGAGCAGATGTAGAGGCACTGCCACATCCAAAGTTAAAGAGCACTGGTTTCAAACTTTGTAGGAAAGAAATAATTCAAATTTTAATAACATTACTCATGTTTTTTTTTTTCCATTTCTAACTTTTCTTACTGGGGTTGATTACCATGCACTTTGCTCTATGTGATTTTGTTTGAAGGTAGTTGAGTGAAAAAATAAAGATTAATCTTCACTGAAATTTTAATCATGTTTGCAAATGAACTGCAGCAACCATATACCAGCTGGTGTGGAAATGCATTTATTAAGAACATATGGAATCAAAACTGAGCCACTTGGTAACTTTACCAGCTTAGCCAAGATCCTTATGACTTGTTCCATGAAATTATTCATTTGGTAACTGGTGAGACTGCCTTTAAGTAACCAGCATTGTGGAAACTTTCTATATAGCAGAGTGTGATGATGAACCAGGGGATGGGAGAGTGGGCAACACTACTGGGAGGATGGAGAGGCTGCACTCAGGCCTCTGTTCTTTCACAGGTTTACTCTGGTAGTAAATTCCTTATTCCTGTGCTGCAGCTTATTTTTATGTAAAATGGAAAGGGGCACACTGATAGATGTCGTGTGGTGCTTGGCTAATGTCCTGATGGAGAACCCAAAGCTGAAGGAAAAATGTATTTGAAAGAACTGAATGAAGTAGCACACAGAGAACTCGACTGATGCATGCAGCATGAAGATCTGCTCTGTAGCAATCCTTCAAATCCCTGGCTATAAACTGCCATGCCCAATGTTCCCAAAGGTCCAGGGGGACAGATTTGTCTCCTAGCTGTCACCCCTCCAAGGAGCAGCTGCCTTATTCCCTCTCTTGCTATGCTGTTTCTAACACTATTCTTTGGGTACATGACGTGCCATTACTGCCTGCCCTGTCTCACTTCTGTTAACCCTTTTTAAGTACAAAGGCCCAGAGCACCTCCCTGGATCATGATGTTCCCTCTGAACGTATGACAGAAGCATGGCCTGGATTTTCTCTAGAGATATTTTAACTTTTGGTGATGTTAGACATTTTGTACAGAAGAGCTAATGGTTTTGGGAATTCCTAAGGAGAGTTTTGGTCAGATGCTGTTCTGACTGAAGTTAGTATGATGGTGATAGGTGATTCAAAGGAAACTAAGTATTTTTATTAGCAAATCCTACTTCTAAATTCTAATTCACTGTAGTCTGCTCAAATTAGTGTACACCATCAACCTGCAGCTTTCAGCTCTCTTTACTCAAACATTGGTACCTTAGGCAAAGTGTCTGAGTCCATTCTTTGGTTTTCTACAAGCCAAATCTGAAGCTGGCACATCTAAATCTTATTTTCATTGCTCCATCCTTACTTAGAAGGCTATAAGTTGTTTGAGTTAGGAAAACAATCTTTCTAAGGCAATTTATCTTCTCCTAAACCATGAGGAACTTGCCACTATTGGATCAGAGTGAGAAACAATTTAAGCCATCTGTGATGACAAGTCCCATACCCTGTCTCTCCTTACTTCTAAGGGGCATGTAGTTTGGGGTTGGCTTACTTCAGGTGGTTGGTTGGTTTTCACTTTTCCTTCCACTCCACAGCTTAAAGAAAACATTTTGGGGATCTTTTCTGTTTTCATCTTAAAATCACCACATAACCTTGCCATGTTCATCACTTTCCCTGTGTTATTACTGTAGACAGTGTTAAGATCCTAGTTGATTGGGTTTATTGATTTCTGAGTGATCTCTTGAGTGTTATTTCACATTCAAGTTCTGTCAGCATTGTGTAGACAGGCTGTGTTAGAGAATTTTGCATTTATTATACATGAAACTACTGCTCTGCAGACTTCCAGTTTCAAGGCATTGAATGGATGTAGGAATATGAGGGACAATATGCGCAGTTTCCCTACAAACCACTTTGTATTCCAAGATTTCAGAAATTAATATACAAGAAAGAAAATTTGGAAGAGTATATTCAGGGCAGATTAGAAGAGTTACTAAGTCATGTCTAGCAGCACAGCCACATACTAGTTTGGAGGACTCTGAGAGGAAGAAAACCAAACCATGCTGTCCTGAAATCTTTGTGCAGGTCTCTTTTTTCCATAAAAACCTTCCATGATTTAGTATGTGTAACAAATTGGTTTTCTGTCCTCTAAGCAAGTATTTTCTAAGTAATGTTGGCATTTGAACTCTTGTTTCTCAACAATATACTAACTCCAGAAACTTACTGCAAACCCTGACCTTTGTTCTTCTCTGAAGCTCAGCAACTTTACTTTATGAAGACATGTTCAGAAGTGTCATGGTGAGATTTCAGGCTAGCCAGCTTCCTTAGTCCTGCAGCAATGCTACACCTTATGGGGATGCTTTTGCCTTTCCACTTGCCTCTGAGCTATTTTAGGCAAAGCACCTCAAAGGAATTGCCCTAAACTGTAATGTTGCACACTCTCTAAAAGAATGTTTTTACAATGCAGTGACCAAAATGTCTTATAAAAACAACTTGGGAATATGTTGTGCATCATATTACTGCTACTTTTGCACAGACTTTGACATTATCAAGTCCATGCATTCTAGACAGTCCTGTATCTGTCAGAGTGATGTGCATTAAAGTTGCCCTGTTGGCTGATTTCACAAAGCAAGTTTTAAGAAATGCCAGGAAATTGCAAATCTGCTTGAAATCAATGGAATTCAAAAATCTTTAGTTTTAATTGTTAACATCATGCACAGTTTGCATGTTCTTCAATGGGCCTCTTGGGGACATAAGATGGGTTTATATCAGTCAGCAATTGCCCATCCTGGGCTCCTTAGAAGGCTTATGCCATTCATTTTCCTGTTGCTTAGTTGATGATAATGGTCACCAGGAGCAATGTTTTATAAGGAGAGGAATGAGGAGTTGTGTTAGACGTCTGGCAAAATGCTCTTCGAGGGAGAGACTCAGATTATCCACTTTGAGCAGAGGCAATCACAGAAATCTATTAAAGGAAATTTCTCACATATCAAGGATTGTTCTCTTTTCCCTTATCAAGAATCTTTTTCTGCTTATCCTAGTCTGCAAACTTCAGTCTCTCAGGATGTAAACAGCAGCTAACCAACCAAGAGCTACGTCTATCTTAACTGTCATTAACTTCCAACTTTCCCATCTGCCATCAAACTGGGCTGTGTATCCTGGAAATATCAGTCTAATCTGTCAGCAGCTTCCCTCAGTTTGTCTTAGTCAGTCCAATGTCAGAGTGGTATCTTTTTGTTCTTATGTAATGCCATTTTTCTTGCTTTCTGCTGTAAAACATAATCTCTTACTGCTGTCATATGTTTGTTGTTTTTTGTTTGTTTTTTAATTTTTCCTATGGCTGTGTTGCAATTACTGATGAGTCAATTTTTTAATAGCTGACTCAGGTTGCCCAGAGTTCAGAGGTTTATCTGTCTCTAGTGCAAGCCATGACACTACCCACAGGGGAATATGATCATCCACTTACACTGTCAGTTTTCCAGCTGGTTTCCATATGTACCTGTTTTGTTTCTAGTATTATTGCTGATCACTTAATTTAATTTTCACTGCTGGTTGTTGAACCTTAGTATATTTTATTAGCTCCTAATAATATTTGGCAAAGTTCTTTTTTTTAAAAGTAATGATTGGAAGTATTAAGTTTGATATAATTACATAATGCTAAATTATGAAGCTAAGCCATTCTACTGGGATTTGAGGCAGCCTAGCCATTTCTCTTCTTGTAACTGATTTCATTTTCTATTTGCTGAATGAAGGTTAAAATAACATTCTGAGACGATAGAGGCAAATCACCTACAAAAACACAATGGAAGGTGATTGTAAGTGTGTGGTATGATAAAAGACTTAAGCTTTTGCTATTGCATGACAAGCTATTATAATAGACATGAGTGAGGTCAAAGGCAGAAAAGCCAGTGATTAAGATGTATTGCCAGAGAAACAGGAAATCTTTTGGGAAGAATGCGATCTTGAACTAAATGCCAATAAATGTAACAAAAAGTAGACAAGACACGTGTTAGAGAGATGAATGAGGAGGATTCAGGGGCTCAGGAGGGATGTGGAGAGTGTTCAGGAAAAGAGGATTCTTGTGACAATATGGTAGACCTTTATCCAGCAGTGTAACAGACAGTAATATTGGTCAAAACAGATGCTGCTCCTAGAAAAAAAACACATTGTTATCTCCTTTATCAGGAGAACAGAAGATACCAGCCTCAGCTCTGCCAACATCAAAAAAGCTAACACTTACTAGTATCCACAATGTTGCTTCTGTTGTGAAGGGCTCTTGTGCCATTTCCTTATGCCTGCCTTAGTTGCTTTTGCTATAGTATAAATGCTTCCTTGATGGATCTGAGGCAACTTAGTGCAAGGAGAGCCAAGTAACTAATGATATCTATGGCTGAGTTGCTGAGGATAACCTTTGTTTTCTTTTCCTCTCACAATGTGAATCAAGTGGCTCCATGGCCCTAAGCAAAGCTAGAAGAAAATGGTGCAAATGCATAGTAAATGGAAAAATAGGTCATTCAGCTTTAAGGATTTAGGGTGACAATTGAGGTAAATGGTAATGAGCTTAGTACCAAATGAACATTAAGCTCCCAACCTCACCAAAATTCTGCTCTAAATTGTGCTTTGCTCTGCTTATATCTGATGCTCAGGAGGAAATGACAAATTGAGAGTGACTTTCATAAATCTTCCTGAGAGAGTAAAAACTCTTTAAAAATAAAAACCCTTTCTGCCAGAAAGCCTCCAAATATAATTTGGTCTTATTTTCATTAAGCCCATGGTGAGGAACCTGCTGTCCACTGTAGTTTTACTTCAAGAAACAGTCAGAACCCGTTCTTCTGAAGGGAAAGAGTTAACTGTGGAGACAGGCCATTGCACACAGCCTTTTTGTCCTTGAGCTGCCTCTCACATTTATTCCAAGCTCAGATGAGTCTCAGCTTTGTGCATTAAACAATCTAAGAGCAATGCCCAAAGTTTTCTGGGCTCTGCATTCATTGTTGGCTCTAAGCTAGTTGAAGAATTTGTTTCTAATAACTTACTAGCATGTAAGATTACATTACCCTCATTGATATCCCTGGAGAACTACAGTAATCTGGATTGAAGACAGTAATAGAACAGTAAATTCCTTCCTTGTATCTCTTCTGTCCTGTTTGCTGTCTTTAATATTACACTGAGATGGAAAATTCTCAGGGGTAGGGTTCTGTTGTAATAGCCCAATCACCATGACAAGGGCTAATGGCCTTTAGAAGCTATTCAATAAAATTCAAATCACAGTAGCAATAAGAAATGTCTTTGTCAGGTAACTCATGAAGTCCACACACAGCACAGCATAATAAGCATGTCCTCTCTGCTGGGCCTGATTTTGTTAATGAAGCAATGAACAAAACCACAACAACATTCCAGCTCTTTTTCCCCAAATTCACCTTATAGTTCTTATTTTAGCTGCTACATCCTCTACATCAGCTTCCATAAGACTGGATGGTTTTCCCTTGGCATCCTGCCCTACCTTCCCATCACCTTGGATGCAAACAGCCCAAGTTGTTTCAGGGAAACATTGCTAGTTACTGCAAAATGCTAGAACTACCCAAGAGCCTGTGTGCCATTGGTACTGGAATCATGGCACAAAGTCAATAACAAAGCAATATTTATAGAACTTGGAGATGATTGTAAACATACTTCAAAAAAATTCTTTTCAGCAACACTGAAAATGTAATAATCAGTGATCACAAGTGCTTGAATCATATTTTTTGTGTGTTCTTATAGCCAGACATTCTTAGAGTACTCTTCTTGCTGTTTCCATTCCTCTATTAATATAATTTTGCTGTAAACAACAAACATAGCAGGAAACTTAATAATCAGGTATGCTGGTAAAATGCCGTGTTCAACATAAGGTTCAGCTTAGCTCTGAAACTTTGAAATACCATCTATGGTGTTGTGCTTAGTGCTTTCTGCATCTTCTCCATGGCTTTGGCTTGGGGATCTTTTTGTGGTTGTTTTTTTTTTAATAAAAACTTTCCAATAAAAGTTCATCTATATGGTCTTTTGGGGCAAAAATGCTACTACTTTGTCATCGTGGCTAGGCTTTGCGAATGAAGATCCAGGGAGGGCTCCATCCATGCTCCTCATCAGTGCCTTTTCCGAGTGTGCTGATAAAAAGAGGATAGCAGATAGCACCCTCGAACCTGCACTAGGGATTTTTTTTAGCATGCACAGAGCTGGACCCACCCTTTAGTCCTAAGGTTCATCTGCCAGGGCCTAGCAAGCTTGGACGCTGGCAGCCAAGTCCTTAGGACAGAGGTTTAACCTCTTAGATGGAAGGCCTTACAGGGCTAAACGAGCTCCATCTGCCCGGGTTTGGAATCAGAGTTGTCCTTCTCCTAGGATGACTGCCAGAAGGCTAATGAGCTCATCCTACCCATCCAAGGATTCTAGGAACATGGGTATCACTCCCCACACTTTCCCGTGGGCAGTGAGTTTAATGCTCCCTCTGCTGTCGGCACAATTATTGCACCAGGGGCCACAGGAGACCACAAGGGATTTTCAGACTGTGCCTGATGTATAGGATCATCACAATGGCTAACCATTCCTATTTAGCTTGAGTATCACTTTGTTCTCCTCGTTAGAGTTCGTAAGGCAATTTCATGTGATTTGCTTCAACATGCACATTAGTATGGGACATTAGTCACTGATTTCACACACACATATGTGTTTAAGCATGGAAATAATCTTGCTGAAATGAGTGAGTCTAGTCAAAGCCTGAAGGTAAGCAAGGGGTATTGCAAGGTCATGGCTTTAGTCAAGGATGTCCAGATAATGGCCAGGGGGCTGGATTCAGCTTGTAAGGCAGTTTTTCTTGGCCTCTAGAAATGTTAGCTGGCTGGTTGGAAGGCAAACAAGAGAGGATTTTGCTCTGCATGCAAAAGCAGATAATACCTGGCAGGTTATTAAGTGCTGTATTTTACCTCCTGGATGTGGTTATCTTGGTCTGACCCTCCCAAGGTAGCTGGGATTAAGGGGGTGTACAAGCAAGAGGATTTAGTTGGCCAGCCAAACATGAGCTTTGTAAACAACACCCCCCACATGATCTTCAGCAGTTTGGGACTGTTCAGTGGTATCTCAGTGCCTGACAAAATAGCACATTCTTCCTCCAGCAGATCAGTCAGCTTTGCATAGGATTGTTGTCCCTTAGAAATTACTTTTCCAGGACAATGCTGCTGCTTGTTTGTTCCTCTCATTTTAAATTTGCATGACTCAAAGTAGAATTTGATCCCATCTGTAAATCTTGTGCTTGACAAAATAACAAAGAAGCTTCAACAGAAGGCACTAGTAATTGCAGCATATCCACACTAATTTGTAGGTAGGGTTACCATAGACTGTATGCAGGTAAGCTCTGTCAGAGCTACTGAGTTTCATCTTGACATTATCTGTCTATTACAAGCAAATAAAATTCCACCACAAGAATGCTTGTGCTGGAAAATCAGACACAGGGAAGATTGAAGGTGCTTACAGCATGTCACACAGTCCTCCTTCCTTTTCTCAGTCTTTTCAGATCCATCTCTTTCCCTGCAGCCAGTGAGTCCTTGTTTCCTCTCTGTGTAACACCCATTATCTTCCATCTCTAGATCCATTCTCAGTTGTTGGGCTCCCTGTTGGGGTGTACACAGGAGACAAAGAGAGCTGCTCCCCTCCTGCTGGCAAGTGATTTTCCTTGCAGCCCACCTTGGAAGAAAGAGGTGAGGACTGAGAAATTGAGCTGGCTGGAGCAAAACCCAAGAAATGATGGGAAACAGCAAGTGCAGGAGATACACTAGTGACAGTGTCTCCAGTGCTTTTGCTTCTTGCATGGGAAAGTACTCAGATACAAAAAAGAATAAGAAAATACTCTTTTAAATGTAATTGTACCTGCCATAGTGGAAGGATATGTCTGTCTGTAGTCTCTGCTCTTTACTGATTGTCTGTCTGGGCTAAACTTCTCCTGCTGCTGCAGACAAAACCTATAGAAACTCAAAAGGGCTGAATAACAGAGAGAAGTGATAGAGATCCCTAGATCATGCCAAAGACCTGTACTCAAACCCTACAAAGCAGGTCAGGCTCAGATAACAAACCTGCTGATTTCACAGAGGTGCACTGAAAGCATAGCCACACTTTCTGCCCTACCTCATGACCAGGATTAGACCTTGGGTTACCTTCAGTTTTGCTGGTTCAGCAACATTATCAAAGCCTGCCTTTAAAAGATGTTACAACTATTGTGATAGTCACTCAGTAGTGACTCAATTAGAGTTGATGGCAGCAAAGCCATGGGTAGTTTTCCTTTATTTGCAGGGCAAAATCTTCTACTAGCAGAAGTCTCTGTAACTCAAATGATATCTGAAAAGAAATTGATTTATACAGTGTAGGATCCAGCCTCACATATTTTAGAGTTTGACTGACATATATTAATCCATTTGAATAATTTTTCCTTTGCTGTTTTAGAGGAAAACCCCATAATAAAAACCTAGACAAACTTTCAAAGGCAGCAGATGAAAGAATAAAGCATTAGTAAGAAAAAAAAAATGAAGTGATTTGTTAAAAAAAGGAATAACTATTGTGTACTCTGTGAAGATCATTCATATTTGGCTGTAAAGGTCAGTTATCCCACCTGGGTGTTCAGGTTAAAAAGATGTTTTATGAGAAGTCTTCGTCTTGTTATCAGACTCTTAAAGAAAGCTGCTGCTCCAGAGTGCACTGCTCCTTTGCTATTACATGGCAATTTGCCAAAGGCAGGCAACAGCCTAGTGCTTCATCTACTACTGGTTCTGCCATTTATGCAGGAGCCAAATCTTCAGCATTGTTTGAGGGAGAACATCAACAACATCCAAGTGGTTTAATGACAATCAGCACCTGCCAGGCTCAGCCTAAGCGTGGAGATTAGGTTGGGTTTTTTTTCCCCCTTCTCTCTCCATTAAAATAATATATCTGCTTTGATACTTATCTGTCTTACTATGTTTAACTTTTCTCTAGGGTTCCAAAAACTTACTACATGTGTACTTTCCCATAATGAAGAAAGATAGCTGAGTGCATTGTTTGTTCTAGGTGCACAGATAGGCTTATATCTGTCCCTCAGGCCTTACTTGCTTGATGAAAGGTCATCTGTGGTGTGTTCTACAGCCATTTCTCTCTGTCCCTCAGTGTGTTTATACAATGCACAACCTGGCCAGAGATGTTAAATCCTACTTGCAGTTATGGTTCAGCATTTCAGAAAGCACTGGGCTTTGGAGACACCCTCACATACCCAACTTGCAGCCAACCCCTTGATCTAGGAATTGTTGCCAAGATAATAAAGGTTTAGCTGATTCAATGAGTTCTGGGTAAGTCATGGGTTGGAAATGTATTTGGGCTTTCTGTGTTCTCCAGTGCTGTTATCCAGACAAACTCTCAGTGACTTTACTGACCACTTTTGTCAACAAGTGTTGTTGAGGACCTAGACCACTTGACTTCAGGACCTCAGAAGTAACCATGTTCTGTTGTCATATGATATCAAAATTATTAGCCAAAATATGTAACTTTTTCTCACATTCTTTAGCAAAAAATCCTTTCCCAGCTTTGGCAGGACATGGTGAATGAAACCTCCACTAGCTTTTAGAAGACACTGTCCCAGTGAAAGGACTTGGTAGCTCAGTTTAGACAAAATTTGGCTAAGATTTTGGCTATGCAAAGTTTTGGTCTTGCACACTGGTTCTAATCAATGAAGTAGTGATGTATTTCAATCTCTTTTTTTTTTTTCCCCCACAAAACTTCATGGCTTTTCTGAATTAAGCTTTTAGCATCTGGTAAAGCAGCTCACAGAAGTCAAAGATAAGCTGCCTTTTGACTTCAAAGGCCATGAATCAGACCTTTATTTCTCTGGCTGTTTATCTTAACTTCTGCTTCTCTCTTATTTTCTGACTGCAGGAAGTTGTTTTTGAAATAAACAACACAAGTGGGAGAAAAAACAAACCTTTCAAGAATATCTAGATCTGGACTTTAAGTCCTTGAAATAAAATATGGTTTGTATTTCAGTATTTGTAATAACATTCTGTATTGAGGTGAGACATTTTGACTTCACTAATGCCAACATTCTCATTATGCCTCCCTGTGTTTTATCTTAATCACCTGCTGTAGCATAATGCTAATTTGCTTCTCAAGGATCTCTTTTATGTAAAAATTCTGTTTTTTTCAAACACTGCACAAAGAAACAAAAACTAATTCATTGCATTAATAACATTTTTTAGGTGCCTGTGCTTTATCTCACACTCAGGCTTTTCTGTGAAGGCTGCTACTTAATGCACTGCTGTGATTTTAAGATGCTAATAATCCATGTATTTTGTAAGTGGGTTTCCTTATTCTACTTGTGTTTATAATGCACTTTTAGGTTTTGCAGTTCATTATCAAATTCACAATCAAACTGAGTTCTCAGCATGATTCATCTAAATGTGTTGCTTTGATGGGCTGAAGCAAGGTATAGTACAGAAGAAATGTATTCACTGCTTTATGCTTCTTATGCAGCCAGTTAACACCTGAGGGACAAAATCCTGAGCTGATATTCCAGCTAAATCAGAATTACCTAGGGATACTGATGGCAATGCTGATTCCAAGAGATGACTCTCCTCATTCAAGAAGCTTTATAGCAATCTTCTTTTATCTGAGTGTGTATAAATTCACAGGAATAAAGTATTCCATGTGGGATCAGAGCACAGAACTCCAGCTTGACACTGAGTCTAAGTGTTTGACAGTTGTGAGTTATGTTGTGTGTGATCAGGAAGTGTACCTGCCCATCTTCAAATTCTGTGAGATAGTTCAAAGGAAGCAAATCTTAATTCAGTTGTCACTTTCCATAAAACAAGTCAGGCTAATGCCTTAGGCCAGGCTTGTCCACATCACAGAAGGAGAAAAGAAAAATATTTTGCCATAATTGAGGTTTCTTTCAATAAGAGTCATTTGGAAGTGGATATAGCTTTGTGAACATTTGAGTATAATGCTACCCGTTGGGTGCCAGCCTTGGACAATTAGTAAGCAAAAGCTATCACCAGAAGGCAAAAGAGGAAAAGGATTAAAAAGAATTAAATGAGGCAAAAGAAATTCAATAATTTCCATTTGTAAGGAAAGGATATAATGAGACAGTGATGCACTGCAGATTTATCTCTGGAGTAAAATCAGTCTTTATAAATACACAATGCCTGCCTTTACCATCCTGCAGTATCCTTCACTCCATGGATCTCAATCACACAATTCAGGGGTAAACCAGTGACATCAGGCTGTAGAAAGAGTGGCATTCACACTGGTACTGAGCAGAGGTGATTTATCTTCACATAACTGGTTAGTTAGTGGCCTTTAAGAATTTTCTGTGAGCAACAAATCCTGTGTATAAAAAGATGAATTTGTGCATAAAGTAATGGCCAACCAGTTATTTCTGTCCAAAGAGAGCAGCAGCTACTGACTGTAATATCAAGGGAAGGCATCAACAGCTCCTACAGGCAGCCAGTTTAAAAAAAGAAACACAAATTCACAAAATGATAGGTAAATAAAACCAGTATTAATGTAACTCAACAACTGTTCACTTTTCCTTGATCAGTCAAGCAAAAAGCCTTCTGCCCTAGAGTTTTAAATGGACCTCTGGTGTTTGAGCTTTCCACTCTCTCACTGCAATCACAAGCAGCAAAGCCAACAGAAAGAAACATTCCTTTGCAGTCTAATAGGTTACAATTCCCTATCTCTTAGCTGTGTTGCTTGGGATCATAACATGAAGAATTGTGGACTGATGGATATAGAACCAATCCATTAGAACTCAGGCTGCCTTTGTCAGTGCTGTCTTGAGGTCTTTTATCAAGGTATAGCACAGCTCTGCATCTAGAGAGAGTGGCTGATGGTTAACCTTAACAGGCAGGAAGGAAAAACCAAGCAGGAAAAAAACAAAAAAAAGATAAGGAATAAACATTTTGCAGTGGACCACATCCTCCTCCCAGACAGAGTTGCTGCTTGCTAAGCAATGGTGCTTAGCTTTCTGAAGCCTAGTGCTTCCAGCCCCAACTTTTTAAAGCCATGTCTTTTTTTGGTTTGGTTTTGTTTGTTGTTTCTTAGGGGATGGAATAAATTAGTCAAAATGCCTGGAAATCTGATTCAAGCTGCAGCATTGGCATTTGGTTCAAATACATTATAGGGACTAGATGTTTGGTTGTTGGGGGATTTTTTACATTTCCACAGGACATGTTGCTAAATAGCCTGGGCATGAGAACAAAGCAGCTGCAAAATAAATGAGGCAGAGATAAAGCTAAAACCTGGTCTTATTGGGAAAGAAGTGCAAAGAGATCTTGCCAAGACCAGACACAAAGAAAGGAGGACTGGCAACCTGGGAAAAGGGACTTGGAAAGAATAATTGGTCTGTGATACAGTTAAGAGGCAAAGATTATTGTAGAGACACATAGATCTGGGGAAAGGAAAGACAGAAGCAAACATACCATAACAGAATCCAATTCAGTGTGTCAATCCAAATGTGGAAGATGCTGAAAAGAAGTTAGAGTTTTCAAATCCAGTGTTTTAACACCTTCAGGAGTGAAAATTGTATAGCTAAACATCGTATCAATCATAAATATCTGTCATTAGTTTCATGCTTGTAATGCACTCTGTAAAAAGGAAAAGAAAAACCCCAAACAATAATTAAAAGTTTGTGTAAATCATGTGGATTCATAACAGGAAAAGAAGTTTTATTCCAGAGCTCCCAGTAGCTTTTTTCCTACTGACAGCACAAGACTGTCTGTACTTGGCATTAAATAGTAGCTCCCTCTAGTATGCAGCACCAGAGAGAAGTCTGATAATATAAGCTTAATTACTTCTTTCTTTAAGTCATACTTTCAACGAGGTTTTTGAAAGCTAGATGTTGAACTAAATTAAAAGAAACTTGAAATCCTCTTTTTTAGGTTTCAAGTTGGAAAAGAACACCCAAAAGAGATTATTGTAAGAGTAAAGAATGATTACAGCTGGTTTAGTATGTAAGATGTGATGCTATAGACAGCGTGAAAACAAATCCAGACACTGTACACATCATAAAATCATCAGGGTGTATAAAATGTCCTAGTAACCAGTAGCCAGGGAACCACAGAAATCTGAAACTATGGCAACTCAGTGTAGGAAGAAGCATTCATTAGAGAGAGAGAGATTAAAAACAATAGCCCCTAAATCTCTGTATCAGCTTGGGTCCTCATTTTCTCAGCAGCTTAAACATTTTTAGCTTCCCAAGTCAAATTCTTCTCCTGCAGCTTTCAGAACAGCTGTCCATGTTGTTATTTTGAGGAAAACTTCATGGTTTCCAACAATACAGTTTCCTGGGAGGGCAACCTTGCCAGAGTGCTCTTGTATGCACTAATTTGTGAAATGAAGAGATAAAGAAAAGCATAAAAAGTGCAGGGAAAGAAATGGGAAAAAATCAACTTCTTTCTTTCCAGGATGTTTTCAGCCCTTGCTGTTTCAGGAGGACTCTGCAGTCTGTGGGGCCAGTTTGCACCACTGGCATTGGCTTTGTCAGGCTGCAGAGTTGAGCTGCTGTAGTGCAGCAAATCATAGTCAGCAGAGGGATGGGATGTGGTCTGAAAATTTAAAACCAGTCAGAAACTTTCCCTGTCTGGTTGTTCTTTTCTTCTTGGACTCCATTTCAGCTGCCTGTGTTCTAGCTTAATCCAGCCCCTGGACAGAATCATAACTAGGTAGGGTTTATTTAGTTTTACAGCAATACAAAGTAGCATAGATTTTTGTTTCCATGCCTCTCAAAAGGGCATATGGATGTGTATTTCAGACTAAGCTAAGAGGATTTTCTCTTGATTCAGATATATGTGTACGTATCTAAATGAGAGACTGCTACACTTACCTTAGTTCAACCAGTCGACTAACATCCTGGGTCAGTAAGGACATGGTATTTTTCTTTTAATTATGTTTTTGCACAGTTAATGCTCTTCTTTCATGATATATTCTCTTCAAATTGTCCATTTTGTTTTCTAGCCATTTTCTGTACTTAGTGAAGGCAAAATGCAGCTTATTGCAGAGGATAGGTAATTTCAGACACTTGATGTTGCAGGATTCAAAGCCCTGTGTGAATTTGCTCAGATGCCTTGCACCAGCACTGCTTCCATGTGCACATACCACTTCAGAGTAGGTAGTTAAACAGTAGAATCATGGCCTGAAAGCAAAGGCATATATGGATGTGGGAAACTATGGTCCTATTTGACCTAAACTGTATGAGTATTTTGGTGTTCCTTTTGTATGTGTGGATATGTTTCAGCAGTGAATGACATTTCTATACCTATGCAACAAACTAAATTTGAACCTTACTGAAGCTAGTGGTCCATGATACCTCCCAAACTGTATTTAAGCACCACAGTGAGCAGCAAAAATGTACTTGAAGTTAAGAAGCTGCTTGAAGCTCTGCATAAGGAGTATTTGGCTAATGTGGTCTTTTGTTTGAAGTCCTTCTTAAAATTCCGAAGCTGAAGAAGCTCTGTCTACATATCATCCTAAGAAAGGAGAACAGCCAAAAAAAGCCCTGATGGTATAGCTTATTTATCTTCTTGGTTGAAACACTAGGGGAATTTATGTATGGCTTAGAAAGGTGCCTTCATGATCTATAGCACTTAGCTGTTAGGTTTTCAGACATGTTCAAAATTCCATCTACTTTCCTGACAAGTTAGGGGAACATTAAGGGAGTTTTGCTAATTTTTAAGTGTGACAGTTACATGAACTGTTTTCTCTATAAATTTTAAATATGTGGCTTTAGAGTAACTTATGCTCTTCTAAAGAGCTTGTATCTTACAGTTTCTCTGTGCTTGTGTCATAGCATAAGATCCAGTATCCTGGGTGCTGTTTTAACATGTATATGCTCCCATCTGTGGTGATCTCTGCATTGCTTTCCAGTGGTGAACCGAGAGGGAGGGCATGGAGCTGACAGCTCCACATGTGGAGGTCAGGCTCAGCAGTGCAGGCCCATGGGGAAGGAAAGAATGCTTACAAACCAGCCTTGTATTTCCTTCTGTGGGTGCTCACAAAACCCACTGCAGTTACTGGGGGTGTAGGGTAGCATGGAACAGAAATGACTCTGCTGGGGGCTCACTGGAGACAGGCAATCAAGGCTCAGTCAGTATCACCCAAGGGTGAAATGAACCATAAAAGAGTGAATATCACTGAACTCAAAAGACATGTCATACATTTACTGTGAAAGGTGGGCAACCAGCTGAAAAGGCATAAATCCTAGTGATGAATGTATTTGTATGTTGGAGGAAAGCAAGCAGAAGACTGGTGGAAAATCATGAATGTATTGGATCAGAGTGAGCACCCACTTTGAATGATCCATATTCATTGACAGTCTGCACACCAAAATAGCTAGGCACACTGAGTCACAGATTCCTGGTGTTATGCTGGAGTATTTTTGTGGGTGCTTCAAGAGCCCACCTATGCTTTAAACATTGAGCTGCTCTGATAATTGTGTTCAAAGGCAAATGTGTTCTGTGGCAAAGCAAGGTTGATTCCTACCTATATATGAGTATGTGATAAGCTACAGGCTCATTAAACTTTAATAAATTAGAGAAAGTTGAAAAGAATAAGACATATTCTGTTGTGGGTTTGCATATTCTCCTGGAATATGGAAAAGACCTTACTTTGAATTAATGACAGTGCTGTGAATAGGATTTGGGGGGACTTGATTATGAAAATTATTGCTTTACTCTGAAGAAAGAGAGCAGCTTCTGAGATATCTTGTTTTTCCAGGCTGCTTACACTGCAGGCTGTGATGTGAGACATCTTATTATTTCATATAGGTTAAAAACAAACCTCCAATGTTAACAGCTTCCAGTCCTTCTCCCCCTCCATTGCTGCTGTACTGCCCTGAAGCAGGAAAGCTCCTTAGTCTGTTAATAAGTCTCTCTTACCAAGAAAAGCAATGCTTTTATTTTTAGACTGTCAAAAATTGGCTGCTTTGTGCAGGTTGTCTAATGAAGGTGGAGTACAGTCCCTGATCACCTCTATTCAGAGGTGTTTATATAGAGTTTAACCAGCAATAATTCAAAGACCTGCTGATATAATTAGCAAAGTGCTGGCTGAGCGTAGGTGTGTGCTGCAGTATTCAAAGATATCTAGAGCCCTTATAATCTCAGCCTACTTGGGTGAAGAAAAAAAGCCTTGGATGAAAGGCATATTCACAAAGTGTAAAATATAGGAGGTCTAAGGAAACTAGGTATTTTTTCACCTAAGCCTTCTACAAATCTTGTCTCTTTTGGAACATGCAGATTAAAAGAAGTCTTATTCCTAAGTACAAGCCAGGCACAATTCTCAGCACTGGAAGAGCCTAGAAATCAAAATATATTCCTCAGAAATCCCAGATTGAGATACAGTAGCAATCCCTGAGATCACTTTTCCCCCCTCTCTATCAAAATAAGTAATAGTATTGAATCAGGTGCAAATGAAAGCTTTCTAAGACACCACAAGCTCTGGAAATCCTTTCTTTAAGCCTTTTTAAACCCCACTGCATATATTGCATTGATTTCTCCACATATATTCATATTCAGTTTTCATTTCTTTTTGCTTTCACTGAAGTCAGCTAATCCCTTAATTACCTTGCTGCTTATAACTGTCCACAACTGTCTGTCTTGATGTGAATGAGGCTGCAGGTTTACTGGGAAGGATCAGCTTGGTAATACACAAGGCAGGGAGCCCCAAAGGGGAGTTCCTCTGAGTCCAGAGGCAAAGGGTCCCCTGAATATCTTCTCTCATTGAAATGAGCAAGAGTTTTATCATTCAATGCAAGGGACTCAAAAATGGAGATTTCATCAAGTTTAACAGGAATTCAACTTTTATATAAACAATGCACTTTACAAATCTCAGCCCTAGGACATGGCTGTAGTCGTGTCAGGTTTCAATGGCCAGAATCAGCAATTACAATGACCAGCTCTCCCTCCTTCATCCCCACTGCTATGCTTTGAATATTTTTAGTCCTGAGTTTTGCCTCCAGGAATGACTGAGATATCTACAGGAATGCAGGCAATCACCATGGAGCCAAAACAGCAGAGTTTACATTCCCAAGGATACAAGCGAGATAACTAAGCATTGCTGCTGCTTGCATTATGTATGTGTGTATATAGTAGGATATAACAATGGAGTACTTCGGAGTTTGGCCCAAAGGAGGGCAAGGACCAGCCAGCAGGTAACTCTAGAAGTAAAATATGGGATAGTTCCCAAGGGCTCATGAAACTTCTGTTGTTCCCCTTGTCCTGGTTGTCTTATCATTACTGATTCAGCAGGCTCTGGTGTGGCCACCTACACTGTAGACTAACCTGCAAGGAAGTTTGGTGAGTGAAGGCCACTTTGCAGCAGTAGATATCCATTAAGTTAATGGTGAAGGATAGTTTATTAGTCCTGCATCTAAATTTTTGTAAGTGCGTAGTCATAATGAAGCCTTACACATAATACAGATTTTTTTTACAGCAAAGTTAACATAAAAATTGTATCCTCTGTCCCTGAACAGCAGCTGGGTTGTTATGGACTAGCTTTTGAAATGGAAAAGGTCAGAGAGATAGCCAGCTGCTTCCTCATCCAGCCTGGGCTTTCACTCTGGGCTAAATTACTATTTCACTAATTAATAATCTGCATGCAGATTAAAATGATTACTCTACAATACATATTGCATGACAATAAAACAGTGACAGCAAATTATGCTTCACTGTGCATAACAGCTTAACTCTCTAAACAGAAGATGTTTTCTAGCACTCAATTCACATCCTTCTGCTGATGATTAAACCCTCACTGATTTTGTTATTATTAGTTCTCAGTCATTATTGTTCTTTTATCACTATGGGGTCTTTAGAATTAGCCACAGTGGCTCAGAAGCGTGGTTGCTGCTGCATTCCCTTATTAAATCAGGTTACCTCTCTAGTTGTGTCAGGAGCTAAAATCAAACCTCTTTGTTAGAACATTCCACAACCCTTTAAATATTGATTATTATGACTATATAGAGCTACTGAAAATTTATTTTTGTCTAGACTAGTTCAAAACGGGGAAAAACCTTCCTTGACAACAGTGACAATGTGTAGCTGCTACTTTCTCCTTGGAAAGAACAGCCTGGGTTATTCTGCTTGCAGCCCTAGTGTTCCAGGGCACCTCCCTGCCCTCTGGAGCCTAGGCATGGTAAAACGCTGCCATCTGTCAGATGAAGAAGCTGAAACTCTAATTTTTTAATGGTTTCAAATGTTACTTGGTTTGCACTGTATTGCAAAAATGGCAGTTCTGTAGCAGTCTTGAAAAAGAGACATTTGGGGAGGTTCTTAAGGGCTCCTCTGTGCCTACTGGGAGTGTGACTGCCATCAGTGCAGTTTCTTTTCAATTCTCTAGGTGAATAATGTTTAACTTGCTACTAGGGAAGGGCAAACTGGCCTGGTAGTAACTTGCTCAAGGTCATACACCAAGGTAGTGGCAGAGATGACAAAGCAAACACAGTAAACTGCTCACATTGCATGTGATGAGGTTGCTTAATTGTCTAACTAGTCATTGTCTTCTCTGAATGTGACAAGAAATAGATGTTCTGGTATATCTTTCCTATACTTGGGCTTAATTATCCAAATAAAACCTAACTTGCCTGTTCTCACCATTAACTAAGAAGAATATAGGTCAAGCAACATAACTAAATCTGTCAATTCTAACCTTCTGCAGTGTGGATTCATTTTCATGTAAGTGCCCCTGAGAAGCTTTGGAAGCTAAAATCATTGTGATCTGTTAAGGAACTCTCCTCATCTGATATGTCCTCTTACTTCTCAGACATGCTGTAAGTTTTTGTTTCAAGGGATTTCCAAAGCTGGTTTGTATTGTTGAACAAGTTAGGTGAATGTAAACCACTCATATTACTACCTCCCTCTAATCTTTCTGATGGGAGCCTTAAGAGGAGCATTCACTGGAGGAAGTTACAGAAAGCCCAAGGACTGTAAAGTCATCTGTAAAAGAAATCCAGGGTGTGACATCAGGGAATTAGGACAACTGCTGTGTTCTGCTCCTCAGGGTTCTAGCCAGGACTGCTCTTCTATTACAGGATTTGTCATATATCCAATTAAAAGTCTCTCTGCAACATGCTCAGCCATGAATGCAGGAACATATTTTCCTTTCAAAATTCCCTTTCTGCTTCAACAACACTTATAATCCAATTTTCACCAGCAGAGATGAATCATGTCCCTCACCAACACGTTTACAGTGGATGGAGAAGAGCAATCACACATATTGATTTCCTTTCCTTCCTCGCTGTTCGTGTGTTTTTCTGAGAGTGCTATAAGTATTCAGCTTCTGTTTCTCTTTCCTGCTGCTAGTTCTAGCATCAGGTAAATAATAAATATATTCAGGAGAGTTTATAGGAAGAAGTTGGTCCAAGTAGCCAGTGTGTGCTAGGTATTAACAGCTCCATTGTTGGAAGGCAGAGAACAGCAATGACCAAAGACAGGGAAAGCCTCTGTTCCTTCCTTATCCCTTAAGTTCTTCCCCTATGGGTAGTAATATGGCTATGAAATGACTGGATTCCCATAGCAGGGAAGAGTGTGTCCAGGAAAAGGGCAGTGTCATCTCGTTCCCTGGGGGCCTTTGGAGACAGTCCTGATAGTTGCTGCTTTTCACTCGCAAATAACAGGGATGAATAAATGAAAGATGCTGGCTGGAAGGACAGGCTGTAAGATGACTGTCTCTGGGTTCAAAGCCAGAAATCTCATTATTCCAACTCATTTACATGGTGGATGAATTTGACCTGCTGCCTCCTACACTGGGCTGTTTCTGCAATAGCCCTATTACTGTCACAGCTCAAAAATAATGGATGTCTCTTGGAGAGCAGGGTTTGCACATAACTTCCTTCCTGGCTTTCAGTATGTATTTATTCTGTTTTGTGCATCAACAATAAAAGTTAGTTCAAAGTTGTCTGTAAGTCTTTTGTTTAAAAGTAAACATGAATAGGTATCATCTCACCTAATGCATGCATCTGATGTGTCCTACTTTTCACTGTTTGTTTGACTCTTCCCAAATCAGCTTTGTTTTGTGCTAGGAGGATCCCCAGCACCTTTGGTTCTCTTGTTCTTCTCTCTGTGTCTGGTGAAGCCAACAGGACACTCTTCTCTAACAAGGAACAAAAAGTCAGGCAAGGACAATGTCCCTTGGGAGTCAGAGGCAGGAAAGACTGGATGTGGGAGAGGGTGAGATGCTCAGGGGTCTGGCCAGGCTGAGGAGCTCTGTGCTGGGGTAGCCCAGAAAGGCTTGTTTACCTCAGTCTGCCTCTTGAAACTGCAGAGCTGGGTGAAAGATGAGAAACCTCTCCAGAAGGGCAGTGTTGCCTGTACACCTGCTTGTTACTCTGCTTTGTGGACTCACCACCACAAGTCAGGGCTAAACTGGGCCTCCCTGCACTTTGTCTTATTTTGCTGTGCTGACATGCCCTCAGTGTACAAGTGTCATGACTCTCTTAGGAAACATAGAAGATTTACTTCTCTTCTGCTCTTCCTGTGTTGGTATTCAAGGTGTACCTCCCTGGGCTCCAATATATAAAGCACTGAGAGATGGGGATTTCAAGAGTGCAATTCAGACCACTTAAATTAGCTCCTGCTCTGAATTGCCCTCTGAAGGTGCCTGTCTCTTTCTATTGATTACAGAAAGTGCTTACAGAGACCAGTCTTCTGTGCCTAAAATTAGCCTTTCTGAAGACCCTTCTGTGTGTTTCTTATTGCAACCTCTACTGGAATGGCAGCATAGAATAATTTCTTTGATCATTACATTCTCCACTGTGCTTTGCTTGATGCTATTGAAACCCTGTATAAACATGAAATATTGGAGTCTTTCAGTGCTCATTTGGTGTAAATAAGGATTATTTAGCTGATATTAGGACATGGCAGAACTCTTTGTTGCTGGCTTTAATACACGCAGTGAATCAGAGCAGCATTAAAAACCCAACCAAGGCAATAAAATAGGCTGCTGACAACTCAGAGTAAATGAAAAGAACTCTCCTCATAGGAAGGGAGCAAACAACTTATTAATTAAGAAAATCTTCAACTGAATCATCCCTCTGTGTCCTCTCTTTTCTCGCCACCACAGTTTTCTCTGGTAAACAGTTTCTTCTAGCCTAGACAGGACTTGCAGGTTTTGTTAGCTGTTTCCATGCAGTGCAGACTGGGAACACTTTTCTAACTGTGGCTGTTTATTATGATTCTGCTAAATAACAGCAAAAGCAACTTAAGACCCACAAGAAAAAAATACAGTTATCTTTTCCTTGTTATTTGCAAGGCCTTAGATCCTTATAATGGCTGCATTCATTATGCAACAAAGATTTTATTCAGTGCTACCTGGGTGCTTGGAGTCCTTTGTGTCCCCCAATTCATGTGTGTGTGACATTCACTTTCCTTCCCATCCTCAGGCAACAGGTATGCAGAGCCATCAGCCAGCTCCCTAAAAACCTTGGGGGGTGTGTATTCATATTAAGTATTTTTAATAAAATGTGTTAGAAAAAAACCCATTATTCTGTCTTCACATTTCACAGCCATTGGGAGTTGTTTTGATACAGCCAAGTGTTAGAAGCTTCTTTTCAACATGGATGATAGGCACTGAGAATGGGCAGTGGAAAATGAGAGGAAGAAATAGATGATACAGATTGTTACTATTTTTTGTTGTTTAACTGACAGAGTCAGTTATGAAAGGGGTATAAATGATTACAGTTAGAGAAAAGAATTCTGTAAATGGTAATTTGCTTTTTAAGGGCACAGGCAATATAATTTGGATCGCAAGTGGGAGAAATTACTTAGAAGCTGTGAAAACAAACCAGAATAACATTTACATTACCTCCCTTATTTTTCTTTCCCTTTTTTCATCTTTTCTCTGAATTATTCCTCACTTGTTTTTCCCCTCCAGACATTATAGAGGTTTGATTTTCCTCTCATTACTTTCTGTAAATGGCATAATGGTAAAAAACCTACAGAATATTTCCATGAAAGCCCTTTGATTTCATTAATAGAAAAGCTATACCTTAAATTAAGAATTTTAGTAGTCTGAAAATAAAAAAAAAAAAAAGACCAGCAGGACTTTCCAGTTGAACATTGCCAAGCAGGAATGATGGAGAGTATTTCACAGGTCAAAGCTTGCCTTGGACTTGGACAAAATTACTTTTACTTTCACATAAAAGAAAGATGAGTGCATGTGTTCAGCATTGGTTGACCTCAGATTCAAGTAACACAGCCAGTTAGTTTTTCTATGGAAAATGGATGCCTATCCTTTGATTTCTTTGTGTTTCTTCTGTATTTCTTCATGTTCACTATTTAAGTAAAAGAAAATCAATAGGATAGTGTTTAACTTTCAGTGCCATGTGCCAAATTGAAATTCTTCCAGTTCTGATTTTTTACAACAGAAAAATGATTTTCTCATGGTGGAAAAATGTGTGATCTCTCACAAGAAGGTTAAGGTGCAGCAGTGATGAGGCTGTATCTGAAAGCTGAGATTATTGGTTACTTTCATTTTCTTGAAAATGATGGTGTTCAGTAGCCATAACCTAGGGAAAAAATAATTATCCTATGAAACACCAGCATTTTGTGAAAGGCAATAAAGATACCAGAGATACTGTGGCCAATGGTGTTATTAGAATGGACTAGCATGTAAGGGCTGGGACCATTCAGTGGCACCTTCCCTGAGAACAAACAGTATGAGAGCAATGTATTAGAAATTAAGGACTGCTAATCCTTTCAATGGTTAATTATAGTGACTTATACCCACTATTCAGGTAGGTGTGGTTCTTTAAATTTTGGCAAACAGCTGCTTTGCAACTCTCCTTAGAAGGGAACAGTGCTAGATCCTGCAGTAGTGGAAGAAAAGAGCAAATGTTAGTGTCTGAGAAATTACAGTCATGTCACCAAGACTGACAGGTTCACTCAAAACAACATTGAGTGAAAATTCCTTTTTAAATCTGTAATTTTTGTTTAACTCACAGCACTGTAGATTTTTATGGATGTTTTCAAGTTGCTTAAATCATTGATATGACTTTTATAATGATGTCTACATTGATTGTTTCTCCTAATTCGTCATGCTTCACTTCTGCTGAATCTCTTTAACTTGTCTCCCTGATGCTGTCTTTATATTACAGCTTGTGCAGTAGCAGCACACAGCACACTGCCAGCCTCTCTGCTTAATTTTAGAAAAGGAAGCAAATAATCACACTGAGGAATAGCATGGCTCTGGCTTGATTAGTACTGTAATCAATGTGAGGTATTACTTTGACTTCAGTGTCTTTTGGAGTAACTGCTATTTATTTCTTTTTATTTTCCTGAACAGAGAAAAGGGAACAGCTTTTAACATATGTCTCTTTCTTGTCTGAGCTACCCCACAGTTTCAGCTCCAGTATATACACAGAAGAGACATATGGTTAGAAGAAGTTCTTTTTATTCAAGAAATCAAAAAAGAAAACTCTCTTTTTAAGATGAGAAATTATACTTTTACCATATGTCTTCTTGTATGGGAACTCAGAGTAAGAAAACCTTATACCAGATGTGTTAAACTCACTTTTCTTCAAGAAAAAAAACCCCAAGCCAAACCCAAAGCACAGTTTTAGGTATAATTTTAACCTACATGTCTTCTGGAGATGTGTGTGCTACTGTTGGTTTTATGATAACTTAAAAAGCTTTGAATGCTAAGAGTGCACTGCAGTAGGAGGACAGATGTTGGTACAGGTTCATTACAAGGTTTTGTTGATGTAGGCAAGGAAACAGAAGAGTGTTCTCTTGACCTTCTGTGGGTTGTTTCTTTTTTTGCTAGCTTTGAGAAGACTATTACAGAACAAGAACCATGTAACCTTTGCCAGCACTGAACAAAGAAAAAGGCCTTAGTGTAACTAAAAATGAGGGAGAGTGCTGCAATTTACTGATGACCACAAAAATCTAGGGGAGGTGGCAAGTGTTCAGAAAGGCAATTCACAAATATTATGCAATTCTAAACTATTATACTGAAGGCTGAAGTGGTATTCACAGGAGATCTAACTTGCTCTTGGAAAACAAATTCCTGTCGACCTAGCATTACACACTATTTCCTGCATGATCAGGACCCCTTTGGAAATAACACTAATCATTTTTATATCTCACTTAAAAAGCTAAAAAATATCATGACATGGTTTTAAAGCATCCCAGCCCAGCTACATGCAAGAAGGAAAATTTAATAGAAAACCATCCTCAGCAAAGTAATCCATTCATAAGTGCTCTGTCAGGTTTGATGAATTTTTGGTGAAGGTCAGGATGGACATTTTCTGTATTTGCAGTTGCCTGTATTCATTTTAGGCTTTTATTATGGAATATGTTTTTTTTTTCTTGCTGCAACAGAGGAAACACTGGGGAGTATTTTTGCTGGCTATCTGAACACTGACAAATGCAACCATTTCATACACAGTGGGATCCCTGGCAAGGTTTTGATCCCAATATATCAAGAATCAAGAGAGAGTAGACCAAATCCATCTCTAGTATAAACTTCATTGGATTCCCACCAAGTTAGACTAAGGATGAATTTGTTGCACAGTTCTTGACAAGTCTGAGTTACCTGTGTTTATGCTTTGAAGGGATGATACACAGTAATTCTGTGTGCAAATCACAGACAGCTACTTGAAGGGCTTGACAGTCTCTGCAAAAGGGTTGCTGTGCTGCAATCACTCAGATGAACTGAAGACGTTAAAACAATATTATTGCAAGAGATGACAAAATGCAGTGGTAAATCCTGGCTGACAAAGAGGATAAGTGGTTTTATTAAGGCTCATGACTGGGTGTGAGGAGCCCTCATTTCCCTTTCTGGCACTGGCATACATCATGAGATGCTCTGAAATGGCTGTTGTGTACATAGGTGGGTCAGCAGTTAACATACCAGCAGATGGTGCTCAAAAATCAACAGCATTATACCTGGAGTTTCTAAAACCAGGGCAGGGCTGTGCACTGCTAATGGTTTGCCTTCTTTCCCTCTTACTGTAGACTCCATAGGGGAGCTGGAGGGCTGTTGATCCTCAGTAGGCAGTAGTCTTTTGTTTCAGAAGCTTGTGTTCAGGTCTTCTCTGCAGCCTTAGTGTATGGCCCTGGGAACATTGCTTGTGCCTGGATTCAGCTCAGCTAGCTGAGATGCCTCAGCTGCAAGTACCTTATGAAGCAGAAAAAGGAAAGAGAGAGGCAATTTTACTGCAAAGCAAGCACTTGGCTGCAGGACTTCCAACCATCCCAAGGAAGAGCCTGTTCTACTCCTCTGACTTTTAAGGGGTGTTTAGGCTCCTAACCTGACACTCAGCTTCAAGCTGCAGTTAAATACACCTCTACCCTTTTGGTTGCATGTCAGCTCTGCACCTGTAAAATAAGAACATGACATCCTTACTGTATAGGGCTGTTGCAAAGATGAGTTGATGAAACACTGTGAGGTACAACAATAATACATTCTCCATGTTGGCTTGAGCAAAATTGTCATGATTCTGTATGTGATTTGCCTTACAGGCAAAAGGCAATGCTAACATGGTGTGGAAGGGGAGATTCATTTGTAGCCTGAAGCTGTATTGGGCTCCTGGAGTGAGAGAGATGAGAGAAGAAAAATATGTATTTCATTAGCAGTAAAATTTCTCCCTGCTACTGGAATTTTTACATGGTAAAGTAGTCCCTTTGTCACAGAAAGCTCTTGTTAATGGAGCTCTTCTCAATACTGGGATCTTCATTAAATTGAGACTTGGGACTATTTAGAACCAAGAATGTATTTGTGTTACATGACACCAACATTTACTATTAAGCACTCAGCTTATAGAGCTAACGGACACAGCCACCTAACTTCCATTAGATCAGTAACTTCCATTAGATCAGTACTTCCATTAGATCAGTAACTTCAAGGCAGTAGGGTTGCAAGAACTCAGAAACTCATGACATACTTCAGACAGAGCAGACCATTAGCACAGAAGGGAGCTCCACATTCATTACAGCTGGAAGCACATCCTATTCCACCTTCTTCAGCATTTCTTTCCCAATGTCTTCCAGCCCCAGTCATACATAAAGCACACTGTGGTACTGACAGCTCTTAGACATGCTAGCACCAGCTTTTTGACTAATTCCCAGGCACAGACATAGAAGATATCAGTCAATAAGAGCCTGAAACCTGGTGTGAAAAGCTGGCATTCCCAGCTATGACTGGGGCTAATGAGTAGAAGAGTAAGATTTGTGACCAACAAAATGGTTGCTTCCATGATTAATGTAATGCTTAGCAGTAAGTTTCTGTAGTTTGCTAGTTATTCTAGCACATGACATGTCATAAAATGGAGTATTAGTATGTCCAACTTAGAGAAAATCTTTCAGAGCAAGTATGTGTTCTTCAGCTTGGATAGCAGGTGTTTGATCAAGAATATTCTCTCAAACATTGACAGCTGTATATTTCTAGAGAACAGACTTGCTCTTATTTTTTGTAAATTTAAGATAAAGCTGACAAACAGAATTCTGTATTGAGTACAGAGGAAAAAAAAGCTTCTAGTAATCCAATTTTAGCTTAAATTTAAAAAATGATCAGTCATCAGCAGCACACTGTGGTGCTTATTCCTAATCACAAAAGAGCCAGAAAATATACTCTAGAAAAGTACCTTTGTTTAGTGTCCCATCTAAACTCTCATATAGCTTCAATGGTAGCTTGTAATGAGCACCAATCAATATAATCTCAATATGGGTTTTTGCTTACACTAAATATACTAAATATATAAAGGCAAAAATAATGTTTGGAAGCATGGAGAGCTTGGATAACATAACCAGGGGATATAAAATTAAAACAAGAAAGAGTGCAAGTAGAAGATGTTCTAAGTAAATGACATTTAATAATCTTTCTTATCAATTCAGAAACAGAGGCTAGACACACCGAATAAATTATTTGCTCCACTTGTTCTACTTAAAACATTGGTTTGATTGAATATTCTGTAGCCTGCAAATGCACCAAACTGCAGCTGAACTCCATCATACAGCAGTCACACCAAACCAGCCATTCTTTGCATTGTGCCTTTCCATTTCTCACCTGATTAATGGTTTTTCCAAAGTGGAGAGCCACTGTTTCAAGAAGGAACTGTAAGTTCTTTCTCTAGCAGCCACAGCTCTCTCCAGGAGCAGGGAGCCTGGGCTCTCCCACAGTGAGGGAGTCCCTGGTCTTAGGCTGGTACTGAGCGAAAGGAAGAGCTGTGGCTGGAGGGAGGAGGATGCCTCTCTCCTGGAGACACCTTTCTGATCGCTGTTTTGAACAGAAGGAAGGGTGCTCTGAGTTAATTAATAAACTTTATTCTGATATTGGATTTCTGATAAAGCTCACTAATTTTTCCTTCACTTCGTAACGAGACTTGGTCAGATCATTACATGGCTTCTGGTTTAGAACTGGAAGTGAAACTTACAGAAAATATTACTTTTTCCACTTAAAAATATTAAATAGCATTTAAATCTGTCTTTATCCAAAACAAATAGCTCTATTTTGAGCAACTTTGTAGATACTGGAAACAGAAAAGTAGCACGATTATTAAAAAGAGAAATTCAGTTGTTAATGAGAAACAAAAGTCAATTAACCTTTCTTTCCAATTATTGTGTATTTGGACCCTCCTGTATGCTGAGGTAAGCAGAGCTTCTCACTTTTGACTCTTGATGGAGCTGGCATTGGTTTGATTGCAACTACAGAGCTCAGTCAGGAGCTGCAATTAATATCCCTGGTGTGATTACAGCATCTCTTTTGCTTGGGCATTTGACAGATTTCTAATGTTTTCCAAGTTTCTTGTGGATAGGGAGAAAGTAGAGGCTTTACAACTTTCACTTCTCAAAATAACTCTACAGTGTCTTTGGTTGCAAAATTAATTTGGGAGTTCTAGAGAATTTTATCTTTCAAAATATAATTTCAGATAAATTCCAAGCACAACCTATAAAAACCTACTGCTCATCAAAACAAAAGAAAATACAAACAGCTTTTAGCACTTTAAATTGAACTTGTGGAGATGAGCACAGAATGTGCTATGTGGTTTTCACTTGATTCCTGAATTGCTGTCTGGGTGCAGTGATTAGCTAGACAGCAGGGCAGATATCCACCTATGTAAACAGCAATTCAAGTTAACATATTGTTGATATAGAATCATTGAATCATAGAATCCTAGACTGGTTTGGGTTGGAAGGGAGCTCTGGAGCTCATCTAGTCCAACCCCCCTGCACTGGGCAGGGACATCCCCAACTAGAGCAGCTTGCCCAGAGCCCTGGCAAGCCTCACCTGCAATGCCTCCAGGGATGGGAACTCAACCACCTCCCTGGGCAACCTGGTCCAGTGTTCCACCACCCTCATAGTGAGGAACTTCTTCCTAATGTCCAATTTAAATCTACTCCTCTCCAATTTAAAACCATTGCCCCTTGTCCTTTCACTGCAAATATGTTTGCTTTTGTCTGGCTTCATTCTTTTAAGTTTCATCTGAGAGCATAGACATCTGCTGGTAGCTTGTCCATGCTGAGGTAGTATCAAATATACCTTTAGCATTCCCAAAAGATGCTTCTTTCTCCTGTTGTAAAACTTCTTCTTGTATCTTGCATAAAACTCCATTTGATTTACAGCAGAATGAGATTTGCCTTTTGGCAACAGTGATACGTTGTTAATTCATGTGCAGTTTGTGGTAAAACAGTTGCAATGTTTTTAGCTAGCCAGTAATTCCCTATTTTGTACTTGTGCATTTGATTTCTCCTTATTCTATGTAGTACTTTGCACTTGTCTATTGACTTTCATCCTATTGATCTTGGTCTATTTCTCTAGATCTTTAGATCACTTTGAATTCTAGTCTTTTCCCCTGAAGAGGTGCAGCCCACCCAGTCTGTGTACCATCTCTGCTCCTTAGAAGGTACCCTGATTTGTCATCAGAGACATTAACCATATTGTTCTGTGAGGAATCAAGCTGATGAAGCCTGATTTCCTAGGGACTTCTGTTCCACATCCAACTCACACAATACTCCTAGGTAAATACAGGTGAAGAAGACTTAACCACTGGGACAAAACACAGTGTGACTACTTGTCATACCCATCAAATGCCTTCCACCCAGCTGTGTCCTTGGAAATCAGTTAAGACTCCAAAAGACTCCATGCAGCTTTATTCTTAGATGCTGTGCATTGTTTAAATTTCTTGAGTTTCTTCTTCTTTAGTCTATGCTGCAAAACTTTGAAGGTCATTTTAATTGAACTCTTATTTATAGATTGCTTTTTTGGCCACACAGAGCCACTCACAGTAGATTAAACCTGAGACACGCTATCTGCCTTTGTTTTATGGAAAAGATTAATAAGTGATTTACTCTCTGTAGAATGGTTTACAAATGAGCTCTTAGAGAAGTGATTGGGAAAAAGATTTTTTTCATATGGAATATTTTTCCGCAGAGAACAAGTGGGTTGTTTTCCTAAATACTAACATAAGTATACAGATTCTGAGCTGGAGTAAAATAACAGAGTCAGTATTGATTTACACCAGCTGCAAATATTTTCCCTGTAATATTTTTCCTTGTACTGTAGTTTTCTCTAATGCAAACCCTAATTTCTTCTCCCTGAACTCAAATTCTGAACTCTTGTAATTCCTACATCTGTTTATTTACTTTCTGGTTCATATTCTTTTAGCTGGGTTTATTAACATACTATCTTTTTGCCCCTCTGCTCAACAATATGTGCACTGCATGTGTAAGCTCTCATTTACAGTACATATTTGCTTTCTGTGATACTGTTTTGTTGAAAATCAATGAAAAAGCAATTTAGGAAAAAATGTGATTTTCTCTGAAGTCTAGTTGAAGAAACTGCCAACAATTAACAAGGGAGACAAGGCCTGCTGCCTGGGAGCCCTCAGATTTCTTACTGATTCAGTAGGATTTAGCAGGATACATAGACTGCAGACCCTTAATCCCTTGTCCTAGCTGGGAGCTGGGCCTATGGAAGAAAATTTTGCTTAGCTCTGTGCAAATCAGTTCAGCTTCCGTATAAAGAAAACACTTCTAGCCTTCTCCTCAGATACAAAATACAGTAATATGATTTTGGAATTCCAGCTCCTAACAGAAAGAAATTCTTAAATAGCCATTTAAATAGCCTTGGATTTTTTGCTGCTTACTTGACAAATCTCCACCTCTGGTATCTACTGAAGACTTGGATAGCTTTAGGGTAGTTACCCACAACAAAATTTGGCATCAGGATCTGCAAATGTCAGGTTCTACACTACCCATCAACAACACAGCTGATTTGAAAGCTTCAGGCAGTAGATTGGCAGGCATGAAAATTACATTGAGGAAACCTGATTTAAATTTGATTCCAAATATGCACAGCTCTACACAACTTTGGGGTGGGTTTTTTCCTTCCCAGAAGCTGAAAATAATATCTTAAATAAATGCCTGTTTCAGTAAGTAAATGGTAATGTGTGATGAGCAAAACTGTACCTGCAGTTCTGTCTATCCCACGCACTAATCAGTGCACAGATAAATGCATTTTAATAATTTAGTATAATTTAGCTTTGGTGGAGCTCTATTATGCTTTTCATTCGTGCTGCAAATATGTAAAACGCTGTTAATCAACCTTTGTTAGTGAATATTTGATTAATAGCTAGCAGATGTACTTGCCCCTGTGTACACTATGTTAAATGTAATGTACCAACACATAATTCATTATTTTAATAACACACTGGACTAATAAATCAAAGAGAATGGAACAGCCAGAACTAACAAAAGAATGGCTGTGCATTCCTTTAAAAATAACAAATTTGTGCATTGTTTTAAGTATAACATAGACCTGAGAATCAGCTACCTGTGAGTCCTAATATCACATTACTGTGTAAATGACTAGGGACTAGCAGACAGCAGGTCACTTCCCCCTAGCACCTGTTCTGTTAGAGAACAAAAATCAATCCCAGACCCAAAGACCTTATGAATACAGAAAGATGGGATGAATAAAGGGTGAGGAAGAGGAACAACAGGTGTTGATAAGCACGCAATGTGAGATCTGCAAATACCCTTTTCACTCCATGATGTGTGTAGTTGTGTAATTTGAGTCTTGCCAGTGAGTTCAAGTTAGGAGGGTGATAGCTACCTGAAGAAATGAGAAGAAGAAGGAAGCTACAGTAAATACCCAAATAGCAAAGAGAAGAGAATATTAAGTCAAAGCTGGTCTAGGGAGCAGCCAGATGACACCATCAGTGCTTGTCTAAATTGCTGCACACTGAGTTGAAATGTATGAGTGATGCTCAGTTTGACAAGCCTGATATTTTCTTTAATGGGCAGTCACCATCCAAAGTTTTATGTCCAAAATCTTTACTCAGTGTTAATCATTGACATTCTGTGGTGACAGCTGCATTACTGAAAGAACCCTTTTGGGTGACATCTGAATTTCAGGAACTGAATGACATTACAAAGGACTGTCCAGGTGGAATAGCTCTGTGGGGGAGCTAAATACCTTGATCCAGGGTGAGTTCCAAATACAGAGCAGAAGTAGAGAAAAATGAGGTAATTTGCACAAATTCTGAGACTGAGTCAAGAACTGAGCTTTAATTCCTTGAGTCCCACAAGAGCATCCCATCCTTCCCCCTTTCTAATGGAAACAGTTGGGTGTGTGACTTACTATTGTCTGATCTATTTCACAGACTGCTTATTTTTGGTGACCTTGGCAATGTGTTTGATTCAATAAAGGATTATCAGATTTGATAGGCCTTGTATTTAATTCAGTAACTTGGTTGAAAGCTACACTGCTTTGCATTGATTTCCATGTGCAATTAATACTTTTTGTCAGTGACAAATGCATGCAGAGATAATATGCTTCTACTCATTTCTATCTCTCCAGCCTACATTTTAAATCAAAATAACACCTGGTGGCCAAGACCTCCTGAGAAGTGCTGGATTTAATGTGAAAAAGTAACATTAAGAATTACTTGCATAATACTATAATAATTTGCAGTAGTAAACCCACAAATAATTCCCTAGAAATCTGAGTAACTCAAAAGATTAGATGCCTTCAAATAATCCCCATCTTTAAATGGCTTTCTTGTACAGTGTCTTGCTGTACTCACAATGTAATTGAGTGTCAAGTTAACTGAAGAGCACAGGGAAAGATCCTCTGAAATGTGTAACATCTTCATTCTTTTACCTCTTCAAGACATGACCTGTGTATAACTAATAGGTAACAGCAGGAAATATAGTTGTATTGATACCTGCAATGGAGCTGGCTCTGAAATGAGATTTGAGTATCTTTAAGAAGTGTCATCTAGTACTCTGGGTTTGTTCCAAACAAAAAGAACAAAGTGCCAAAATCTCTTTGAAGTCTTGTCTTAGAGATCTTATAATTAACTTTGCTGAAATATTCCATTTTGCTCTTTCTGACATATCTGAGTTGTATCTTTTTGACAAGTATCATTGAGCATATAATCTACAAGTCCTAGCTATCTAAAACATTTATTTCATACTTCAAGACAAACAAATATTTCAACCTTATTCAGCTAATCTTTATCTACAACTTTGAAGAGATTGATATCTGTTTGTGAAGCACTTCAATACTGTCAAGTCTGTGTTTTCAGACACAAAACTCTTCCATTTAGAAGTGCAGTCAGCTCTAATCTGCACTGTCTGTGAAGCTGCAAACTTTTTCATCTGCCCAATATGGAAATGGACCATGACTGATAAGACTGTCTCAGTTCTACTCCTGTCAGACTTCACAGAATTGAGACTATTAAAATGGAGACCAAAATCTTCTCCCTTTGTTTTTTCAAAACCATCCAACTAAAAAAAGTTGCTTTGTAGCATTGCCTTTGATATTCTATAGAACTCCCTTCAGAACTGCAGTTCACAGAGGACATTTAATTTCTGTTAGACAGGAAAAACAAAACCAGCATTGAAACCTAGACCACAAATAAATACAAACCTCTCTCTCTTTGGTTTTTTTTTTATTTGTTGATATTCTTACAGGGCTGTTGTTAGCACAATTACATATGAAACAGTAATGGATGATTGTCTTCATAGTGCAACTGTGTAACTGGAAATGTTATTCCCAGTTTGCTGACAGATATTCAGAAAACAAAGGTAGAAAAATGGTGAGCTTTATCTCACATAACTTTAGGCACATGAAAAATAGATTTCTGGTCTAAATAAGCTAGACTCCCTCTATATTCAGTGGTGAGAAAAGAGACTTCTAGGGGATGATTTATCCTACTTATTTCAAGAGGTATCATTCATCTTGTGGAGGTAGCCTAGAAAACTCACACAAAACCCCAGCTTTCAGAGAGTGATGTGGGAATCCATGTGATCTGCACAATTAAAACAAGGTCTCCAGAAGCTGTAATTCCCATATTATCCTCCTGCATTCCAGTACACACCTATAGCAAGTAATCATAGTAACGTACATTCTGTAAGCCTGGGAGAAAAGTAACTAAACAGAGAAAAGAAGACTCAAGGGAGACCTTCTCACTCTCCACAGCTACCTGAAAGGACATTGTAGCTAGGTAGGGGTCAGTATCTTCTTGCAAGTGACAAGAGGAAATGGCCTCAAGTTGCACCAGAGGAGGCTTAGGTTGGATATCAGGAACAGGCTGCCCAGGGCAGTGATGAAGTAACCATCCCTGGAGGAGTTAAAAAGACACTTAGGGAAATGGTTTAGTGATGGCTTGATAGCATTGGGTTAATGATTGGACCCATGATCTTAAGGGTCTTTTCCAATCTAAATAATTCTATGATTCTATAAATTATGTGGGGTTATTTAGCAGAGGAGGGCTATATTCATCTGCTTTTCCAAGCCCACAGATTCTGCACTAAAAGAAGAGCTACACACCCCTGCCAAGCCTTCTCATTCATTTTACATTGGGGGTGTTTTATTGTCTGCATTTTCCCATGCTTTTTGAATCTTTCTTCATTAGCAGCCCCTAGCATCTGACAGGTAATTTGCCTGCCTACAGCTTCCTCTATTAACACTACCTTTAGACTCAGCACATAGAAGGAAATAGATGTTGTGCTCTTTAATGGAGTATCTGTCCCTCATCTGTTTTCAGTGTGTCATGTGTCCTTCCTACCTCTTTCCTATGCCAGTACTGGGAGGAGAGGGAGCTGCTTACACCAGTGTGGGTATTTCTGTTGCTTATTGCACAGCTGTTTGTCCTAAAACAGTATATACTGCTTGTTATTCAGAAAGATTACTCCTGCAGATGTTCCTGTCTCTATGCCCTCCTGTCTTTTCCTCTGTCCCTCTCTCATACATGAACAGATTGCAGGGACTTTTTTCCTTTTTTTTTCCCCTCAGGAAAGCTAAATCCCAAGCTAGCCCTCTGGATTTTCTTTACTTATTCCTAAGCATTCAGGCATATGGCCTTCTGTCCTTCCTCACCATTTGGGCAGATGTTTTCTCTTGACCAAGCACATCTTTAATCCACGAGAGAAATGAGAAAAATTGTGTGATTTGTTAAGTAAAAAGAAAAATCTCTTTTTTTTTTCCCCTGATGCAGCCTGCTTTTCAGTAGCATCTTCCTTTAATGCCATGATTTTCATATAAGTCCAGTTAACATAACAAGATCAGAGAGTTTATTCTGATTACACTTGAATCCCAGTGTGGTAGGTGTTGTGCAAGCACGCAAAGAGAAAGTTTTCCCTCTGCCTGAAATAGCTTCTACACATGAAAGGATAGCAGAGAAGTGCAACAATCAGCTGAAAGGATTCAAGGTGGAGATGAGACTTCTGTGCCCCACATATTAAGCTGTGGTCAAAGCTCCCCTACTGCCTAACTATAAAGATTGGTTTACGGGTGAATGTCTAAGTGATAAGTTATTAATAGTAAATGTCTAATTGACAGCAGGCAGAAAATGCTGAAAGTATATTGAAACAGTCATACTAAAACCTTTGAAATGGTATTTAGACCTTTTTAAGGTCAGCATTAGCAATATTTTTTCAAGAATTCTGATTCTGGTATAGTCTTCTGTTATTGTGGAAAAAAGCATGGTAATATTCCCTGCTTGTGTGAAAATATGTTTTCTTGCAATTGTGCCATTTTTATTTACTCTTAATTTCTTCTTGCAATAGACTCTCTCTCAGACTGGAGGTTCCACAAAAAGGTGCAAACTTGCACATGTACAGGTTGCCCACAAGCAAACATGGGACATTTTCACAAGCTAGCAGCAAGTGGAGAGCTGAGTCTATGCACACGTGCAGGGCTCTTTATTGCTGGTGTCTGTTTCTATTACAGACTTAGAAATGAATGAAAGAGTCTCTCTAAATCCTTTCTTGTCCACTCCTCACTATAGCTTTTCCTAAATTAATGATTACAACCAAGATTTGAATATGATACCCTTGTCTTTCTCACCCTAAGCATCCCACACACATTCACACCTCCCACTGTGACAGCTGAAGGATCAAGAATGAACAGAGCCCCAGTGTAAGCAGAATCAAAGAGATTTATTCAAGGGTTATTTGGTTTTTGAGGCAAGAAACTTTTCTTGTGACAATGGGCTGTTGGCTAACATTCAAGGTGATCTTCCCTGAGCCTCATTAAGCTGTCTTCAGTAGTTAGGTTTAAAATGGGAGGCTGGTGGCTTCCTAGCTGTCTGAAAGAAGAACGGATGAGATTCATCTCTACTTGCAGTTCTTTCATGGCTGAGTAAAGTGCCCTGACTGATATTCAGAGAGACTGAATACAGAGTGAGGAATGCTGGCTCCAGTAAAGTCTACATGAGAGATACAAACTCTGCTGCTGAATTAGCTCTTCAAATGTTTTTAAACCTTGCTGGTTTAATAGGCTTATTTTTCAGCATGACCCTGAACAGACCCAAAAGACAATGAGTGTGTTTGAGGCACACAGCAAAAGGGATGGAAAGTTAAATTTTTCCTGAGTACTAGAATCAACAGTGCTGCTCTGTGACCTTCAGGTCTGGCTAGGAGGAAGAGCTTTAAACTATAACCAGATCTTATCTTTTGGGTGGTCAGGAAGAAAAGCTTGTGTAGGGAGAACTGAGGTAGTCTGTGGGATTCACAGCACTTGGGTTGTCTGAAAATGAACCCTCTGACTTTGCTTCTGAAAAGCTTCTAGATGGGACAGAATCAAGAAGGGTAATGTTAGCCAACATTGCCAAGTCCCAAGCATTGCCAGATTCTCTTCACCTCTTTAAATAACTGAGACAAGGGAGCTGAAGGAAATTCGTGTCCCAAGATGTTAAAAGCCTCTTTCTTTTCAGGCATTACATGCAGTGTCTCTTTCAGAGAGAGAGGATTCCAAGAAAACAGGAGAGGAATGAATACACAGGGAGAGTGGGAAGGCAGCATGCTGGCCCTGGGCCTAAGCAGAGAAACAACTCAGGGAAGTTCACAGAATAAGCCCCAGAGACAGACAGAAATTAGTATCTCTTGTATTTGGTGGTGTCTTTCTGCTTGAGGGAGAGGAGTTTTTTTCAGACATTCCTAATATCACTCTCAAACTTGAGAGTACATCTCCCCAACTGCCCTTCCTGGAGCTGGAGTGTAAGGGTGTTGGGCTGGGGCTTTGGGCCAAGAGAGCTTCTCTCAGCTTCTATTTTGAGTATCTGGCTGGTTAAGCTGCCTGTGTTTTCTGGAATTTACCTTCTCTGTTTCCATTGTTCATGGCATGTACTGAAAGCAGCAAGAACTGCAAATATTTAACTAAATAGCCTAGTGCAGCTACCTGTCCAGGGCAACCCCATTGAAGGCAGCTGAATGCACTGCACTAGCAGAGAGGAGATATGATGGATTCAGAAGCACAGAAATTCTCCTCAAAAGAATTACTCTTATCCTCCAAATGTTATTTATTTGGGTGGGAGTGGGTCTTTTCAGCTATAGTGATATTCTTCAAACCCCAACACTGTGATACAATATTGCTCTTTTATTAAGCTATAATGCTCACAGATTGTTTTAAGCCTTATGCTGTGAATCTCTTGCAGATGAAATGCTGCAACAGGAATATCTCTACAATAAGGAGATTGGAGGATGCTTTTCTGCACCACTTCATCATTCCAATGGTCTGGATAATGGAAAATCAACCTATAAATAAAGCCTAGCTGTTGCAGACCAAAGTGCTAGGTGAGTATTTAGTAACATTGGGGAGGAATGTTTAAATGATCATGGGAGGCTAAACGGTGCTGCATGGACTGAGCAACTGAAACAACTTTCTAATCAAACCTGACAGCTCTATTGCATTATAATTAGAGACTGCCAGAGGCACTTTTCAGACTATCAGTACTTTTGGGATAGTTTGCATCAAAATTAAAATTGAACTTCAAAGCAGTTTGATGGGGATGTGTTTCCAAGGAGTTTCAAAACAGTGAAAGCCATAAGTGATTAGCATTATGCACTGTACCAGCTGGTTGCTACTGTAAAAATAATAAAATAAAAAGTAGCAGCCATGCTGATAATCAGAAAGTGGTATCTTGAATCCTATTAATTTTCTTTTGAATTATTTATGGAGTTTTTGTTCCAATCATGCACTTCCTTTCAAATGTTTATTTAGTTTCTCTGTAAAGGAAAAAAAAAATTGGGAGGAAGAGAGAGAAATCTGGAACATCTCCAAGGGTTAGCTCACCAGCAATCTGTTTAGATGTCCTCTTCTCAACTGAGCCCTGCTCTGCTAAATATTTATGGCAGTGTTTAACAAATAAATCTCACCCACCTCCTCATTTACAGTAAAGCAGAAGATTGAACTGCTTTAAGGGAGAATTACCTCTTTTTTATCATGGGGGGGGGGGGAAATTCCATGAATATATGTTAATTTCTGAAAAAGTTAGAGAGCTGCAACTGCAAACATCTGTCCGCATTACAGATGTTCTGCCTGAAGCTCCTTTTCTGATATCATCTCTAGATATCAACAACAAAAAGGACTTCACAGCTCCACAGTGTTTTCTCTTCCTTGTCCTATTGTATAACCACTAATTGGAAGCAGCAGACAGATGCTCAGGACTCTGTCTTCAGATACGTGCATGCATCACTTGGCACATTGCACAGCCAGCCAGTGTCTCACCAGGAGCACAATCAAACTGCATTGCAAGGCAGGCTGTGTGCTGGAAAGAGGGAATAGAGCCCTGGTCTGTGAGAGCATTTAGGTGTCCAAATCGAGTTTAGGTGACTCCATGAATGACAAATAGAGGTTAAATTTTCAACATATCTATGTGTTTGTAGGCTGGCTTCTCATCTGCTCCTGTGTTTTGATGTGAAGTTTTCCATAATGAAGATGTCTTTTGGCTTAATTGTTTTTGCTGTGCTTACCCATCTTTGTTGGATTCACCCAACTTCAGATCCTTTAAGGGATGTCCTGGTGAGAGAGAGCACAGTGTGTCAGACCAACACTCTCTGTTCAGCAATGGCTAAGTCTGGTTTCTACAGAAGAGTGTGATTAAATCACTATGAAATACATAGATTATATTTTTCCAATACATTTATTCCTGGCCAAAACCAGTCACTAGATGGAACACTTATAGGAGGAATTATAGTCCTTTAAAGTTTTATTGAGTTTGATATCTGTAGAAGAAAGAAACACCAGTGATGTGATTCAGGACTGTATAGCCTGGCTTCTATATTTCCAATGCTGCCAATTGGTATGTGTGAGACCCATCGAGATTTTTCTCAGGATACTGGCTCTATGTGAATGCCTCCACAGTTCTCTGCCTGCCTATAGAGTGCCAATCTGTATAAATTTGGTGTATGCACAATCTATTTAAACAACTTGTGCTGAGGGATTTGAAGCTTACTTGCATTAGGCTGATTTTTTTAGCAGATAACTTTTAGCAAAAATGTCTAACATTTTCTGTTCTGATGCATTGATTTCCACCCTGCCAACAAGTCTCTTTGAATACTTCTTGGAAAAACACAATGTTTCTTTCTTATTTTCATTATTATTACTTTATTGCTGTGGCTGACTTCGGATGTTTGTGTTTATTCATGATAATTTATTCGTGACTTCATTTGCAGATAGTGGATGTAGTTAATAGCATATAGGAACTCTTCCCAAAAATCTGAACTTGACAAATGAAAGCACACTTCAGGACTGCATCACCTCTGTTTTCTGAGCCAGAGATTTCATTGTCACAGAATTAGTTTGCAGAGTTTCTCAGGGAAAGAGAGATGGCCAGAAACCATTATCTGAGAAAATATTTACTGTTTTAGAACAAAATGTTGAAAATTCATCAGGTATTCCTCACCTTATACACTTTGTTTTCATCAAAGCCAAATGGATGTCCAGAAGTATGCAAGCAACATAGGCCCAATTTGTCCACTCCACCAGTGTGGCTGTACATGTGGCCAGGTATCATGTGTACATAGTTACTGTTGAAATAACTATGAGGGCCTGTTTGCAAAGGCCTGCAGTGAAAGGACAAGGGGCAATGGTTTTAAATTGGAGAGGAGTAGATTTAAATTGGACATTAGAAATAAGTTCCTCACTATGAGGGTGGTGGAACACTGGCCCAGGTTGCCCAGGGAGGTGGTTGAGTTGCCATCCCTGGAGGCATTCCAGGTGAGGCTTGCCAGGGCTCTGGGCAAGCTGCTCTAGTTGGGGATGTCCCTGCCCACTGCAGGGGGGTTGGACTAGATGAGCTCCAGAGGTCCCTTCCAACCCTAACCATTCTATGATTCTATGAAAATCTGGGCTCATTCAGCTGCAGATCTGTAAAGGATAGTGAGAGCTTAACACCAGAAGCACATTTTAGTGGCAGCTTTGTCAGTTCTAATTGCAAGTTAGGATGCTGAGCACTTAGGCATGGAAAGATTAAAGATATGTGTTTAGCTTTGTTAGTGCTGACTGGGTGTCTAAACAGGGGATCCAAGACTGCCCCTGCTCAAAGTACATGTGGTTACACATATGTCCTGCTGGACAGCAGTGATGAGAGCACAGAGTAGGATCACTGACCAGAGGTCATTCAAGAACCAGCCTTTGTGCATGGCTTATTAGATCTCACTTTGGAGACCAGTTGCTCCTCATGTGAGGGCTGCTTCCCAGGAGACAGCCTCACAGACAGACAGAAGATGGTTCCTGCCTGATTCTGGTGGCTTTGCCTCTCAGCTGACACAGATGCAGCCAAACCAGTAGCACTGCAGGGTTTTATTTTTCATAATTCCAACAGTGTTTTTCACTGTAGGAATTACCATCACAAATCATTGCTGTGGAAGCTCTTTTCACCAAGAAATGACAAGATAATAAAGAAAACCACTTGAAGACATTTAAATGGAAAGCTAGTAATTCCCATTTACCTCTTAGCAGTGTATCAGCCACTCTCAGAGACAGGGCAAGGCAGTTTTTACAGAGCCTCTCTGCTTAACTGCACTCCCTCCCCCTCCTCCACCCACTTTTCTCTCTCTCACTTACCACATGGAAATTCAGAACATTTCCCCCAAAATAGAGTTTAGATCTGAAACCTGGATATGTGTGTACTGGGAGCTTGTAATTCTTGACATACTTCTGGTGGCTTTAAAGAATATCTGCCAACTGCTGGCCTGGAAGCGGTGAGACTGGCTCATAGTTGCAGGATCTGAGGAAGCACCAGCCCATGGAGTCTCCTCTCGAGTGAAAGCTGTGCAGTTCAAGGCACACTAGGGCTCTGAAATGGGTATTTAATGTAAGTCTGTCCAGCTGAGACCATATCTTCTACCTTTTCCCATTCTGGTAGCCCACTTTGTAGTGATTTACACACAGTTCCTTCCTACCAGGACTCAGCTTTGGAAATAAGCCCTGACTGAAAGACAGAAGAAAGTTTGGGAAGAAATTTCCATGTGCCAGGATTATCTCTACTGTGACACATCTCCTTTTCATACTTTCTTTTCATATCTGCTTTTCCCTCTTTCCTATCTGCTTATCCATCAAGAGGCAAGCAGCATACAAAGTCATGGTTAGGAAAATATGTCCTTGTCTTTTTGCCCAGCACCCTTCTGGCTATGGTGGAGATACATGGCATGGGCATAGATCCTTTCCCTTTCTGCAAGCTCTAGTTCACTGAGTAAAACATACCTCACATAATTGTTTTACCTAATCACAGCTTTTAAGAGAAGAACTAGATGTGATCAGTTCCTTCAACTGATTATCACTGTATATACCCAACTAGTACGCTTTTGATTTCTGTAGCAATATTATATAACATTTCCACAGCACTTTCTCTGTAGGTACACATAAAATGCTACTGTAAACATGCTTAAAAGGAAGCACAGAGAAATCTTTGCTACCTCTCTGAATACAGAGAAAAGTGAAAGATGAATCAAACTCTCTATTGTTAATTAACTACTTGCAACAGGATTACTTGCCTTTTAGGGGAACATTTATTCTAACTGAACCTGGATAACTGACTTTTAGACAGCCAACACAGGATAAAATATAACATAGTAGTGTAACTCTGTATTTCTGTTGGCATCATCTTAGATTGAGTCCTCAGAAACATATGGAGTGCACTGAGTGAAAATAGATTCAGTCATGCTCTTCATGTCTGCTGGTTGGGAAGTAATTGTAGCAGAAAAAGGAGAAATTACCCACTTGTACTGGCATGTTCTTCTGCCTGCTTAGATTTATAAATGTAAGTATCCATGGCCTGCAAAGACTCTGCAATAGGTGAATGCTGATTTCAGGCAGCTACTCCTGAATGAGATGTGGTGGTGACAACATACTCTTGTGTCATTTGGCTACAAGTAGTTACTGTGTATCTATTCCAAAACAATGAAATAGCTGTTGTTTCCAGAAGTTTTCTGGCTTGTTAAGGCATGTAATAAAACAATTTAAGATGGTTTGGTGATTATTGTAACTAACTTGGACTTAAATGCTCTCAGCTGAGTTCCTGTTTTGCCACAGACTTCCAGTCTGACCTAGGATAAATGTTTAATCTCACTGTGCCTGCCAGTGTTGTGAGGATGCTCTGGTAAGTCTGTAGGAGGCACACAGGTGGTGTGGCCACGGATGGTGTAGAAAATAGCACAACAGTTTCGTCTTGGAACTGCTATATACTCCACCAGGTGGGACCTCTCAATCAGAGGAGAAGGTATTTAGACTCATAGAATACAAGGTTGGAAGGGACCTCAAGCATCATCTGTTCAAAACTTTCTTGGCAAAAGCACAGTGTAGACAAGATGGGCTAGCCCCTGCCCAGCTGAATTGTAAGTGTCCACTTCCCTGAGGAGATTATTCCAATGGCTGATTGTTCTTCTTATTTCCCCCACACCAAGGGAAGAACTGCTGATTAAGGGTGAAGGCTGTGGAAAGGTTGTGTTTACAAAGCCATTAGAGAAAATAAAGGAAACTATTTTCCTGTATAAGTTTATACCACAATCATAAAACAAAAAATGTGCGTGGAACTCTCTGCTCTGGCACCTGCAGCACCTCCTCCTCCTCTCCCTGCTCAGACCTGGATTGCTCTCAGGGCTCTTTCTCACACTTTTTTTCTCACAATATGCAGGGGTTTGCCCTTTCTTAACTGTTGTCCCCAAGGCCTCATCAGCCTTGTTAATGAACTCAGCTGTGCCGTGTGCTGGAACCGGCTGGAACCGGCTGTGTCTGCTGTGGGGCAGCCCCCAAGGGACTCTTTTTGGCGGGAACCTGCCTCCCCTCAGCGCCTCTCTTCGGCGGGAAACTGCCGACCCTCAGCGCCTCTCTTCGGCGGGAAACTGCCGCCCCTCAGCTCCTCTCCTCAGAGGAGACCTGCAGGTTCCTGCCACCAGCACCTGGACACGAGCACCCAGTACACTGAGCAAGAGCTGGCAGAGTTATCTTCTCTCCATTTCTTGGATAGTGAGGTATGAGCAATAAATCAATTATTTCTTTGTCTTGCTCAATTACTGTTTCAGGGGTGTTTGTTTCCTTGGGAGGAGTAAATAGAATTTTTTTTCTCTGTAGAAGCTACATGGGATAAACAAGGTCTGGTGACCAGGACTAAAAGTCTCTGAATGATTGGTTTTAAAGTGCTTTTTCCTCAGGGATTCTGCTGATCTTAATTGTAAAGCTACTAAATGTTAATAGGCAGTAATGCACTATCTTAAGGAGTACGGTTCTATCAGCTTCAGGGAAATGGAGGCTGTGAAAGGTCTAGGATTTAGGTGCTGGAAGAAGTCATGATTCAGACTTTCAGACTCAGTTCCACCAAGATGAATTTATTGAGAAAATATAGACGGTCAGTAGAATTTTCTAGAAGCAGTTGGTTGGTGATCAAATCAGGGCCAGGCCTCAGGTGTGCTGTTAGCCTCTGTAGTTCTCTGAGTCTTGCCCAAACACAGTGACGCTTTATAAAGTGACTCATCTCAAATATAGGTAAGAACCAAATCTTCCAAGTTTGTTTTCTCGCAACAAACATTCCCACTTCAGAAAGCAGCAGTCATGATGTCCTTAGCAGTGTTTTGGAGAACAAGTTCAGAATAGCAATGGTGACAGTAGGAGGAGTTCAGGGTGCCCTGTGCTTGTATTCAGGGTAATCAATGGATACCCATGGGACCATCAGGCATTTCAGGTTCAGTTCATCTCTTACCATTAGACAGTTTTCCAGCTGAACACACGTTGGTTCTGAAATGTAGAAGAAAGAAATGAGCAATAGGAAGAGGGAGAAGTCTTTCTTTTGAGTATGGAAATGATTCTTCAAATGTCTTTGTTGACAGCTGGCATGGCACAAAATAAACATAGGTCTATTTGCAAGTAAGCAAGAATTAGCATAAACAGCAGCTGCTGTATTACCAAAAAACATGTAACAATAAAGATATTTTTTTTCTGCCTTCAGAAACAACAGTAGGTAAAAAGCCTGCATGAAATAATGAGTTAGTTAACCACCTGTTAAAGTTCTGAGAACCAGCAAAATGAAAGAGCTGTTTGTTGATAACATAAGTGTTTTTCTGAATCAGGCTTTCTAATTAAAACTGAACCTAACCTTACAGTAACAAAAAAAAAAGCAATGAGGTATCAAAAATGTCCTTTTGCTCACCCCTCCTCTCTCCCAAATCAGAAGATTTCCTACCACTTTGTTTTTCAGTTTCATTATTGCTGCACACAGGTAATTGTTTCAAATTTTGGGGGGTTACTCAGATGTGATTTCTTGCTCCCTCTTCTCCAGCTCCATAGCACATGAAGTCAGGTCAGGCCATTAGGACTTATAGCTGTGTTTCTGGCCAGGTCACATTCAGCAGGATAAGTTTATGGTCTTTTGTCTTGTTTTCTTTCTCTGGTAAAAACTAGTTAGTAGCATACTTAACAGCATTGTCATATTTTAATAAAAACTAATGATCCAGTACAGTGAAATGCAGAAACAGGAGAAGAAGCAATTTTAAGTGCATACTTTTAGATTGATGGTCCTTGAATTTATAGCTTAATCTCTTTCCCATGGAAGGTGGCTCACCTGTTCAGTTAACTTTCCAGTGTAAGTTGTGCATTGATTCGGATTTCATTGAGTTCTTCATTTGAGTACATCTTCATGCTGTGATCTTCCCCATGCCATAATTTCCTTACCCCTGAAGAACTCAACAAGGATGGGAATTGGCAAAGACATGGTAGTGCAGACACAGGTCAGTTGCTTTGCTCACGTTCTGGCTTTTCCCACTCTTTTGTGCTTTCCCTTGCACTGTGCCAGTCATTCAGTTAACATTTTTATTCTGCTGTCTAGTCTTCCTTCAGTGAATAATTTCACTATCTGTTGGGGTCCTAATAATTCACTGCTTTTTTTTATTTTAATGAAAAAGACCTGTTCTCTTGATATCAGGCCTCCCAGAGCTGGGAGCATGCAAGCCCCTTCTCATCTGCTTGTTCTCTGAAACCTGTATTCTGCAGGGATTCTGCAATCTATTATTCTTCACCCTCTGCCTCTTGTGCTGCAGACAGTCTTGAAAGGAGGCCTCTTGAAAAGAGAGAGCAGCAGCAATATGGCTTATGAATTCCTGGCACATTGCTTTACCCTGAAGGGTACGTTAAACAATAAGCGTTTTTTAAACAAAGACCTCCAGTAACCTCACCACAGGCACTGACTTTGCTGATATATTATTAATTTTAGGTACTAGCTTCAAATTATCTGACTAAAATACCACTTGTCTGCACTTAATACTTGGTCATCAGAAAGATATTACTTCTTTCAGAAATGCTACCTTCCTTTCTTATCTGACTGATGAAAGAGAACAAACTTGAGTATCTCTAAATGACAGCAGCCAAATATTCAGCACAGGAATCAAAGCCTCTCATTACAGTCCTCAGTAACAGTCATGAGAAGAATAAATACTATCCAAAATTAAAAATGGTTAAATAGGGAGAGTCGTATTTCTGGTAAAAAATAAGGGAATTTCATTTTTCACACTAAACATGTAGATAAGCTACTTCATCTTCAACTTTATTAGGGGATGCTGAGGACTGACTTCATTCTCTAGAGGTGCTGCTAGCTCAAGATTCCCTGTTCCTCTGCAGCCTTGGGTTGCAATTTATCCTCTTGTGAGAAAAGGGATGTCATCATTTCTCCATGTTTTGGGGGAATACGCATGGTTTATGCTGCAGTTACCAAAAGGATGTGTATGCCTATGCACACAAAATGAAGGAAGAGTTGTGCAACTCACATTCGTAGTGCAGACCATAGAACCAAATGTTGCCAGAGTTCAGTTCTGTCCCAGGCCTCTCTTAGTCTTAGATGTTGCTGCTTCATCACAGTCATTAAACTCCTATCTTTGCCTGCTGAACAGGCTCTTAAGTTTCACACTTACAGTGTGGTAATTACCTTAATCATGTTATAGTATAGAAGAAACTTCAGTGAGGAAAATAAAACCATACTGCTCTTGTTGGGCAAACTTTATTTCCTTTAACGTTCTGTGTTTGTGTCTTATTGCCTGGACCTCTCATACTAATAAGCTTTTAATGACCGTTCCCACCGATATTATAGCAGCAGATTCTTTGCACATTGTCTTTGTTTCCTGGAACAAAATCAATTAAGCTCCTTGTCTTTCTGACCCCATCTTGTATTAAGGCTTAGCACAACAATTAGGAGAACATTATGGTGTTCACTCGTTTATAATTTTGGTTCTACAGACTTTGCAGCAAGTCAGGTGTCAGTGCAAAGATTAACTTCGATGCAGCACAAGGTAGTATGTATATTAAAAGTCTTCAGAGATCTAATTACTGTACTTATATGATTCACTTTTGCAAAAGTGATTTAATGAGCCTATGACACTTTTCAACAGCCTTCTTGATTTTTTTCCAGATGAGTATTCCAATGGGCAAAGTTATAAATTTGTGGCAGGCCATTTTGAAGATTTTCACAGACTTAAAAAATGGAACTGTTGGAAAAAATGCTTTAAAATGCCTGTTGAAATAGTTTCTTTCCAAATTAAAGAACATTGAGCATTTCAAACTGAATGTTTTTGAATATGGTTTGTTGCAGAAATTGAGGGGTTTGTTTGGTTTTGTTCTGTTTTCATTTTTGTTGGGTTTGTTTTTTTTTCAAAATTGCTTCAACTTGTTTTTGATCATCATTAGAGAAAATGTTCTTCAGCTACTATAGCCAAAGGCATGATCACTTCATTGCTGTAGAGAAAATCAGCACCCACCTTTGCATTCTTCTCTAAAATTCCTTTTAACATTAACCAGGTTATGGGACCTCATTGATCAGCTCCTGCAATCTTTTGCTGCTAATTGGCTAGATATCAGATGATAGAGTGAATTATGTTGGTTCCCATCATTTCACAGGGGACACTTTGTACCAGATATTTCCTTTTCACATCAAAAGCAGCACATGTAGTTCTTCTGTAGTAAGTCCTGTGAACACCCAGGAGAAGAAAAAGGGTAAAGGAGAATCTGAATTTAGTTTGTTCGCTTGTGATAGAGAAAAGTAGTCCTGTCCTACAACTATCAAGATTTAATTAAAAAATGAAAAGAATGGAAACAAATTGAATTGCAAACGTGGTCATGTTATCATCAATTCTGCCTTGGCAGTTTATAGAATGTTGAATAAATTTCCGTACTTGCAGTGATAGCCTCTGTTGAAAACTTTGGTGACATTTCACTTTGAAAAAGGAATTCATTGTTCCCCCAAATGTGATGCTCTGAAAGTCAAATTTCTCTTTCATGTCTGTAAGCAAATTTTTCAAAGATTTTTTTTAATAATTGGAGAGAGCTATTTATAGGACTTCATTTTCTTCAGAAATCTCTGTCTTTGTTTATGATTAGAATATGGCTTGTAAAAATGAACAACAGAGTCTCTAGGTTACAGGCATGTCTTGCCCATCTTGCTGTGAGAAACCTGGTTTAAATGTTTTTGGTTTGTGATGTTGGAGGGCAGTACTATTCTCAAACCATATAGGGGCCATGCTCAGAAGAGAACCACGAATCAGAATCAACTTTTCCCCCTCTTTGCCTTTCCCATCACTGCCTTCCCTACCTGCACCAGTCTGACAAAACTCCTTGATCCTGCTGTACCTCCTAGAATGAGTAGGTTATTACCATGAGGAATGGATGGCAACTGGGCGCCAGCCATTATTAATTCATCATTTTCCAGCCCCTGTTTTCAAACACAAGGAGAGCAGTGACACAGCCCCATAGCCCCAGCAGTGGCAGGAGAATGGGGACATATTGAGGGTAAAAGAATATAAAATGTCTTATAAACACAGAACTGTGTTCCTCTTCCAGACTGACCCATGACAATGTTGTCTTTCAAAAGAAAATCTTCAGCTCCAACCAAATGTCATCTGAGACTGTGACTGTGCTTCTGCATACTGAATGGTGGTGGTTCTCCACTACAAGTTTGGATTGTGGAGTGTTTACAATACAGCCTGATCTTAAAATATTTGTGAAACAATGACAACAGACCTACAAAGTATCTGTAGGAATGTTGTTTGGTTGCACTCCTGAGCAAAAAGAGATAGATCTTATCTCTTGTCTGAATCCTGAGCAGCTCTTGGGCACTGTGAAAATAAAGGAATGATGGAAATCTTTGATCAAGTCCTCAGTCAGAACTTTGCTGAACTGGTGGTCTTCTGCCCAGACTAAAAAAGCTCAGAGGTGACAGGAAAACACTTAACTACAATAAAACTGACATGGAAATTTTGGCTAAATGTTATAGTGACAGATCTAGTCAATGGCTTTCTAAGATTCAGTTTATAAAAGTACAGACCTTTTCTATTTGGGTAGGACTGCTTTTGTTGTTGAAAGTAATTTTTGGGAAGAAAGGAGAGTTTTCTGACCACCTTCATCTCTCATGCTTTTGTAGCTCACTGAATCAGAGTAGAGGTAGCCTGGTCCCAGGTTAGGTACTTAAGTAGACAGCTGCCTGCCTTCTCAAACAGCTTGCACAGAGTCAAGTTCTCATTATTTCTAGACAGGTACCTGATAAGTCTCTTGTTTGGGATCTGATACAAACTCTAATTATGAGATGGAACAAAGAAACAACCCAGTGTTTTAAGGAGGAATTGAGTTTCCATTGTTCTATTGATGCTAAAACTTGCTTTGATACAATAACATCCCACGTTATAGCTACTGAAATTCTTACAGAGCCCTTACAGTCTCCTAAGCAACTGCACTGTCTGCTAACAGGAACAGATTATGTGCTCTAGAGAGGTGTAGAAAAAGCTTTTGTCTCTGCTGGTGGCTACAGTTCCTGAAAAGAGAGCAAAGACCATTAATATATATATTTTATTCCTATTTAATATAGAGGATCTAGTGATGATAAATACCTGAAAATTGAAAATAAGGAAGGAGAAAGTAATTTTATCACTGCAACTAAAGTGATATCTTAACACTTGTAGACTTGAGCACACAGCTGGAAAATAATAGCTTGAGACTTGCAACATCAGGGATATCTCAGGAGTTCATGATGTTCAAGAACTGCTGAAGCAATGTTCAGAAGATCCTGCTGTGCCATGCAGAAGAGCTGGTGGAATGACCTCTAATTCTTTTGGTATCCTCCCATGATATTCAAATCCTGCATATTCTTTCATAGGTGATGACACATTTGACATAAATAGAAATTTCATGGCAAATTCCAGCTATTATAAACCTCTTCTTCTGTTTTATTTATTCTGTGTGTTTCTGCCTTCCTACCCCCACTAACCATAAGGCCATCAAAGAAATTAGATCACTTGTTATCCCATGGCTATTCACAACTTTAACACCAGGCTTTTCTATACAGTAAAAGTCTTTTTGTTTTCCTTAATTAACCCTAGGTATTTTAAGTCTGGTTATTTTTGAGGTCCCCTGAAATGAAGTGACAGCCATAACTGTGCTATTCTGAATTTTGATCATTATATTCCTCTAAAAATAAAAGCTCAATGTGAGATTCGTTTAGAATTGTGCACCTGGGGAACCTCTGATTACTGCCTACGGTATTCAAGGCTATTAAAGTATTTACAGAGAATATGCCTCTTTCTAGCTCCTTGCACTGAGGGAGAATTTTAGCTCCTTGAGGACTGGAAAGCAATAAGTGTGCTTACTCAGGTGGCATGGCACAGACCTGGATTACTTATGAGGGTGATGTGTCTTAAGTGGTGAGATTGATGCAAAATCAAGTCTTTCCTTTATTAGGCATTTCAGGTTGTGAACTCTTCCTTCTTCTGAGAAAGAAACAATGTGGTGATCAGAGCAACTCTAACAGCAGGGAGGGTGCTTATTTTCTCTAGCAAGATGCTTTTACTGATGCTGGAGAGGTTTTTTTTACGCTGTAATTCCTAAGCTTGGCCTCACTACAAATCACAACATCACAGTGTTGAAGGAAATTTGATTTCCTGAAGGTTTTTTTTACCAGGATTTTTGGAGCTTTCTGGTTACAGATTTCTGCAAATCCACTGAGTGTGGTATCCATTCCATGAAAATGCCAATGTGTATATGTGCCTTGAAGCATTTATCTTCTAAGTTGTTCTCTTTTGTAGTAGTAATATGAAGTTAGAAGGATCAGTACTACTTTTACATATACTAGATGCAAGTGGAAGCTAGGGCAATAAATAAATGTTTGCTATCTTATTTTCAGTAAGACTGAAATCATGTTGATATACTAAAATAGCAGGTATCATAGGAATGCAGCTGCAGACAGGCTAGAATACATGTTAAGAGGACATTCAAAGAATTGGTTCAGAGGAAAACAAAACAGTCCAGAGGAAAACTGGATGTTTGGGGGGAAATGTGTGAAAACCCTTTGTGCATGTCAGACTTTGAAAAGAATTCAAAGTCACACTGCAGTGGATTCTTATTTGGTGGAAGTTGTTTTGGTGGTTTTTTTGCTTCAGTTAGGTTAATACACAGGGTTTAGTGTATTACTTGAACTCTCCTAATACAGCTTAAAAACTTAAGGAAGTCAAAGTTGTGATTGTTTTTACATATCAAACCACAACAGTGACAGAAAAATAATTATTTATTAAAGCCTGTTTTCCCTGTCTTATTTAGGCACTAGAGTGAGCTAGAAAAACTATTAAAATGCAATAAAGTTTAAGCAGAAAATAAAAACCTAAAGAGCTGAAATATAATTATCTCTTCCTGCAAATGATGCACAAGCAGCACATGAAGCTACCAAATAAATGATACGATTCATTTAATAGTGTATTAGGACACAGGGAATTTAGATACAGGACCAAATTACACCCTGGTGAATGCCATTGACAGTAATGAACTTGAACCCCAAAAGAATGTCATGTCTAGTAGTCTCAGTATTCTGTAGGTTCAGCTTGTAATTTTTAACCTGCCTTATAAATATTAGCAATGTGTATACTTTGTACTTAAAGACTAACAAGTCTGATTTTTGAGAAGATGTTGGTTAAAATGGCTTTTCACACACAAGTACATGCACACAAAAGCAAACCAAACCATAGTTCTCCTCTAACTACTACTGTTGTTGGTTGAACTTGCTATTGCTCTTGGTAGGAGAATAATTGTGTTAGAGGCTTCCATCATTTCTCTGGAAATATTTTTTTCTTTCCACTGACTGCTCACCTTTTCAGCCTATATATTTATTGGGTTCGGTACTGTGGTGATTTATTTCTATTTGTTTTTAATTTCCTTGTGCAGTGTTTCAAATGGTACCACAAGCTATGAATGGATTGGTGTTAAATTATGTAGAGGTGCCACATTGCTCTTGAATGCATGTTTTTGATGAGGTTATTAAAACTCTGACAATACAAATTACCATAGCAACAAAAAACATAAATTCACAGCCTATTCTAACCTCTGGAGTATGAAAATATTTTAGAGCACTCAAACACTTTGCAGCATAGCACAGCTCATGTGGCTTGACTTGCAGTTCTTCACTGTGTCCTAAAATATATCAGTATTCATTGGTATTCAATCTCTCAAACAGGCAAGAAGTCATGACTTTGTTCCTTTATATATATATATATATATTAATGTAAAGTATTTGATCCAGCTCAGTTCCTTGATGATTGCTTCCTCTGTGACCTTCAGGTGATAATTTGAGTATGGGACTTATACAAATAAAGAAACTAATTTCTCACCAGGATTGTCTCTCATGGTGATAGTGGAGTGGGGCTGTAGTTTTATTACCTAAAGGCTAATACAAGAGCTCATTTTTGTTTTAATGAGAACTCTGGTTTTCGAGTAGGCTCTGTAGGGCAAGATGCTGTAAAAATGCTCTAAATCCTTATTTTATAAAAAGGTATTAGTTAGCAGATCCCAACACAGTGTTGGACTTGAGGAATTTTTGCTTTGCAGTAACGGAAAAGTTGAAGGTAGAACCAGGATTAGGAGAACTTCCATTTTCCACAATATATTTTGTAGTTATTTTGCTACTAATCAGCATTTGGTGACTGTAGCTAGTTCCACTGACCTATATCCTTTATGTGCTATAATGTGAAGTTAAAAAGTCACCTTTTCTGTCCATGTTCAGATTGACCTTGATATATATTTAAAATTATTGTGCAATTCAGAATGGTTTAGTTGGGCAAGATAATCATGGATCTGTAGGAGACAGGCTGAGAAAAAAGAACACAAGTTCTTAGGTTTTGGATACCTTTCTGGTTCTTGATGCAAATAACTTCACTGAAGTCAATAGTGTAGTCACAGCAGTAAGAAGTAGTGATTTTGATCACTGTTGTTGTAAGAACAGGGAAGTAGTGGGAATTATTTCATGCCTTTGTGTTTTATAGGTCAGGTTTGCATTCCAAGGTTTATGGGGACATTAGATGGTGACCATATGGTCTAGTAAGGTAACCCTACTGTTTCTGTCTAATGTTTCTGTTGTGAAAGCACATTGCATCTGGTAAATTTAGTCTGGAAATATGTCCCTATTTTCTTAAGTGCTCTCTTTCTATGCTGATGTTTACTACTACAGCCTATATAATCTGCTCAGTAAAGTGATTCCTTCTTTCATTAAAACATTGTGTACTTAATACTACAAGTATTTGAATTTTCAGATACACCATACAGGTTTCCAACCTTTTATAAAGGATCACTCTCTCCCTTTACCAGACAAGGACATTAAAACTATCAGCAAGTAATGAGTTTTGCCTCAAGATACTCACCAGCTAAAATGTACTATATGAGTAAACTTTATGGTTTGACTTAGTGAAATATATATTGCAAACAATAAAGTATTATGATTCTACTGGTTTAGTCATAAACAAGCAAATAAGTCAGGATTCAACAGCAAAGTACATCATTTAGAATCTGCATAATCTGTTTTCATGCCTGAATCTAAAGATAGATCACATAATCAGATTTAATTTACGGAAAGAAAGTGTTAATTTTAAACAATTTATACCATTAAGAAAAAGTAGTTTTAAACTGTTTATTGCTTTATTAATAGACTGTAATTCAATTTTGCAACAAATAGCATTCCTAATCTGCAGAAGCTACAGCATGGAAGATTCTGTTTTACAGCTCATTTGCTTTATTCCTGTGTCTAAATATCAGCAAATAACAGAATAAGTCTCCACTTGTTGAAGACTGAGGGGAAAAATCTCCTGAGACAAAAGATCTACATATAGTAAAAACTAGTGATGTGTTCTACAATTTTAATAGCTACAAAACTTTCAGATTCCCATTTTCTCAACACTTTTAACTTTCAGTATAAGATTGGTACAAATTTACTGAGTAAATAAGGTTATTTTTATCATAGGTAGAGTTCAATCACAAGATACTCTGTTTAATCATCAGTAAAGGATCAAATTTTGTCTGTTATTCATCTCCTAAGTAAGTGAGAATGTTCCATTCCCTTTGCTGGCATTAGCTTGCAGGATCTGGCAAGAACCTAACCTCTTCTGCAATCCCATGGGAGAAAGTGAGTTTTAAACCAAAATTCCTGTTGTCTTATTAGTAATGTCAAAAAGAAAAGGATTCTGTCTATGCCAGACTTGTCATAAACAGTTGTGACAATGCATGAATTACTCTGTTATTTCTTCCTCTGTATCAAAGAACTGAAGCACTACCCTGTCAAATAAACTAAGAGTTTCCAAAGAACTGAAATGTAGTCTGCAGTGGCTATAAAGAATGGAAGGTAGAAAATAGAAAGCCATAACAAGGACTTTCTCTTTTAAAAAGTCTGGGAGAATCTACAGACCAGCAAATCTGACCCTTGTCTAGGAAAAAAAATGGTAGAAAACTGTAATAAATGGAATTGATAGACACCTAGATAAATACACTGGAGAAGAGACAACATTGGTTTTGTAGAGGAAAGTCATATGTCACATATCCATTAGAGTTCTTTGATGGAATCAATAAATATGTGAAGAGTGATCATTAAATGGATTTCCAAAAAAATTTCAAATTAGATTCTTTATCAAAACTTGTGAGAGTAACTGAGCTGTGATGGCCTAAGAGGAAGGCACTTTCTGTGGACTCTCTGCTTTAAGAAGTAGGAAACAAAGGATAAATGTCCAGTTTTCATAACAGAGAGATTATCTGTGGGACCTCACAGCAATGTGTTGCAAATTGGACTAGAGGTTGTTGAACAGAAAGTTGAAATGTTTTCTGACCTAAATAGCTCCCCAAGGAGGACAGCAGTCTGAAGTAAGGAGCATAATAGTGGAATAACTTAACTGGTTAGCAGAATCATTATCCAGAGTTGTGACTACTTGAGAGGGTTATGCTAGTAAGCCAGAGAAAATTGGTTAGCACCAAAGGAGCTGTCAGCTCTGCCAGTAAAGTCTTAAAACCACGGACCACTGCAGTATGATAACTTGAAATTCCTTATCAGCTCAGTGGGTTGAGTCTTTTTTATTTATTCCTGTTTTTAATCACTATTCCTGTCTCATTGTCCTTATCCCTACTTTGAGCAGTGCTGGAGCAGGTAATCTCTTTAGATTCCTTCCATCCTAAATGAGACTATGATTCTGTGCTTAAGGAAGCCATTATGGAGGGAAGCAGAGCTTGACAGGGATGCATCACTAGTGCCAAAGCAGACTTTAGGACACCAGTCCTTCATCAGTTCTTAAGAATTAAGTGCTTTTTCTGATTCAACTGTAAAGAACATATATATATATATCTCAGTTTTTCCTCAACTGAGTGGTTCTATTGAAGCCTGTCAACGTCCTGAACAACTAAGTAGACTGCAGACTAGAAAAGCTTTCAAAGGGAAGAAATTGGTGTTCAGCCTCTGAAGTTATTTCTGTTATCATGTGTGGATACTGGAAAGTGCTGCTGATCCCTCCAATCTCATTTTTGTGCTAGTTCAAGGAATGAAATGATCGTAGACTCTGAACTGAGCTCATAGAACCATCTCTGAATTTAATGCCCATCCAGAGAGTGAATGTGACTCTCTAAGGGAATTTTCTCTTCACAGTAATTTGGATAGGAATATTCAGAAAAGGTTTATCCAAGGACCTGTGTTGTGGGAAAAGGTGGCAGCTGACTAAAGAGATCATCAGAGCAAGACCTGATGGTAGAAACAGAGGTTAAAAGGAATATGATGGGACTAGATCTGCTAGGAGAATCATTCCAGAGAATCATTTGACATCACAAAGCACTTTATTTTCTTTCTCCCACAGTAAACGTGAATGATCTTAATGACAGAAAATGAGATCCAGCAGGTGTAAACTGCAGCAGTTAAATATTCATGAGTGAAAGTAGAAGTAGGAACTGAATTTAAGTACGAGGTCAGTACTGTGTAAGATTCTTCAGGGCACTGAAGCAAAATAGCTGTCAGACTGCAGCAAAGACAATGATGAAAGGACAGCTTGAAAGAAAATGATAATGGTCAAAGTCAGCTTATAGATAAAACTATGAGGAAGAGAGAGATTAAAAAATGCTTTTGAAATATGACTGAACCATTTCCAGGGATACAAAATTTTGTACCAGAGACTTCAACAGAAGCAATAGAGTAGAATTCAGATGAGACACGGTGACATGGAGGTGCTGGCTTCTCACCTTCTGCACATTTCCTGAGAGACTTGATCACTATTGATAAAACCTCAACACTTCTTACAAGTGTCCCAAACCAGATAAATTAATAAAAATTCTGAAGGGTGATTCTTCTCCCTGATTTTCTTCTAGGGAATATCACTAGGAGAGGAAAGTGATCCAGTGCTAAACCAACTTAACTTGAAAAGGAAATATTAGTGCATCTCTGCATCTCAGTCTCTAATTCAAATCTCATCTTCCCTTACGGATGAATCTGACACAAGCAGTACAGCTAAAGTTTTGAAATGTTGAATTTACATCTTCCAAGCCAGGCAAGCTACCAGGAGGGAGAGATTCTATCTGCTCTTGGAACTGATCAGGATGGAGTTCCTGATGACCTTCAGAAGGTTTTAGAGAGCAGGACTTTTTCACTTTATCTACAAGCGTGCAGACTTCAAACCTTGCACTTCCAGAAACTTTCAGCTAATAGCCCTCAATATGCTACAGTGCTGGGAAACTTGGCCTCACAGACAGAAATCTCAGTCTAGATTTTTTTAAGTGTTTCTGCCAGACTCCATAAAGAAAAAAATGTCATTTTTAGAAAATCCCCTCCAGACTTTTCAAACTATGCCCTCCAAATCAACAGCTCTTTGAGAAATTTAGGCCTTTGGATAACATTGTTGGACTCTGATTATTTGTTGTTGTTTTGGGGGTTTTTAATATGTTTTTATGTAACAAGATATTCAGAAACAGTGAGAAGGTTGCAATTTGAAACTATCTTGCCATTTTTGCAATTGAGAATATTGATGTCAGGCATATTCCAGGCCTATATGTACATCAGAGCCTTCACAGGAAACTAGAGTTCCTATCTAAAGGGATGAAGAATTCGTTTTGCAAGGATTAGAATGACTCCGGGGCTTTGAAAGTGGCCCTGAGTTCAGCTTAAAGCAGTCTTTTTCATCTAGCAACCCTATGTAGTGTGCATCCACTGAGGAAAGGAGTCAAATTCATTCAGTAAATGCTAATATACTAAAGGAATGAGAAGAATTGACCCTACCCTTGAAAAATCATTGCAGAAAGTGAAATCATACTTAGTATGACATCTGGAAATGCTAGAAATGAAACCATCATAAAGTGACTTAAAACACAAAAGTACAAGAAGACTTTCTGGCACTCCTAAGGTTTCAAATATTACTTGAGATATTGGCTTTCCATTATTGACTTTATTCTAGACCAGGCAGTTTTCATATATCCAGCCAAATACTCTGGTGCCCAAAGCCCTAAGTGCATAAGGATATTTCTTCTAGTTTTGAATTAGTTTTGCAAGAAGCTTCACTGTTGGGCATGCAGCTCGTGTACATGATTTAATGAGCTCTGTGTAACCTACCAATAAGCAAAGGCAGTTAGATCAGTTCTTTTGCTTTCCTACTCAAATGTTATGGAACCCTGGGGAAAGAAATGCAGCATTTATGACAAAATTTTCAATCTGTTTACATTTTTGGGTGAATGTTAGTTAGATGCAGAAGCCTGGAAACATTGGGTATTATCTTGCATTTGTAGAGTATATACTGTTCCAAAGGATTCCCAAGCATGTTATAAAACTAAATGGGATTTTCAAGGGGAACTTTTAGATAAGAATAAAATCTGCTGGAGAGAGAACAAATTAGATGAAGAAAATCTATTGTCCCATTCTTCAAGATATTAGCAGAGGGTAGCTGGATTATTTTTCCCTACACTTTTTAAGGTATTTGCTACTTTCATTTTGAGGTTTTCGTCAGAAGACTGTAAAACATCTCCTAGAAGTGTCATTGCCTTATTCTTGTAGAAAAGGAAACTGAGGCAGAAGGAGTTAGAGTGAGTTTTACCAAGGTCACACTGGAAACCTCTGTAGAGGCAGAAGGAATATCCTGGGTTTCCCAGGCCCAGAACAGACTTTCACCTACTATGGGTCTGGCCTTCAGGTAATAGAGGCTAGATTTAAACTGATATGAATCTCTGTATTTGCCCAGCAATTAAAGGAGATAGAGATTGTGATACTTGTTTCTGTGTGGAACTGATCATATTTGTTTTGCTTTTAGGGCAAATAGTAGTAGATAACAGGGAAGAGTGCAGCCATGACTAGTCTTTGCTTTTGTCCTTTCAGAAGAGATTCCCACATTGAATTGGACACTGCAAGACAGATCAGTTACTCAGAGCTTCTTTTTATTTTTTTTTCCCTTCTGAATTCATGTATTTTATAAAGTTCAAACCAGACACAGTGTGATCTGGGACCCCTATCACTTTTCTTTTGTGTTGTCATCTCTGTGAAATATCCATCATACCCCGGCCAAAGCTATACCATGTGCAGAGAAAGTTTCAAGTACATACCTGTGTTTATATATTTGTATTTCTTTTTAAGATTTTTCTCTTTTGGAGGAGAGCTTTCCTCTATAGATATGAAAACTAGTGTAAAAGAATGGAAGGTAAAAGTGCTAGCTGAACTGAATTGTTTTGTATTCTCTGTTACCTTATTAATCACGGGTGGCTGGCTCTTTTCTATAAGAATAAGCATATCTCCTTTAAAGTAGAAGATAGTTAAATACATAAACATGCACTTCACAGAAATAACAATACTTCTAACAAGGACTAAAAATTACTCCTAACCAAGGAATAAAAACAGAAAAGACAGGATTTTCTCCTCTTGCCAATCTTTTAAATGCCATCTATTAAGTTATTATACCAGTAGAGGATACATTCTAGATGAATTTCATTGTAAGAGCTGGATTTGAATCTTGCAGGGAGTTGCCACATTTAGGGTGCTGTGTAGGGAGAGGGAGTCACACAGTGGCTGTTTCCTGTAACCTCTTTAGTCCCCATTCCAGGGCAAAAGTGACCTAGAAGATTGACACCATTCCAAAAGGGAAAGGATAATTATTGAGAAAGGAGCTGTAGATCTTTCTTTCATTAGATGGCATAAAAGTATGAGCCAAGCTATAGATATCCTGACATAGCTCTTGTAATGTGATTCACATTTTCTCTGTGAAAATGGGAAAGGAGGGAAGATGAAATGATTTGTGGAGGTTTTCACAGAATATCTGAGTTTAACCAAGGAGTTCCACCAAGATCTTTTAATTCTTGGTCCATACCATGTCCAATTTTTACCTTATAGGACTTCAAGCTTTAATTTGATAGGACCTCAAATACTGTATATTTAATTGTATTTACAGGTGATCAAAGACAATGCAGAGTGTTACACACTGTAGTACTTCCTCTAAATAGATCTTTGCATAGCTCTATGATAGCCAGACACCTCCTCTCCTTGCCTTTCCCCACTGATCAAACAACCTGCTCCAGAGTGAGAAAGTCACTGTTTGGTCTGGTTTGGGTTGGAGCAGCTGGGCTTATCATGTTGTGTATCAGTGGCAAAAGGTACTGCAGTAGTTTCATTGTAAGGAGGTAGGGTCCTTCTCCAGGAGTGGAAGCTTTTAGAAATTTAGACTATTGTACAGAAAACAAAAGAGATTGTTTCCATAGCTACATTTCACCATGAAATTCCTCCTGGGAAATACTAGAAATCAGGAGTTTTGTCCTTCCTGTAACCCTTGAATCCTGTACATATACTTTACTTCTAAGGCTAAGCGTAACAAAAAAAAAGAGGTGCTTTTATTTACAAAATCAGGTTTTCTGGGAATACATCAGAAGAGTATGACTGAAAGCAAACCAAGAAAGATGCAAAAGCTTAGGCAGTTTTTCTTGAAAATTCAATTATTTTTCCACAGCTCAGCATTATTTCTAAGTAATTTGTTTTCATGAGAAAGATTTTCACCCGAACTGTGGCCAGTGGGATCTCAGAGGCACCTGCATCTACACTGGCAGGAAAATTAGTTACTCCTGTGGAAAAACACAAAATATGTGGTGAAGACATTATAACAATCTAAATAAGAACTAGATTATACAGTGTTTAAATAGATCAGTATCACTAGGGACTTACTAGTTTGGGGAGAGACTTGACCCCTTTTTTTCCTGAAGAAGAGTCTTCTCTTACTGGTGTGATGCTCCCCTTGAGAATGCTTATGCTTTTTGAGCAACTGAATATGCTTAGAGATAAAATAATAACTGATTACACACAGTGCATTTTTATTAACACTGCAGTAATGCAGGTCACCTTCAAAAATAGATTCCTTTTAGAAAACAAGAATGGCAGTCAAGCCATGATTGCAGGCAAGTAATTATCTTCAATGCTTACTGTCTATTTTGTTTTTGTAAAGTATTATATTAGAATAAGTCTTCTTTTAATGACACTGAAGAGAGGTTGGAGGTTTTCAGATAAGAGGAAAATGTTGGCATGCAATTTTCAACCAGGATTTGTGAATTATTCGTAGTTCTGTATAATCCTTGATCTCCTATGTAAAGTACTAGGGCTAATACAGTTAGCCCCATTTTACAGATAATAAGGAAGTGGCATGGGAACTTAATAACTTGCCCAGGAAGTTCAGTCAAATTAATTGATAACATACAACATCAAAACAGAAGTGGATTCAGTTCCCACCAAGTCAAGCAGGCAGGTCTCCAAAGCCCCATTTAATTCTCATGAGAAACCATATCTATTTGTAAAACTGATGCAAAAGGGATTTATAGTTAGAGCGTATTCCACCTCCATTTCTGTCTTTCTGTACTTGTGGTGAACAGAAATTTGTGGATTTGCTTGTCTTTTTGCTGCTTTTGTTACTGCGTGGTTGTATTTTGTAATAACATTTGTATCTCAGAGAAAGCCAGTTGCAGCCAAGTGGGTAATGCACAAATATTTGGGGAAATTCTAGGACAGCAGTACAGAAAAGCATGCTTTTAGCATTTCCTATAACACTGTTACCCTGTTGCACAGCTTCTTGGCATGACGTTCAGAAATGGCTGTAGAATCAATAATAAATTATTGATATTGGCAGCTGCTGTGTAATTTTCCCCAGCATGTCACATTTAGACATGTCACATTTCTTGGATTCTGTTCTGATTTACATAAAAATGGCAGAATTTATCATGAGGACAAACAAGATATTTTTCCACACCTCTTTGGTTTGAATACAGGAAAGTGCACCCCTAGGCTCCTTTATTTAAGTGACAAGCTGTTGCTCTCCTGCTTACTCTAACATTGTAGTGTGTTTCCTCCTATCTCAGGAAGGCTCTGGCCAATTTCTTACCTGTCTCACTGCAGTGGTAGATTACTGACATGAAGAAGCTGAAACAACAGAACAGAGAGGTGTGTTAAATCTTATTTGAAGAGTATGAACATGTTTAAACAGCCTTTATTTGAGTTGTTGAAATGGCACCTGACACAGTAACTGGGGTTCTTCTTGCCTTTGATGTAGAGTCTACCAACACTCCTGTTGCAGGCTTCAGCTTGCTCTCATGAGTTTCCAAAGAAAGTACACAGGGCTCTTGCTTTCACTCACTGTTGTCAGTAGAAGGACATAACAAGCTCAGAGCTGACAGTCCATGTGATCATGCAGATAATTAAATTAGCAACTTAGCTATGTTATTAAAGCTGCAAAAACTCAAGTCATGAGTCTGGAAGAAAGCTTCTGGTTGCAGGTCTGAAAGTCACAGTAGAATTGAAACAGGAGCTTCAACAGTATTTTAACTGCTCTTCAGCTGTAGGTCAGTCCTAGTCACAGCTGAAAACTTAAAGCTATTTCTCGTAACAGAAAACCTGCCAAATTTAGAGATCAACTAACTTACAGTTAAGAGAATGAAGACAAGACCAAGGGGAATCTAAAAGCACTAACAAGTTTGGCTTTTCCTTAGTTTACTAAGCACTGTTATTCTGCCTGCAAGATGTGAGCAAAACTTGTTTCAAATCCCATGGTAACTCTATATGAAGGTACTTGCAAAATCCATCTAAGGATCTCAAATTTTTGCAGCCCAACCCGAGGTTTAGTTTTCCTGAGAAGTAATCAGGTGTTGTAGTTCAAGCAGAGATTGTTAGAAAAGAGCTGTTCTCAACTGCTCTTGCTCTGCCAGAAAAAGCCACTTATCTTTTTACCAAGGTTTTGTGTGTAGTCTCAGTGTTGATTCCTCATTACAAATGCTGTCAATGATGTCTTAGTGTTTTAGGCTCCTCTTTAAAAGCACAGCCTTAACTAAACACCCTAGTGGATAGCTTGCTGTAGATTTAATAATGATTTTTCATTGCTGGACAATTTCTTATAATTATCTTTCTTTTGAAGTATTAAAGTCAGCAGTAAATGTCTCTTGTGAAGTTTCAAAGGCATGGGATACAACAACAGCATCCCACTTACTGTCTTAGATTGATTCTTAGGCTCCTGTTCAATGCTTTCATCAGCTGCTGTTGTGCACTTACACTGTCTGTATGTCAGGTGTGTTTCTAACAGCCTCCTAACTAATAGGAATTCAGAATGTGGCATATGGAAAGCATGTTGAGAAGGAAAAAGAGTAATTGTTGCATAGTGAGCTTTGAAGTCATGGCCATGACAACCTTCCAGGACACCTCTGGGCAAAGGTATGCAGGGGGTGCTGGTGAGTGGCCCAGGTCTGGTTTGCTTAGCAAACACAAAGCCAGTCACTGAGAACCCTGTTGGCTGCAGTGTTTCCAGATCCTGCTCTCTGTTACTTTTTTCTATTCCTAGCCCTTACAGATTGCATTTGTCCTATTGAATAGTTCTTTACATTAGCATCACATTCTCCCCAGGAAGGGGATGGAGAGAAGTGGTAGCCATACACACCTCAAGGCAGAATTTCCCATTGCTGTAGATAAATGACCAGCACGGACTGGATAAAGTCTCCTATACAGGGGTAAGCAGAGAAGCAGAGATCCCACAACCTTCAGTTTCCAGATGAGGAATTGAGCTCTCGTGGTACCACTGTGTCAGCTTGAAGGTGACCTACAAAGGTGGCTTATACATAGAGACTTCAGGATGCATTAACCTAACCTGCATCCTCTCCTCAGACTCTTGGCTCAGAGCTAGCTGACAGCTGATGAGTTATTCAATACCACAGAAACTGATTTTATTAAAAAAAATAAAATAAAATTAATCCTGTCTCTTTTAAAATCCAAATCTAACAGAATAATGAAGACCAGATGAAAGGGCTGCTGGAGTCAGTCAGGCTTCCAGGATGCAACAGACCTTCTTTTAAGTTGGTTCCATTTTGATACTCTGTGCTGGTAACTGCAAGAAGCATTTGAATTACAGTTTTGCTAGTGTTCTAGTTCCAAGAGTTTTTCCCACTGATTGAATCTGGCCTTTCTCCAGAAAAGAGATATTTGTCTCCCCTCGTATGTACAGATATTTGAGCCTTCTTCTCCAAGATTTGAGTACTAGCTTTGCTCTCCTCTGGGATTTTTGTGGTGCTCTTATTCCCTGGGAAATGGTTGGATCACCTCTTCATGGGTTAGGTAAAAAAGATGGAAGCATGCTTCCTTCTGCAGGAATTATACTCAGGACTTGCTCCCCATCAGATAAAACCCATATTTAAAACACACCTCCTTGCCAGTTCTCTGTTGTTTCATTCCCATGGCAAGGGATTCCTTTTGATCCACTATATTTTCCTTTTGCTTTTAGCTAGACTTATCTCTGCTGAAATTGTCTTATTAAATCTAGGATGCTGCCTTCTGCTCTCAACAGGAGCCCATCCTGCTGAGCCTTGTGGGTTCATGCCTATAAATCAGATCTTTCTGGCTAGGATATCTAAGCTTGTTGCCACCAGGGCTTGGCTCTCTTTTCACTTGACCTTTATAGCTCTGACTGTTCATTTGAGATTGTGCCTCTTCTCCCATGGTTGAAATAAAATACTTTTAATCTCCTTGTTGTATTATTTAAACTTCCAATCTCAAACTGGTGTCTCAACCTCGTGGTCATGCCTTCCCCCTTAAGCTAACTTCATTTGGAAGGGATCAGTTTCTGTTTTCCTGATCAAAACTGGTCCTGACTCTCTCCAGTCCTGCTCATCCAAGTCACTGTAATCCCATAAAAAGCAGCCCAGATACAATTATGCAGACAGATGTTGTTTCTGAGATGCTGATGAAATAACACCCCATCAAAGCTATAGTCAAGTCTCTGCTCATGTGCTAGTGCTGCTAAGTTGGCAAAGTAGGTGCAAGATTCAGATGGGAGGGACTGTGAAACCTACTCTCAATATCCCTTCTTTTTCCAAAAATCTGATAGGATTGTTATCTTTCCAAACAGTGGAGGGCTTCTTGTCTTTTATAGAAGTGTTCTCTTTGCTTATTTTTTTTTCTTTCCTTCTTTTCCTTTTCATGATACTTCAAATTCAATACGTATTTTGAAGTGGTTTGCATGTTGCAATTTTCCAGTCTGAGGGATCTGGGATGGTGGACTTGGATTTAATGAATCTTTTCCAGGAACAGACTTTCTGACAAGCCCTGGATGCTGCATTTTTACCTTTTAATGTTTCTATTACATTGCTGTTTACACCTCCTCACCTCAGCAAAAAAACCAAACCAAAAAACAAAACACAGAGCTCCAGAATATGAGATACTGTACCTAAAGCTAATAGGACTTGGTTTGTGTCCAAAGGAGATTGCTTTCTATATCAAAGCAAAAAAATGTGGTTAGAATGGAGCTCTGGGGACCTCTAATCCAACCTTCTGCTCAGATCAGAAGACCTTCATATATGAGGGAGGTGGCAGAGTTGAGACCAGAACAACAAGGTGGTCATCCTGTCCAGTTCTAGAACCCCTTTGTTGCCTAAACTGGGACACTAGTCTCCCCTTTTAGTTACTGAGATGCTACCCTGCACAGACTAAGCCAAAGTGTGTGTACTGATCTTCTTCCATGCACACATCTCTGAAGAACCTTGAATCTTTGAAATCTAGGGAGCCTTAGACTGAGTCGTGTAATGCTAAGCACTATGAATATCTTCTCTTCCCTACTCAAGATTTTTGAATCTTAGGATGATATCAAGGAAAACTCAGTAGCTTTATCATCTAACACCTTCCTACAAACTACAAATGCTCAACTCCTATCTTAAACTGCCAGACTGTTATAAAACTAAACTAAACCTGAACATTAGCAAATGTGCTCCTCACCAAAAAAAAAAACAAACCAAACAACAAAAAACCCTCAATTTTGCTCAAGATGAAAATTATTATTTTAAGATAGCATATAGCATTACTGCCTATTGAACTCCAATGTTTCTAAAGCCCATATCTGCTGACGCCTGGCAGCAGTGGTGGATTTTGATTAAGTAGGCAAGCACATTGGAAAAAAAACCAAACAAAATAGAACAAAAAACCCAAAATTCTGTTGAGGCTCTGTATTTATCTTTTCTGCAGACAGAAGGGTGGGCGAGCAGCTGCCTCCACAGATGAGTGTAAGGCAGCTCCTTGGCCAACATGCATTTCAAACACTTCAAAGCAGCCCAGGGTATATTTTCAGGGTTTTAGGGAAAAATATAAAAAAAATGAGAAGATGAGAGAGGAAATATTAACAACCTAATCACAATCAGCCACCTACAGATTTCAGTTTTTATTTTTTCAGAGGGGCAGTGTCTATTCTCCATATGTATTTAACACCATGTGTGCAGGTATGTAAATAGCTAAAAAGATGTCATGAAAACTCAGCTTTGTTACCCATTAAATACCTCATCAGCATTTGATGTAAATTGGCTGGGAATCTTCTGCCTAAGTGGTTCTTGCTTAAGTATCATTTCTTTGTAAGGGAAAACAAAGAAATAATGGAAAATTAAAGAAATTCCATTAGAATTGTTGGAGATCTATTAATATATCACATCAACACAAGTAAGAACCTATGAGAAAATCTGCTGACCTTCTACTTGCCCAGTAGATGGCTCAGAATATTAAATCCCATGTCATCCAAGACACTTCACCTCATCCTTATCCCTTTAATGTCACAACCATGGTCCTCAGAGGCTTGACCTCCAGTTCCCATCATTTGGAGTGAAAATTAGAAGTTGTTCCATTATTTTATAAAATTGTTTCCTTTTTCCTGAAGATGAAATTGAGAAGGGGAAATAGTAAAAATTTATACATGGTAAGGTTCCCAGAGGAGGATTTTGAGGACTAAATGAATTCAAGTGCCATAGGTAATGTGAAAAGCATGTTCTTATCTGATAAGTAGAAGATCTACTTGAAAATGTTGAAGGTTTTTCATTCCTAAATTAGATTCTGGATCTGTAGTACAGAGAGATGGTCTTGAGTCTTACAGGTAACATTGCAAGAGCAACACAGAGTCTGAATTTTACTGCTAACATGACCTAAATAATTTACATTACTAGATGGAGATGATGTTCTCAATATTGTGAGCTGGTGAACAGAGAACGAGCTGTGTGGGAAGCTTGCAGAGATTTTAATCACTGAAGCAAAATTTCTGGAGAAGAGTCAATTTACTCTTCACTTTCGGGACCTTGAAATTTCCAAAGCCTATCTTACAGTAATTGACATAGCCAAAAGCAGCAGCAATATTTAAGGGTGGTCTTGCCAAATCTGAAAAACAACCTTTCTGATTTAAGTTTTAATACAGTTTTCAATGCTGTCTTCTTGCTAACTAAATGTTCCATCTGACTTGGCTGGTATTTATCCAAGTTTCCTGATTTCTTGACCTATCTGTGCAGATGTGGTTTGTGAACTTAATTTGTATTTATTTTATTAAGCAAAAGCAGTGAAGGGGAGCAATGCTGGTTTGATAGCCCTGAAAAAAAAGGAGGTCAGCATTTTTAGAAACTGCTAGAACAAATTTCAAGTCTATTTTTACTATCATTCCAGTCCTGAAGAAAACAACTACAAATCACTCAACAGAGCTCTAGAGATGATGCTACTAACCTGGTTCAAAGCCAGGGACTCTGAAAGGGAAGATATTCTATTGAACTGGTGTAGCAAATATCTTCCTGCCAGACATTTATAAGCGTGTTTAAAAAACAGAGACTATTATCAAGACATGTAGTCTTTCATATCCAAGACACATGTATTTTAAGGATTTTTGCCCTTTTACGTGTGGAAAGCTGAAACACCAGACGGCAGCAAACAGCCCAAGGTAACTCTGCAGAGCAGCAGCAGAGCTTATAATTGAACTTCCAAACTGCAGCCAGTGCTCTACTCTTTAAGTTACATAAATTGTTACTGATAAATGTCACTAAAAGTCTCCCATGTCCTTTAACTCTCATACTACAGCAAATTGCTTGCAGTACACAGTAAAAGTCACTTCCAAATATCCGAATGGATATAATGATGAAAGACCAAGGAAGCAGATATGTGTTGATCCACATACCAGTAAGTTGAGTTCATAGACACAGCGTAACTGGTCTGTGTTTAGGGTATGGAGGATGGCCCATGCAAAAGAAGCCCTATGAAAGAAAGCATGTGGATTTTTCTGAAAAGAAAAGAAACTAAGAAAACTGTTAGTGGTTGGGCTGAGAAATGGAAGTCGACATAAAGAATGGCAGAGGAGAGCAGCCGTGAGAAGAAGAGAAATAGACCTTAGCTTGTGTTGCTCTCTGACCTGAAATATACAGTCATGAGCTAGTCAGGTGAGAAATCTGCACAATCTTGAGAATAACTCAGCTGTCATCTCAGAATAAAAGTGACTAGTGCCTCTGGGAATGAAGAACAAGCTATAGCTAAGGAATAGCAAGAGTTGTTTATCATCACATAGTGTTGTATGTGCATTTCATTTACATGTTACTTTTCCCCCCACTTTCAAATTGCATCCATAAGTCATGGGAGGAAAATCTCGATGTTCAGCTCCATTAGACAAACTTATTCTTTGAAATTCAGGGCAAGGAGCGTATGGAAATTCCTACAGTGAAGAGCAGACACAACATCCAGAATAAAAATCAGCACTATTGAATTGAATTCTATTATGGGTTATTTTGAATCAGACTATGATATGATTGAAATTCAATTACCTCTTCTGAAGGTCCAAGCATCTTGGAAAACCCAAAGCTAGACCATAAGGATTAAGATAACAGAGAATCTATGTTGATTGTTTTTCTCAGTAATTCTCTTCTGGCTTGATGATATAATCTCCTCTGAAAGCCCTGAGGTTATACATGGTAAATGTTATTTTATTTATGGTAAATGTTTATGTCTTTATACAGTTAGTCTGTTCTTCTGGATTCCTTGGTCAAAGACATGGTATGGGCAATTGATCTCTTTCAATTCTTCCACCTTTGGTAAAATCAGCCTTGTTTGTAACTTTCCCTGAATTTCTGATTTATAGTGAAAAGTTATCAAGTAAACTAATTTAGAACTAGTTTGCATGTTTTTCTTCTTTTTTTTAGCCTGCATTTCTACTTGTCTATGTTCAAAAACTTTTATCTTCTGTTATAGTACACACCTTGTCATTAAATCTGATATGAAATTCTTGAGTGAGTGCATAGCCAAATGGTGTGGACACAAATAGCACTACTGTTATAACACAATGGATGAGATACTGAGTGTTCAAAATGTCATGGCTGTGGTTTTTTATAGTTCTGAGTAACAGTAAGATAAACATTCACATCTGTTAGTCACCAAGAATCACTTGTTAGTAGCAGTTTATAACACAAATTACTTTGTTATATTTTTGCTATGACATTTTTTTCCAATCTAAAATGTATTAATTCTTAATGTTTGGAAAATGGCTAAGTGTGTCCTTGATGTTAGTAAGAACAGTTTGCACAGTTTGTTTTACAGGACCCTTTGGGATGGAAGTATTCTTTTCCTAAAACAAATGGTATTTTTTATTGTAGGAAGTTAGTGGTGTTCACCATGGTGCAATGTATTTCGTTTCAAACCTGAAGAAAGTTGTTTCTGGTGATGTGTGTGCATGCGTATGCTTTTAATTCATGTGCTACAGGTTATGGATGTGGCACTCTGCAGACTTTATGTAGGTACAAGTGTTGATTGACTAGGACAAAAACCAGAAAAAAACACCACACCACCTTTCTAATTCTGTGAAACTGCAACCTTTTTTTGTTCACTTTTGCTCCTCTTTGAACAGCTGCTGTATGTTAACAGGGACAAATCCATTTCTATCAAGTATTAGCTGAATTCATTTTTCTAAAGAAAACAAGAGAGGCAGCTTATAGTGAATGAAACCTGTGTGGATTTGTAGAAGTCAGATAAGCCTTTTAAGTTGTCAACTGGTTTGCAACAAAAGAGTTTGCTTTCTAAAACAAGACTGTAACCTCAGAATATGTCCTTTGAAAGGGCAGGGCATGCCCTTCAGCTCCAGAAGCAAATGAAATTGCAAAGGATTATTGTTTTCCCTCAACACCATCATGGTGGAATGAGTAACTTCCTTGCTATTGAAAGAATTTACTCTAGGTCAGTGTTACTCAGCCTTGTGTCTGTGGTTCAGTGGTGGTCTTGAGAGTTTCTAGTGGTCTCTGAGTAGGTGGTTTACAAAACTATCCTCAAAAAACTAAACCATCCCTTTCCCCTGCCAAATTTTAAATACTTCCAAGGAAGCAGCAAAGAATAGGGAAAGCATCCTACATTATACCTTATTTTTATCTGGTTACAAATAAAAACGATTGTGTGACATAGTAACTAAGGTTGAGAAGTACCACTTTAGACAGAGAGCTTAGGAGATAAGGGTAGATTGCTAAGTTTTGCTCCTCCTCTCCTCTTCTTCTATTTTTGCTCCTCCTCTTCTTTGCCCTCTGAAAGATTTTCATCTTTGAATTACAATATGTATTACTATAATACATCTCCAAGGGGCTACACAGATCAGTCAAGTTCATGTATGATCCTCAATGTAATATGCTGCTCCCAAAGCTTAGAAAGTGATAAAAATGTGAGCAGAGACTATTTCTCCTATGCTACTTTAGGATTAACCAGCTAATCTGGAAAATTGTAAAAATCAGTAGTGCATCAATCCACAATTAATTGTGTGATCCCATCTAAACACTCTCATGTTCTTCCTGTTGAAACCTCCTGAGAAAAGATGACCTTGCTGATTGAAGTTCATCTTCAAAGAGCTTCATGCAGACATGTGAGAAGTCACATTAGCTCTGATTTCTGTCAGATAATCTCTGTGGTCTATTATTTCGGCTTCTGAAATTGCTGATCATCTTTTCACACTGCAGACTTGTCCTGAATATCTAATAGGACTATGAGGTGAATTTTCAGTCAGTCATAGTCTTTTGGGGGAATTCTGTTTTAATATTACTTTAACCTTTTGGTTTGAAAACACCCACTGTCCTGGATGACAGACTGAAGAGTGTTTAATTGGAGGATAGCAGCTAATTCATGTACACCTCTTCTCATTTTCCCACAGCACATTCTCTTGTTTATGTCATTTACAAAGAGAGCATCTTAAATGCATTGAATATAGAGAAGCACTAATAGCTTTTAACTTTGTTTTTGGAAGTTATGCAATTGTTACTTGGTGGCAATGCTCACATATCAGCATTTGCTCACATCCTGCCATTTCGTTCAAGCATCTCCACAATGCCAGTAACTGTATGCTTAAGGACTTTGATTCAGGGTTGAAATGAACAATGCAGATGGTGCTTTGCTCTCCTGAAAATGGAAGATTCCTAGTCAAAGTGTTGATTTAGAAAAGGTTTAAACATTGTCCAAGTTGTTTGAGGGAGGTATTATGAAGACATACAGCCCCTTTCTTCCATTGGAAATATGTCTACCCAGTTGGCAGAAAATAATGCAAGTAGAAGATATGTCTCCTTTCTCTTATACTAATACAGCGCTCAAAAAACACTAAGAATCACTTGTTCAGGAATTCCACTTTGATATAACCAGGGGACATCAAACATAGGAATTAGCTGCATTAGTATCAACTCATGCATAGGGTCTGTAGACCTGCAGGCCCATGGTACTGATTGCTTCCCTCAGAAGTTTTACATATAAGTATTAATTTGCTGGAGCTTTGCTAAAGGGAGCACTTTTTGGATGTAGAACCTGTTTCTGTGCATTTTGTGACCCTTTGTCAGCAGAAGCATGGGGCATCACTTTAATATCATATTTTTTGTAGCTGATTAGCAGATGCTTCTGAGCCATCCTTGGCTACTCAGATTGCAGTCTAGCAGTAATATTTTCCCATTCTTCACTACATAACATAACACACTTGCTTGGTGATGTGGATCCTCCGGAATGATGATGATGTTCTGCATCTCTCAGCTGAACCATTATTTCTCATCCTTGCAGGCAAATCTTTACACATTTCCACCAGGATGGAGGAGTCAGAGTATCAGTTTCAATGTGGAAGCAGAGGAGAGCTTGCTTTTATAGCCAGCAGAACTTCAGCACAAAGAAAAAGCCCAGGCTGAGATTTATGTTGCTAAGGAGATAATGCATTTGCAGCAAGATTCATTCTTTGCTTGCTCCTTTGTAAATATTTCTAATTCACCTTTTTAATATGGATTCTATTCCTTCCTTACACACCCTTTCAATGCATAAATGTGATTATCAATATTTTTAAAAAATAATAACTTGCAATGATCACAGCACTGTAACAGAAACAAACTGGATTTGAATTCCATTATAGGGCTCATTCAATATAAAAATAGACTTTAGGTATATAAGCAGTCTTTGCACATGCCCCCACACTAACAGAGATATAATGCAACATTTTGTTAATGGCTCTAAAAGCAACTAGCAAAATAGAACCCTTTAGGATAGAGAGATGTATATAATTAGAGTTGTAGATCTCAGATTAAGTCATTTATCTTTGACTCCTTATGAGATGCATTGTCCTATGCCCCTGCATGCAGTCTGTACTCTAGCAATTACACAAAAGCAATTGCTATAAATGCCTTTGCCTTCCTGGAAATTAGAATTCAAATTTTGTCCTTTCAAACACTCTGCAAAGAATGTCTCTGAAATTAACATTCAATAGGTAACATGGGATTATTGCCACATCCATTTTCTTCAACTCAAACTAGAATCCATCCCTAGCGTGGCCAGTTCAATCTCCATTTCTTCTTGAAAATATAGGCTGCAGGCTGGCTTGATCCTCTCATATCTCCAGTGCTCTTTATTTTAAAAGACAGTCCTATATCCTGGAGCCTAAACTCACTGAGAGTTTGCTATGTTAAAATAAACTGTGCTATGGCTAAAAACAAAGAAAATAATAGTTATTAATCACAAACTCAATAATAATGCCTTACAGATGGCATGGGATGAAGTAAGAGGTTTCATTTGGGCTATTAAATTTAGTGGAGTTTAGATAAGATCTTGATAAGAAGACCTTTAGTTCAATTTACATGAGAGTCTGGCTCCTTCTGTCATATGCAAGTACTTAGACACAGGCTTTTTTTGTTTTGAGCTTTCTGATGGAATTGAAGCTTGATGAAATTCAAGTTAGATCACTCTTCTTGTCCTTGGTGCTTTATTGCCTAGTGATTCAGTAGGCCTCTTTCACACATGCAGGTATTTTGCTGTAACAGTCAGGGTCAATGTCATTATTTTCAGTAACTGAAAAATCCAACTCTCACAGTCTTTACCAGTGATTTACAATATTCCACCTATTTGTGAGAAATAAAGCTCACAAGTGATCATAAAGAAAGAATTCCAAAGAGGATAATATTGTCCATTTTCCAGTCTTGTGTTAAGCAGATCCCAGTGTCAAGTCCACCTTCTGGAGGAGAACACTCAGCATGTATTTTGAAAGTGTCTAGTGTCTTCTACTGCTCTGTGTTCTTAGGCTCAATGAATGTATGAGAGCTAAACAGGTACTGCCCTCTTCCTAGAAGTCTCAGAGCACACCAAAGTGGACTAATTATCTTTAGAAAAGCACTTGCTCCCTTTGTAAAAATTCCAAGCTATTGTTGTCAGACTGAGAAGTAATCAAGCAAAAGACTTCAGTGTAGCTGAATACACTTGATTGTGTTTCAAGGATTATAGGCAATTTAAGGCATGGGAGGAACACATTTCCTTTTTGCTATTTTCAGCTGTTTTCCAATTACAGCGTACTCCTGTCCTGGCATGAACATCAGCATTCATTTGGCAAAAGACACATTTCTGATAGAACAATAAATTTTCTGCCAGTATTAAAACCTTATCTTTCCATTCCCAAACTTGTATAGACAAGAGTAAGAGATGATGCAGAGGAGAAAAATTATGTCATCTCTGAGATTGCAGTAACAGCTTTTTTGTCAACTCTATATTCTTCCTCTTCAGTTCAGCACTGAGCAACCCAAGAGTGCCTCATGCGTTCAGAAAGCACCATTTTCACTGAGAGCAGGACTGAGAAGAACTTTCCATCAACTTTCTCCTCCACACAAAGCCTAATCCAGGCACAAGTTCATGTACTGAGTTATCTTCATTTTTTCCTGTCAAGGCCTAATTGTATGAAGTGCTAGGCATTTTCAGTTCTCCATGGGAGAACCCAGAACATATCTGATTTCAACCTTTCTTCTAGCCAATTACCTTAGTTAAGGCCATTAGTGTCCCAACTGAAGCTTCTGTGAAACTGGCATATTCCTATGAGAAAAGGTGAGAACACAGAGCTGCCATCTTCCTACACCTACCTATATATGTGCATTATACCCACAGAATAATAGAATGTTTTTATTTTACGCTGTCTTTTCATTCTCTTTTCATGAACTGTTATTCCCTTAAACCTAAAGAAGGGGGGAAAATGGAGGTAAAAATTTTCGATTAGTGAAAAAAAATATATTTTTTTTTTAACTATGAACTATCTATTTAGTCCTACCAGCAGCACACTGCAGGGTACACATTAATGACCTGTTAATGCACTTCTCAGGTGGTAAATGGTCCATTAATGCTCCCTTGTCATGCTGGCTTATATAATTTATTCAAATCACAGGCAGGGCATGGAGGAGGAGGGAAGCAACACCATAGAAATGGGGTTTCAGAGATTAATACACCAGATCTTGCTCTTTCTTAGAGGTGAATCTTTACAGCTGACATTCAGTGGCAACCTCTCCTAAAGGAACAGAACCCTGTAACCAAACAGAATGTCTCTAACTGGGACAAACTTGGACCGTTAACACCCTTAAGCGAAGGGGTTGCCTTCTCCCAGCTTCTTATGCAGCCCATTTTCACACCTGTAGAATCCCTTCAATGAATAATCTGTTTCCTTGGCTTTGTCCAGCAGAATTCCATTTGACAGACCCCAAAATTTCAGAATAGCTGCATTTCTTTCACTAAGCATGTCAAAGTCCTAGTGACAGAAAACAAGACTAGACAGCCCTCCAGATGGTTTGGTAGTCAAATTCCTGTTGCTGGGGCATCAGCAGGAGGCTAAGATTACTTGATTGTAGAGAGACCCAAATAACATGAAAGCTGTAGAGCACGCTTAAGTGACAGCAAACCATGCAACCACATTTTGCTCCCAGTGTCTTACTCCTACAAGCCTTCAAAAGTTGGGCTCCATCATGGTGCAGCACTGGTTCAGAGGTATCTCTGGGCATCACACAATTTTGCAATAATAACTGCAAATCCTGCAGAGAAAATTACTGTCACTGGCATGTCCTCCAATCCAAAGACCAGAATTATTGCGTGTGGTGGCCAGGCCAATAGCAATGGTGAGGTGATCTCTCAAGCCTGGTCTGAGTGTGTCTGTGCAGTATTTCCAGGCTCCTCAGCTACACTCTGAGATAACGTCTGTGGCATAGATAACCCACAGACTCCTGTAGTTTGTCTCCCAGACCCTAGGCCTGAGAACTTTTACCTATATAATCTGTGTCAGATGTTGCCCAAACACATTCTTTAAAATCTCCAAAGATTCCCCATCTCCCCACACAATCTGTTTCAGGGCTTATTTAACCTTAGTTTTACAGAATGTTCCCTATGTCTAATCTAATTCTCTCCTGTTGCAGATTCAGCCCATTTCTATTATTTTTTCCTAAAACAAGCCTGCAAAACCTACTTATTCCTTTTCTCCTTTGTAGCAGCCTTTTATGTACTTTGAAGACTGTTATCCCTTCTTTTAACCATCTCTCCTCTAGCCTGCACAGCCCCAGATCTTTCAGCCTTACTTCATAAGTCTAGTACTTTGATCTTTCTCACTGCTGGAATGTGTCAACTTTTTTACCTGAAGTGTAGTTTCCAAAGCTCAAAACAGTTATAGGTGAGCAGAGGATGACATGGTGTCTCACATAGCTTGCAGCTAAACTACTATTTGTGTTTCCCTTATGATTTAAGGAAGCTTTTGGCTCATATTCTGCTTTTCACTTTCTATAATCTTTGGCTTTTTCTTCTGCAGAAAAGGGACCAGCCTGTGCCTTCCACTCTGCATTTGTAAAAATAGTTGATCCTGAATGTAGAAATTTGTACTTGTTCATTGTGGGTTACATCCTTTCTCATGTTTACTTATTTATTTAGCTCTTCAGGTAAATAGGTGGTATTAAACCAAAGGAAGATAGTGCCTACCTTACCACATTAATTCCCACAGAGACCATCTGACCACAGCTGAAGATAAATATTGCCTATCTCAGGCTTTGAGTGACAATTTTTTTATTTTAAACATTTTTTTAAATAGGTAACATTAGCTTGAAACATTTGTATCAATTTTAAAACTGGGGTAGTTCCTCAGATTCTTCAATTATAATGTCAAATGCATGAAATCTAACAGTGGTGTCAATCTTTCCTTCATTAGGAATTACGGGAAAAAAATCCAGTCTTTCAGGTAGCAAATATTAAGTTTGGCTTCTGCTTTAAATGTGGCAAAACCTCTTGTTTTACCTGAGAGAATCTAGATTAGAAATAATGTGAATGCTGGTGATGTTGAAAACTGCAGCCAGGCTCCCATTTTGTGGATCCAGGTTTTAAAACATCTTTATTATGATTCTGCCAGTTATCACCTTGTCAGTGTGTGTGTAGATTTGGTGGTTACAATAGGGTAAACATGAGAAACAATGAAAGGCTGCAGAAATCTGCCTTCATGGTTGTCAGTTTACTTCAAAAAATGGGCATATGTATTTAAAGACCTGTTAACCATTTTCTAACCAATGGTTTATCAGAGAAGCTTTTGATCTAAGCTTATATCTCCCAATGGTATGTTAAGAATTGTAAATATGATATGATGTACATAGAAATACTCGTCAATTAGTGAGGTATTTAGCAGGTAATGTGTGAAGTATGATCTATAAATTCTCCTGAGTTTGCTGTTTATTTGAATAATCAAATCAAGCATGTAGTGTTGAAAAATGGCATACAGCCCATTTCGTCCTTCTTTCATTTATGGATTTACTCTCAGAATATATATTCTACTGCTTTATCTAACCAATTTTGTTTTAATGTCCCAAGTATTTTTAAATTTTACATAGCATCTGTACATTGCTGGACATCCTGAGTGGCTTAGAAGTCAAAAGACAACATTTTCATTTTAACCCTGAACCATTTAGGTCACACTCACTCTTCCAGAGATTTGGGTCCACTGGAGTCATTAGATGCTTCAAAAGGAAATGTCAGAGCTTCATTAAATGTGTGGTTACCTACATATCTATCTATACTAACTACAATTCCTTGTGGTGGGAAAGGCTGAGCAGAAGAAAGAGGTAATGGCAGCAGCTGATAGTGCTGCTGAAATGCTGAGTATGAAAATATACTTCTAGATGTTCACACTGCTTAGGAAGCATCCTCTTTTCCCTTAGACACTGAAAGCTAATTTTTCAGAATAGCTTTACACTCCAGCTCAGAGCTGCCGTTAATTGCTCCAGGAGAAGAATGTGCTGTACAGTTCTTACTGCAACAGTAACTTCTGCTTTCAGCCACTTTATTATCAGTATTATTATTATTGTTACGTCTTCTGATCTTTGCCATGGATAAAAAATGTCATGATCACTTTTGAAGTAGATTGCGACAGTGGCGTGGTATGTGACCAATTACTAAAGGAAGTGGTTCTGCAGCAATATATATGTTCCTAATATTAACATTTCCTGATTTTAAGCACTTTACTAAGTAATGCTGAGAAAGTGTGCTTCAAAGAGCAGAATGTATTTGACCATACTTGTCCCCTTCAAAGTTCATAACTACTGAACAGCTAAATCCCTTCTAATGGATCTGAAAGTGTCATCTGTAGCTCACTGCTCTGCTGTGAAACTATAGCAAATGGCCCATGACTCGTGTACAGAAGCATATTAAATACATTTTGGATGACAGGCACTTAGCACTCCCCAAAAAATGAGGTCTTCTGCCAGCAGCAAATTTTTCACTTTGGAGTTTAGATCATCTTAGATAAAGATTTTCCAGATGAAATCCTAGTGTATTTCTTACTGTAACACACACTTGGGATGTTAAACCCATGTTGGCACTATAGATAACTGTTCCATCCAAGAACTAAGCCATATGTACACAAGTATGTGTGTATATATATATCTAAAGGAGCTTTGGAAGGTGATGATTTGAGCTGCAGGGTTATCTGAGCCTCTGAGAAATCCTATCCATGCATTGTAATCAGCATTTCCTATGTTCAGTTGTGTATGATGGTGGTGGAGCAACAGCCAGAAGGGTGCTGTGTAACTTGTTGTCATTGCTAATGATGCAGACCTGCCAGAATGGGCACCCAGAGGCTTGGTGGAAAGCAGCATCCACATGCTCCTAATGAGGACAAAAGGATGAAGGAGAGCCTATGCTAGGACAGAGGCAGCACCAGGCATCTCCTGATGGTGGGCAGCCTGGAGAGAAAACAGTGTTGTCTGTGTGGGATTTAAAGCTGTGTCAAAGCCCTCGTTCCTTGCAATATACTGTCCCATCTGCTGTTTAAGCAGAAGGTATTAGAGTAGGTGGGAAAGGAAGTTCTGCACCTAGGAAAAACTGTTGTCCTGAGCTAGTTAGAAAAAGGTCGTGTGAGAACGTGGCAGGCACACCTGTGCTCCGTAGAACAGAAGTTTGCTCAGGAAGGGAGCAGCAGAAAGTGTAATGGAGAAGAAATGCAAGGAGCCATCCTGGGTGTATCTTTGGTGTGCAAGAAACAGGATTCCCCCTGACCCTCTTGAGCTGCACCACTTCATGCAGGAGGATTCAGTAGAAAACCCATCCTTAACCTAGTCTAGGCCCGCTCCAGCTGAAGCCATTTCAATAGAAACTGAGAGGCAAGATTCCTACTCTGACAGCACTTATAAGGTGCCTTTTTTTAGGGTTTGAGGAGGGCATGTAGCCAAAGGCATCCTACATTCCTTATGCTAAGTGCGAAGGTTGCCAAAATTAGCGAGCATACACAGAGTGCACAATAAGCCATTTCCCGCTTGGTATGCCAAGAAGGCTGAGAAATCTGTGAATTATGCAGCTAGAAAGAAGCACATACCCAGCATCTTGTCCATCAAAGCAGAAAACACCTCCAAAAGGCAGTTAGAAAGAATGAGCATTGCAAGAAATAGTGTTTCAAACCAGCAGCAGAACCTTGCAAATAAAATCCTGAGCTCCTGTAGACAGCTCCTAACTTCCTGCCAAGAGTGAAAAAGCAGTGTACGCCAGAGTATAATCAACCTCTTCAAATCTACTATGCAAGTGCCTCTGCAGTGGTTCTTTCTCCAAGAACACTGAAGTTCTGAGTGTTGTCTTGAGGGAGACATTTCACACTACATCTGTAGGTAGCGCAGCAAAATTACTTTAGCCATAGCAGCGTGGCGTGGCTTTTTATTCCATTTTGCAGAGGTAATAACCATTAGCTGAATAATTTAGGCCAAAACATTTTGCCCCATAAAGTTTTTTTTTTCCATTGACAAACAGTTATTCCTATCATCCGCAATAACCATTTTAAAGGACAGCAGAGCAAATCTGAATTTTCCATTTAATATTTTCAAACATTTTTTGTTTAGAAGGTCTGATTTATTCATAGTATGTGCAATGTTTTAGAGTGCTGGTATGGAGCCAGGATTTGAGGGAAAACATGATCCATTGGCAAGAAGAAAGAGTGGAGAGATGTGGTATTTATTTTGCAAGCAACTGGTCCACTATTTTAACAATGAGAGGAAGAAAGAGACTTGATTTCTTAAAGAAATCTCTTAGACATGAATCTGACTGGGAAGCTCATGCATGTAGAAGATGACTAGGTCTTCCTTCTCATCTCACTCAGGTACAAGTTTCTCTGAGATAATAGAATTATACTTGTAGGAAAACTGATGAAGATTCAGGTTCATTGTTTCTGAAGAGAGCTACATTTGCAGAACGAGAGACAAAACAGGTTCAGAGGTCATTGTTCTGGTCAGAAAAAAAACCCTGCCCAAATAAAAAAATGAGAGATGTAGGCAGTTATTTTAATTATTATGGAAAGATGATCAGGTTTTACACTAATGTATGGTATAGGTAAGCTGAGTTCTAATGGAAAACAATACAAGAACTTCTGCGACAAAAAGCCTTGGTTTGTTCCATGTTTGATCCTACCTGAGCTTTGTTCTGTATCTGTGTGACACTTGGTGGTTGGGAGCAAAATTCTGCCCTAAGTCTGCTAGCAGCAGGGCTCTGCATTCTTGGTGGGAACAAGAACAGCAGCAAAGCGCTGAGTTCAGGTGTCTTTAGTGAATAATTTCTTTTTCTTCAAGCTAACTCTCAAAAAATGAAGTTTCCTGTCTGTGATCTTGAATTTCTTCTGCTACGGGGAACATTTGTGATCTGTAGGAGATGTGTTATGTGAAGTCATTGGAATGTAGTCATGAAGCAGAAGGAATTCCATGGCTCACAGTGTGCAGGAAGGGCTTTAATCTATCCTGGAGTCACTTAAGATCTCTCTTTTTCTTCTTTGTATCTCTCCTATTTTTTTTTTCCTTCTTTTTCAACATGAACAAGTCTGTTGAAGAAACACACACAAAAACCTTAACTGAAATCTCAGTCTGATGTTCTTTATAAGTTTGATGGCAAAAAAGCAAAACTGAGAGTTGAATCCCTTTGCTATATGTGTGCACACAATACTTTACACATGGCTATGCTACCACAGGGTAGCTAGCAATGTGGCTCTGGCAGCTATTTGCTGCAATGATTTGATATTCCAGGATCAAGGCACCAGGTTCACTTCAAGCAGCCCGTGGGGCTGAGTGGGTAAAATAATCAAAACAGAGATTTTTTTGAGCATACAGGTTGGATGTGACCCTGTGACATTTTGTTGTAGAGCAGGCTACTGTAATGAGTGCATGAGCCAGTGTTCATCTTAAATCAAATCTTACTCCCTTGGGTATCCCTGCTGCTCTCCAAGGCTGCCAATCTGTTTCAAAGGTTATTAGTTTGGAAACACTTCAGGGGGTACATCCCTGTACTAAACCTGTAACTGCCTGCATTATTTTGGTGGCAATAGACAAAGAGAGAAAAGCTCTCTTTGATATTTTTTTTTTCATTTATCTGCTGCGTTGCAAGTATTTTTCCATCCAATTAATCACACTAGGTTTCTAATTGAGGTGGTCATTTGCATAAATATTAATCAGTCACAAAAGGAACACAAAGGGTCAGGGGCACACCAAAAGAAAGAGTGTGTTTGGTGCATACTCTGTTTTATCTTTGCTGAGCTCTCAAATTGCAGAAGATCCTCATATTGTTTTTCCCTGGTATGTTTTTGTTGAGTTTTATCAGCAATAGCAATACAGGTAAATAAATAATGTAATCATAGTACTTGTTCTAATTCTGCCTTATTGACATTTCAGTGGGAAGTAAGTGGCTACATATATTCTATGTTGGTCTGGTCTCTCAGTCTCTCCCTGTCTTAATGAATGAAGAAATATTTCTTTACTCTCCATAGTGTAGTATTCTGTGAGGATAAACAAATTAAAGTCTTGGGAGCCTTTATCTGAGTTGGGGCCATATAACCTGCTATAGAAAATTGCAAAGCAATGCTCTTGGTGCTCACCTTGGCTGTGCAACTCATATTCCAACTACAAACTGTAACCGTTTCAGATGTTTTCCTTTGCAAGATTGTGTTGATTATAATGTTTCTGGGCTTGATCTGAGTGCTTGATTTGACCCCTTTAATTCTGGTAATTCGATTCTTCAAAAATTGTGGAAAATTAAGGAACTAGTTGGGAAGATGGAAAGGAAGGAAAGCTGCTGGGCAGGCTAAGGCTTCTTTCTTTGTTATCAGTGTAATATGGAATCAGCATAGTTATGGACAAATGTTTTCCCGCATAGAACTGGCAATACTCTGGAATTGCAACTTGTCTTCATTTCCCCGCTGTGCTGTCCCCAGGTATCGAGGTTGTGACCACAAACAAGCTGGGTGGCTTGATGAGTAAATATAGCTAGAGCTGCATAGTGATAGTTTGGGTTCTTCAGGGCTTGGAACTAGTGAATATGCAAAGCAAACCTCAGCAGAATTACAGTATCTGAAGTTCAGATTTTTTCTTCATAAAATCTAGGAAATCTTTCATCTTTCTGAGAGCTACTGAAAAAAGGAAGGTGTTTAAAAAAAAAATCAGTTTCATATCTTAATCTGCTCTTGGGACTAGACTGTATGTTAGCAGGAAGGCAGAATGTGGCTGTGAGAAGCAAGATGCAGTTTTCTCAGACAGAAGAAGGGATAGAATGTTGTAAACCCAGTGAAGCTGGCTTTTCTGTCAATATTCCTCAACAAAGTTGGGCAAGGTGGAGAAACATGGCAAAATATCAAAGCCTAAGTGTTAATACTTATATGCTACATATCACTTTTCCATCCATACTTACTCCAGTACTGCAGAAGGTAAATTCCCATTGATGGATCCAAGACACAGCCCAGTGCTGTATTCATTAGGCTTTCCTGTTGCCATTACTAAGCTTGGTAAATTGAAGACACTGTTAAAATGAACTTGCCACAGGAAAATGGTTCTGATGTATCCATTTTTACCCTGTGGTGACATCAGACAGCCTCACAGGTATCCAGGGAGCCTGGATTCAATTGGAAAGGGGATGGAGAAAGAAGATTCAATTTTTCCTCTGTTGATATGTAAGGATTTCTGGGGAAACATAGACAGCTCAGAGATACTTGCCTTCCTTCAGGCATGCCATCATCCATTGTATAAGCTTCAAAAGAAAACTCACCAAAATGACAGCATTTTGTTTGCTGCTGCAGTGAGGAATTAGGCTGTTCCTGGGGGAGTGTTTTTTAACATCCTTGCAATGCAAGGCTAGAGAGAAGCCTCAAACCATTGTGTGATGACAGCCATTCCAAATCCTCAGACATGGGAACTCTTAGTTGTCTATCATCATGCACTAGTCGCCTTTCAGGATATTAACATGGGAACGGTATAACAGCCAAAGAAATAAAGCCACAATATGATGGAGCTTGGCAGCTACTAATCTGATATCTACATATATACATGTTCTGTGCCTCCTTGTATTACATCATTCAAAGCAAGTATTTAGCTATGAATGTAATCAGTAGACAAGTATTAGTTAAGTATCAGTTTTCTCTTGGTCACAGCTTCAAGTTATGATCATGCCACTTCAGAGCTCAGTGATCAACATTAGCAGATCTAGGTAATCTACTAATTGTAGTTTGTTTTGAGGTTCTCTTTTTAACTCTACTACAGGTACCAGACATATTGAGTTAAACTCAGGTGAGAGCTGTCAGCAAGCTATTTCGCAGGGAGTGAGTCCCTGCGCATGCACTTCCAAAAGTTTGCAAACTTGCTGCTATTTGCTTAATAAGATCAGGACAGAAAGCTAAGGTCCAAAGGAAGCAGTGGTTCTTATATTAGGAAAAATCGAGTCAACAACAGGAAAAGCAAAACAGTGCTTCTGAAGCCCTCTGGGGAGAGCACAGGGCTGGAGTCAGAGGGAGCTTCTGGGTGTGCAAGTTGATATTTCTGGTGGGAGATGTCTTGAAAATCCTTTTTCTATGCCACAAAACCTTGTGAAGTTTTGGAAAGCCTCACTGTTTTGTCTTCATGGAACCATCTTGGGGGAGAAGGAACTACAGTAGCTTGGTCATTAGGTCACTCTTTAGGACACTAAAGATTTAAGTCTTCTAACACTTGAAGACCAGATTGGAACCTGGGTCTACATTAACCGGGATGTTTCTTTTTCACATGCCCAAGGAAGAATGTAGCTCATAAAAACATTTAATGGCTTTGACAAATGTTCACTTAGAGATGAAATATATTTTTTGCCAAAAAAATAAGCTGTTTTTTCCCTTGGCTGTACCAGTTCTTTTATTTTTCTCTGCTTTCATCCCCAAACCTCCTACCCTTTTTCTGTCTCATCTATTTTGATTCAGTAAATGCCCTGAATGACTTCTGTCTTGCTATGTGCTTGCACAGTGTCTATCACAACGGGTTTCAATCTGTTAGCACCTAGAGGCATTAACATAATGCAGGTAATAGGGTCTAAATTTAACTTGCTCACAACTATTTTACCCACTCTAATATGCATCATGCTCTTCAGCTGACAGACTTGAATTGCATATAATAGCTGCCTGGCTACAGTACACAGATGAAGAAGCTGATAGAAAGCATTTACCTCAATAAAAAGAATATTTTCCCCTTCCAAAACCCTTAGCTTCATTTTTTTTCACATTGCTTTCAGAAGCTTCACGTCAAGATAGATTTTCCTCCCACTGTGATGCCATTAAATCTCATGGCTGGCATAATATACGCTTTATGAGTTATTAAAGAATGTTACAGTAGCTGAATTAGGCAATCATTAAATAAATATTACTAAATAGTTTATAAAAAGAAAACGTAAGTGCTTGCCTTTTTTACTTATTCTCCCTAGGAGGGATGATTTTATAGTTTTCCTTCCCTCATCTATTTTTATGATCTGGAATGAATTCTACAAACTTCATGGTTCATCCAAGTACCTATAAGAGGTTTAATTGATGAAGATCCTTTCAACAAGAAATAACTAACCAGCATATTCCTGAATTTCTGTCTTTAGTTCCATGAGTCTCCCAAACCACAAACTCCAGAAAATTGAGTTCAAGTCCTTTGGTCTATAATTCTTTGCTTTTAGAAGACTTAATCATAGAGATTACTAGTAATAATCAAATTGTATGTGAGAAATGGGAAACAAGTAATTCAATTCAAAAAATACAAAAAGACTGAATCACAAGGAACAAATTTTAAGAGTTCATTTGGACACTGTACACTGGCTTTGGTTCCTGGCAGAAATTTGTCCTCTTGCTCAACATTCACTGTGCAGTGTCTGCTGTGACCCCCAAGGAAGTCCTTCCATGAACAGGAGCATAAATCAAGGAAAGACACTGGTGCCAAATTTCCAGAAAATTTGTGATGTTAACTTCCTTAACGTAAGCTTCAGCCAGCTGAAAATAATGTCTAAACACATCAGCCAGCTCCCTACAGGAGCCCATGACAGATTTCTAAAACACAGCAATCCGTAAAGTTTTGAAATATCTTCCCCTCTCTCTCTTGGCTATGGAGATGGCTAACATTGGTTTAAGCTGGATCCCAGCCTTAGGAGGAGATTCAATCACATATCCAGAGAAAACTGTGCAATTATTTATACTGCTTGGGACTGGACTACAAAGGAGTAATGCTGCCTTCAGTGTCCCTCTTCCTGAGCACAGCTTACACTTTCTCATTTGCAGTTGCCTATTCTATGGAATGGGAGTCTCACTTTGCTTGGGAATAATGTGTTACAATTTAGAAGCTGCCTGGTGGACTGGATTGAGACCCAAACAACTTCTTACAGTCGTGTTTTATCTTCTCAAAGACTGAGGCAGAGGACAAGAACACGTACAGCAGTTTGGCTTCAAGCTGTTGGGAGTAGCTCAGCAATGACTAGCATTGAACTGAGCATTTATTCAGTAATATGGGTACAGCTGTGTACTGGTGAAGGAGCAGCAAATTCTCTTCAAAATGAAATTCTCAGACCATGCAGCCTCTTTCTGTGTGTAGCAATGTCATTTTGTCTGTCACAATTGGATTAACCCCACTGCTGCTGACATCTGAAACCCTAGGTACACTCAGCCAAATTCACAGATCAATGTCACACAGGCCAGTAACAACCGTTACGCTGCTTTAGTGTTTTCCAAGTAGAGATCACAGCTGCTTTCTCAATACTAGACCACTAAAGACCCAAATATTACTATAGGTAGACAAAGATCTGCAGAAAGCAGGTTCATATTGTGATTTCTCCTTGTTATAATTTTTTTTCCCCTTCCCTAGGAACTCATGCCTATTTCTTTATTCACTCTTGTTCTTTCTGCAGGTTTCATGGCTGTGTGGTCCATTTGTAGCTGCCATCATCTTTGCTAGCCCCATTTCTTCTTTGATTAAACCTAACTATGGGGCTGCAAGGTCTTGACCTTTTTCAAAATTCATATATGTGAGGATTGGATCAAACCCTTGATATGCAGCTTCTCTTGCCCACTACTAAGAGAAGTGGATCTATACTGGCTCTTTTCTATTCAATTGCCTTATATTTCAATAGAATAAAAAATAGCTCCTGCATATTTAATTATGCTTCACTTCACTCTGCTCCTTCTGGTCCATTCAGTCCCCTGTATAGTGCTTTGTCTGCTGACAGACTTTCCATTTAGGCTGGCTGATGTTCAACCTATTATACTTCCAGCTCATATCAACTGAAAGAAGATTGGGAGCCTATGCAGCATTTTACTGTTGACCAAAAACTAGGTCAACAATGTTATATGGGTACCTTACCATTCATAATGTAATTGATCATTAAGAGCTGTGAAAGCAAAGTGTAACAGTGGACAAAGAAGTAAAGAAGTAATCAGAAGAATGTTTCCCTTTCCTCTTTTAATAAGCTATCATTTATTCCTGTTCTATTTTGGTCCCTTTGAGGGATATGACCTGAGCAGGGAAATTAAAAAATAAAATTTAAAAAAAAGATAGGGAGAGAAAGAAAGAAAAGTAATAATAAAATAGTGCATGTGTTTCAGTATTTCCAGTAGAAAAGAAACAGCATAGAATCTCTCCCTAAATCTGTGGTGAAATGGAAGACTTACAGGCTTTTCAAAGTCATTAAGTTCAGTTCCAGAAGGATGTTGGTGCTAAAATATGCTAGGTTTTCTTTCAAGAAGTTATCTCTCTGGAGGTCCCTGATCCAGAAAAGCACTGAAGTCAATGGCAGTTTTCCCACTGACTTAAACAATCTTTGAATAAAACCTTAGAAAGCAGCTAGAGATTTGTATGTGTCAAGGTTATCACCATGAAAATTTGACTTGTAGCACCAATGTCTGCTGTCAACAGTGCATTCCTAATCCAACTGAAGTAAACCATATACAAACACCAAACAAAGGACAGTCCTTGTGTTGAAAAACATCCTGTCCAGAATAGGAGCTTACTTTTATTCCATAAATAATCATATGTTTATGAATATATTTAACTCAGTGCATTTGGATGCGTGTCAAGGGAATTCTGACAAACAGATGAGGGTGTTGAAGGTGAAGTGAACCCTAATTTAGCTACTTGATTATCATCTGCAAGGCAAATGTATTCATATTTCATGGATTGGCAGAGCTCACCAGTAACAGATAGTATAATGCAGTGTGAAAGCAGAACTTCCTCTGAGCCCAAGGTATTTGACCTACCTTACATGAGCTCATCATCTCAAATGTAGTTCATCTTTCCTTGCAACATAAATATGAATGGCATTTTAAACTGTTGAAGGTGTTTGTTTCCTCTGAGGTGCACTTTTCATTTGTTGCATCAGTAGAACAGATGAGTGATAGCTTTTCTTTTAATGCTACTGGATAAAGTAGAAAATCAGTGTAAGGAGAGGGAGAGAACTGAAATACAAGCAGGGATGCTAGTTTGATTCTCTCCTTGAATGAATGTGTTACTCAGGGACAGAGAATGATGTGGCATCCTCCAGGCACTGAAACACGAATAAAGGGTAAAAAGATATGGCTGTAGCTTAATAACCTGTGCAAAAAAATGTTTTCCTTCACATGCTAAGGGTTGTAGACACTAAGCATCTTTCAGAGAATGCTTTATGGGCTCGACCTCAAGTCTGCTGAATCCAATCAGAAGATGCTTATTGATATTAGGGAATGCTGAAGCAAGTTTCCAGTATTTTTCTTCTGTCAACTTCAAATTTTAATATCTTGTCTTCAATCTGTGTGAACATCCCTTACTGATTCTATTTGTATGTGCTGAGGCTGAGAACACTGAATGCTGGCCATGCCTCCCAGGCCTGACAGGAGTGTCAGTTAGGCTTGTAATCTGACAACAAAAGAAGAGTGCTGAAGAGACATCACATTTTTGGGAAAATGTGGGAAAATTAATGACAGAAGAGGCTTTCTTTTTTAGCTAAAAGGATGGAATTTGAAGTGCAAAACTGAAAGAAATCACTGCAATCATATCAGCCTTCTCAAGCTGCCAAATTCTGCAAAACCTAGTACAGCACACACAAAAAACCAGAAAAATAATAGTTCTGCCTCTTTTTTTTTTTTTTTTTTAGTCCCCTGGGAAAATTTCTGGAAGATCTCTATCCTGAAAAGATAATAATCTTAATTAATTAATTACTTTAAGTAATATTACCCAGGAGAGAAGGTTTAGGAGGCATAGTCAATCAACTGAAGTGTCTAATGTAATGAGGAGTTTCAGTTGGATTTTTAAGACTTTATTGGACATGATCCCATTTTTCCCTGTTTTTAATAACTTTTCCAAAGCTTGAAACTAATATTCATTTTCTTTTCTGACACATTCTTCTTTGCTATTGGTGGAGATTTTGCTTGTTGTCTGGCTTTTAATGTAATTTAGATGTGTTTTGAAGAGGAGGAAGGCACAGGAATATCTTTTGTATCCTTCTAATGAAATGGTGTACTCTGGTACACTGCAGATATGAAAACATCATGCTGGTAGTAGAATGCAGGAAATGCAGGACACTGGGAACCACAGGGGAGAGCATAGTGTAACTCCTGTCCTCTGCCTCATGAATAGGCTGGCCTACACTAGCCTCTGGACTCAGTGAAGTGGAATCTTTCTTGGCTCAAAAGATAATCACTACATCTCCAAAACATGATCTAATGTCAGAAATAGCTAAGGAGTTAATTCTGTGCTGTAAAAATGTTATTTGGAAACTGCTGCTTTTAAATAATTGCCATCTTTTGATATATGGAATATATTTTACCAAACCAGAACACACTTTTATACTTGAAACAAAACTGAGAACAAAGACTGCCTGTGTGAAACCTAACCACTTTAAACACAGCTGCAGGTGCCTGCACAACGTACACTTCTGAAAGGAAAGCACTGGAGATGAAGAAATAAAATTGCCATTGAACTATTATGTAAAATGAAAATTCCTGGCTAAAGATATATTCTCGTTCCATTTCATAGTGCAGCATATCTGTCCCTGGGCTGAAAGTCACAGTTGGTTATGAAAACATATTAATGAACTGCTTAAGAAGTGCTGTATGCATCTCATAGCTCTCTACCTGAAGAAATTTGGAGCTTTTAAGTGTGGATCTGATAGAAACGGGGAGAAAATGATTTTGCTCTGATTCAAAAACATTTGTATTTTCAAAAAAACCCCAAACATTACCTTTCTCACAAGGAATACCTGAAGACTTTTACATTTCCTTAGAGCTCAAATATTCCTCATGTACTTTAAGGCCAAATAGAATAGAAAGCTTCCAGCCTGGTGAAAGACATGAATAGTTGTGTACCATAATACTTTTTATTGGGGTCCCTTCCCCAACTCCTTCCTGCTTGTTGACAAAAAAAAAAGGCATGAATAAAATCTCAGCTGCCCACCAAGCATACTGCATACAAGTAATGGGTAGGGATTTTTCCAGTGGCCATAATATTCTGTGAGTTTGGAAGTGCAGGTGAGTGGATTTTATTCTTACCACCACGCTGTGCCAAGGGCATACAATGCCACTCACTACATGTGACCTGAGAGAGGTAACATAAGATATGCTAACTTTTGAGTTTCTATTCCCTGACCATATCATTAGTGCCAATTGTAGAAATAGCTCTGAATGGAAGGGAGGCAAACAGCAGATGTATGATTTAAAACTTCATTGTGCTGTAACTCAAACCCTTGGCCTGCCCATACATTGTTACTGGAATACTTAGATAATGTGAAGGGAAAGAAAGCACAATTGTAATAGAATTTCTTTCTGTAGGTGCCAAGTGCACTTGAGGGTAAATCAGGTCTCTGTGGGTGCAGGAAACAGAACTATCTTTGAAATCAAAGAAGAAAAACATTCTCAGTGGAGCCAAAGTTGGCATTTACTCTCCTGGTGCCTTGCCAAAGCTTAGGTAAGGCGGAAATTTGATGCGAGTTCCATTGCTGAATTAAAGAAAATTGCTTTCTAATAATTTGGTGAAAACCACTGATATAGTTTGGATGTGTTGACATTAAATAGCTTTTGATTTCTGATTTGTTCCATAGTGCTAAGATGGTGCTGGAGGCAATTAGCTGCATTTGGAAGAAGGGGAATTATTGATTGTTCTGCTTCCTCTCAGCTGCTTTGTGGGTTTAACTTTTTATCTACAGTTTAAAATCAAAGGGTTCTTTTCTTTTTTGTTAAACTGGTTTACAGTCTGTTGACAAAAGGCCTTCCATCTGAATAGATCTTATTCTTTTGCTTAGCTGGATTAAAAATAACACTTCTATTTGAAGGAATATATGATTTTCTTGATTATTTCTTCCTTGGAAAAAAAAAAGGCTTCATGGTGTAATTTCTGTTTTCACTCGATGATTTAAGAGCCTTTTTTCATTTAAAAATTTATTACTCCAGCTCTGATAAATAGTAATAAATCAGTATTTGTTTGATTTGGTTTTTAAATCACTGTGGGCTCTAAACTTGCAAGTGGAAGTCAGTGAGACTCTGTGCTGCCTTAGGTTAGAATGAAAAAAAAGGGATAGAGTCCTTTTGGATACATTCAAGCATATTCTCAAGAACAGCAAGCAAGCAAGTGAAGGATAGTTTCTTGTAGCAAATCCCCTTATCTGAAAAGCAGTATTCTCTGATCTTAATTTTCATGGGAGTGGTTCCGAGGAACCTTTGGTGTCCATGCACTGCATTGTGCCTGTTGCAGCTCTTAATAACCTGTGCTGCAAACATTTCCATTCTCATCAGCTCTTCCCTGGATTTCACAGCTCACCCAGAAAAGAAGGAACAGGCTGTTTCTATGTTTCTGGAAGTACAATTAGATTTCTCTTCAGATGAACATTTACCAGCAGCCTGGATCTCAGCATCATTTTAGAGTTAAGACTATTTTTTTTTCACACACTAGCTGCTGTTCTGCAAAAATGTTCTCTGGATGAAAAATGCCCATGAGATCCAGGGCCTGATCTTCACCACACACTATGCCTACCCCATAGAGATAAAAAGGGGAGTTTAAAAAGGCAACTAGATTTACAAATCTGTAAGCAGGAAAGACTTAGGTACCTTGAGGAGAGTACAAGCACACTCCGTGTCTCTGTTGGGCCTCGTTCACTGGTTACAGCTCCTGAAGAGAGAACAGAGACTGTTAAACTGCTGCCAACAGGCAAGAGGGAGAGATGGATGTGTTCGGAGCCTTGCTTCCCAGTCCTTGCACAGTCTGTTCAAGATGCTGCTCTGCAGAAAGAGGGATACAAAATCAGAGGAACAAGATGCTGAGGTGTCACTTCATCTCTGCTTAGCCTTTCTCAGCGTAGATGGCAAAACTGCCATCTGAACTACCTAGGTTACACCTGGAGAGAAAAAGAAACATTTGGATGTCAACTGGGTTACCTGCAGTTCATTGGCATTCCCAGTGTCCAGCTATTAGTTCTTACGTTCTATCCTCAAGCTTAGCTTGTAAAGGGGATACACCTACAAATTATCCAAACAAGAGGGTGACATATGCACCAACAGGGAAGGCGAAGAGGGAGGAAGATCAGAGGTTTTAAGACTAGGACAGAATGCTTTGTCTCATTTTGCAGACATTGTGCATATTTATGAGGCATAGATGGGAAAGGCCCACAGAGAGAAAACAGCTCACAAATCATACCTTTTAGCATGCTGCAGAGTTTGTTAAAGTTCACTCATGTCTCCTATGCTTGTACTCCATTAATCATTCTGGCTTCTGAGAACAAGGGTAAACTTGTATCTCCAATCTGCTTTAAGATCTTGACCATTTCATGTCATGGTTGCCTATTTTTGGAGGCAGCCTGCCTCAGCCTTCCTGCTCATAAATGAACTGGAGGACCACTGCTTTCTTAATGGCACATGTCAGTATGAGGCAACAACATCTCCTACAGACGGTGACACACAAACCTCAGTTTCTCAACATAAAGGTTCTGCTTAGGGACCTGTCCTCTGCCTCCAGTACAATCTCAGGAAGTGTTGGAGGGTCTTAAAATCCCTAGGTAGGAAACACTTGATCCGGGATTAGATGATTGGAATATTATCCCCCTCTGCACTTTGACCGACTATGCAAAGTGGGAGAAAAGTTGAAAGTGAGTATTTTAGAGTATTTCTATCATTGACTTTTTTTAAAGAAACCTTTCCTTTCAAATAAGAAGTTTATAACTGGTCAGTATGCCTGTTTCTCTTCTGAACGTTTGTACTCAAATAAGACAAACAGATCTGATGCTGGATCTATGAAATCCAAATTTTACACTGATGTAGATTTGCTGGCTTCTGTGATGCTATTCCTGATTGTAAAACTGCCAGTGAGATCAGGCTCATGCTCATGAAGTTGACTCAAGACAAATTTGAGAAAAGAAATAGAATAAAGCAGATACTCACTAGCATATGCTATTGCAGCTGAGTGTTGCTGCAATCTCTCTGCATTCTGTTTGTACATAGCATATGTGCTACAATAAAAGACATAATAGTGTGAATTAAAAAATTACTCACTTGGTTTTCCCCAACACCTTCTATCCACAAAAACTGAGATTTCCAAATACAATCTAATTAAGCCTAGTTCTGTCACTGAATTCAACAGATTATATGTGTGGATGTAGTAGTATTTTAGCTCTGCTATCCCTGGAGCAGAGCTCCCATATCAGTGCTAATCCCATGAAAGTGAGTTTTACTGCATCAGCATAGTACTTTTGGGGTGCTTTCTAGATCCTCTATAGGGCAAATTCACAACCAGTCCCAACCTTTCCACTGAGGAACAGTTTTTGGGGATGTAGGACATTATTCCCTGCTGTTGGCTGATTAAAAGATTAGGTTCTGCTCTAGCTGGCAGTGGAATTAGTCTTTTCAGTATTAAATATCCTGACTATAATGTTTGGGTGCCCTAGGTTCAAATGTCACTTAAAAACAGATGGAGGCTTAGCCATTATAAAGATAATCAAAGCAAATGCTGAGAGAAATTGAACACACTCATTTCTACACTAGCTAGGATTTGCCCTTTCTACAGCTATATGATTCTCATCATGGCTTTCTGTATTTTAGTAGCTGTCCTTTTTCTTACTATCATCTTCATTGTACTGGTATTTATAGTTATATGAGATTATAGCCAAGTCTCTTCCAGTTCTACAGCCAAATATGAAAGCTCTAAGAGGATAGATATGGAACATGAGAATATAAAACCTCCTGATGGAGCTCTAGCTGCTTTTCCAGTTTTCCTGCAGAACAACTTTAAGACAGAAGGCAAATATCTTATTATTTAATCAAATATTTTTCGGTCTTTAAACACATACACATGTCTGATTTGTGCTAGATCCCAGTATGAACAGGGAAACACTCTTGCTTTTAACATTCCTTCTTCATTCTGCTGTATTGATTTAATGCTAAGTTGCATAGCATTACCTGCAATTATTTGTCATTTTACTCTTAAAAAAAATCATCCAAAGTCATGGCATGAGCTGCAAATGAGATGTTCACTGGAGTGGAACTGCAGTATCCAAGTTACACAGGCTCATGTTGAAGGGAATTTGACTTGCCCTCAAAATTTCTGTTTATTTTTGTAGAAGCAGGAAAGACTAAAGATTGTGTATAAAGGGGGAATTAAACCATAAGGGACAGTAAAATTCTTGGTAAGACTTAATCCCACCACTGTGAAAAATTGAAAGATGAGAAACTGTCACAAAAGTGGTTGCAAAAACCTTTCAAGGAAGAGTAGTAAGGGGATGTGTCAGCTTATCATTCTAAATGATGGTCATTCTCTTACAAAAATAAATGCTTCCAGCTTTAAGCTAACAGTCTTATTTTGATTCAAAGGTACATCCAGGCATCATAATAAATCCTACTGCTAAACAAGCCATTAGCAAGGCCACTGCTAATTTCAGTGTATGCAACACTGATTACAATAGAAATTCCCTCTCCTCCCTCTCCTCCACATTCTTAGCTTAGACTCCTTAGACTTCTTAGTTGTTTCCTAGGCAGAACCAGAGAGGTTCCCATACCTAATTATTGTTAGACAATGCAGCACGAAATCTGAGTTTGTACAAGTAAATAATGGATATTAACATCTGTTCATAAATCAGATTAATCACCCACAAACAACAAATGAACAATATAAATGAGAATAGTGAAGTATATACAAGTCAGAATATAAAACACTACTCCTCAGATGCTAAACCACATTTTACAGTGTTTTCATGAGACCACCTAGGATGGTACGTGGGCAGAATCACACTGAACTCCACAGGACTGAACTTCATCTGTATCAGGGAGGAATGTGACCTGGGGTACTCATTCACTGGTAAATCATGACAAAAAGCATTTAGTTTGATGTTGTTTTGATACATCTTTGGATTTTTTTTCTTTGTAAAATGATTATAATCTTCGCAAATAGCTTTTAAATTTTTAGTGATTAGGTTTAATTAAAATGCAAGGGAATGTTTAGAGGCACTACCTTCAAGAGGCATTTTTTTAAAACACTATTAAATGTTGATCACTTATCATTCATCAAACAGCAGAATCTCAAGTCAGTGTGAAATGGGCTGATTTAATAGCAGGTAGCAACTCTCATTTCTCACACATTCCCCCACCTGCAAAAGTTTTCTGCAGCAAAAGGAAAAAAATACCTGCCTTAATGGCAGTTAAGCCATTGTTATTTGTATATTTTCTGCACACCCTCAAAATCAATAGTTCTGATTCCTGCCAAAAGCTCACAGACCACCTGCATTTCAATATGATTCCAGAGCTTATTCACTACTATGAAGATTCCAGTCCTGAGTTTCCTACTAGGCTTGCAGTTATACCTGCAATTTCACCTCCTTATTTTAACTCCCAAATAGGTCCCAGCTTTGACTGAACTAGGACTGCGTTGTATCTATTAACAAAGAGCCACAGATCCTTCATGTATAATTCAGCAACAAGGCCTGGCAATATATAATATAACCTGGGATATGAACTGTTGCTCCTCAGTCAGTTTAACCACTGATACAGATGGAAGTATGCAGTCCATCTGGGGATGGAATGTGCTTGGTGTATAGTTTCTCTAGCAGGGTACTAAAACTTGTCTGAATCCCCAGTTAGCTGAAGCTGAGTTCCCCAGGAGGGCAAAGTATAGACTGCAGCAAGCTAAATATCCCTGTACCAGTTCCAGTGGTTGGTCTCCAGGCACTACCATCCTTGCAGTCCCAGGATTCAGCTTGTATGCTTGAGGAGATCTTGGCTCTTTGCTGAGTGCTATCTGGACCTGATTTTTTGTGGTCAAGTCCATGTCTTCTAGAAATATGGTTAAATCCAACTGCTACTTTACAGAGGCTTCCACGTAGGAGAGAGATGCTCATGAGGCATTTCCTGAAAGTATTTTTGAACCCACCCCATCCCTGTCCTACACTGTGGTTGTATAGCAGCCATTTCAAGGGAGGGGAAAGGATGCCATTTACAGAAAGACTCATTTCCAGAGAGTGTGAAACTGGTAACACATGTTGGAGCTCAGAGGGAAATAATTCTGTTCATTCTGGCAATTCTGCCACATGCATGGTTTAAATAGGAAAAACTCTTGGCAATGATTCACTTATTGAGAACTTTTAAGGAAGAAAGAATCTAAATAGTAAAGAAATCCAAGTCATGAGCAGCAGCCATAGAGAATGTCAGTTGACTTAAAACAGCAGTGGCTCATAAATACAATCCTTTTCCTCCTTTGCTCTTCCATTACAATTAAGATTGGAAGTGGCAGAAAGATGTCCAAATCTGTCAGTGCTGGTCAAGCATCCTTCAATTCCTAAATATATCCTACTTCAAATGGTCCCTCTAAGATAGCATATCTGAAGTATTTTTGGAGAAATATTTTTAAAGTACTTATAAAGACAGCATTTTTTTTTCCCTACACATCTGTGGAATTACACAAGGGATGAATTTGATCCAGTAATTAAGAACCAAATGTTCTAGTGACCTGCAAACAGTTCAAGAACAAAAATAAACTTGCTTTCTTGAGGCAAGAGATGACCTATTGGAGGATAAAAGTATTCATCTTGTTCCATGGGCAGCACTTTGGATCATGTGAGTTCCTTGTGACTAGGATTTGAAGAACTCTATTCCTATAGAACATAGCAAATTAAGCCCTTATTTAAGTCGTTTTATGAACTGGTAACATTAATCTTTATATTCATTCCACTAACTTCGGTATCTTTTAGGTGACACTCACTGCTTTTCTACTCATGACAATCAACTGGAAACTGATCTTGTGGAAATGTTTTAGTGCCAAATGAGATATCACACAAGCTGCATATACCAGCATTTCCTCAGACTGTATGTCAGTTTCATTCCACAGGAATTAGTGTAGTGCCCTGCATTAACAATACATATTAGTGCAGCAGAATTCCCTGCCTTTATACATTTTTTTTCATGTATTGTTGCATATAATGTATATATTGCATCTGTTTAGAGACAGGCAATAGTTGGTTGGTTGAAGGTAATCACTTACTAATTTTCTAATAATATAAAGTTTGAGGGGGAAGGTTGGAGCCTTAGATGGAAGATGAAATGGCTGAGGCTCCTAGAGATTCCTTTAGCTAGAGAAGTTGATTTATAGCATGCAGAAAATGCTTTCTTTTGGAAATTGAGTGAGCAGGTGGCTGCAATTTATATAAATTAAACCTTGGGCTTGTTCTCCTGGCTTGAGGGGCTTTTTCCTCATTTTTAACAAAGCTACTGGTGCATAAATAGTGTTTGGTTCTTTTCCTAAATGTTGGTTCTGTACAGTTGTTTTTAATCACTGAACCATTTGGAATCAATTGTAGGATTAATCTAATTGCAGGTTCACTCTTTACTCCTTATTCTATGGAGCAGAGTGCAAGAGGAAAGCTGTGGTCAGGAAGAAAAATCAGAGCTTTGCATTCTGATCTCATGTCACTTTTCTCAAACAGTCTCTGATCTATCATTACAATCAAAATTCTTTATCATGAAAATTGCAACATGGAATTTTAAAGCTTAAAATAGCACTTCTGTAAGGCAGAGATTAGATTATGCAAAGTGTTAATGCAGCATTAACTGAAGAGTCCCAATTAAATAATTATAAATAGTTACAAGTCTAGTCTTTTTATTTCCAGAACACTGTAGTTTAAAAGTTTTCACTTTCCTTCTTTCGTTCTCTGACAGTGTTCATGCCTGTTAAGGAGGACTGAGACCTCTACAACATTTGCTTTTTCTTCTTTTATTAAAAACAAAGCCATAAAATTTCAGTCATAAAACTAACAAGTATTCTTTTGGGAAAAAAAAAAAAAGAAAAAGATAGCTCTCCCTGAGACAGAATCAGTGACTTAGGCTTATTTTCAGAGGTTTTATAAGGTGCATGCTGACACTATGTGGTAAAAGTCCAAGTACAGTGGCAATCATTTATAGTCAATAACACACTGACACATACAAGGTCAAGGGCAGAGTTCTGTCAATTCAGTAGCCCACATAAAATATTTTTTAAAGGCATGCAGTGATCTGGATTTTGAAACCTTCTAAAATCTCTCTGGATATTGTTATTGGGTTCATGAACACAGTCACACAGGTAAGTGTGCATGTCTGTGTATGCACTGGAGGCATCACTCATGAAGCTGAGAAAAGTCACACCTTCGTGCTCATTAAGACATCTTCTTTAGGAACTGTTCAGAAATCACAGGAAAAAAACCCTTTGGTTAACAGCCTTGGGAATAAGATCTGAGCAGGAAACCGCTGAATTTTTTTTCTGTCCTTTCATTGTTATCTTCCCATGGTTGCATACAGCTCTGACTGTTCCTTTTCACCCTATTCCTCGCTCTACCCTACACCAACAGAGTCTATGTCCTTACAGTCAAGAATATGACTCTTTATTATCTTGTTTTGTGTACTGAAAACACTTTTTTCTTGACTCTTGAAGAGTGTTGTTGCAGTTCACAATCGAAATTGGTTTAGATAAGATTTGTAAGTCAAACCCAGCTACTCATGTATGACCCTTCTCCTGCTTGTTTCTGTTTTTTTTAATCTATGCAGCAAAATCAGAAAGGAACAGTTACTCATTAAACTAATAATCTAATCACAAAGGAGTATTACATGTCAGGTACAAGAATCTACAGCATTTTTATGGGCTAGAAAACGAGTTCAACCAAACAGATAATTTCATTTTATAATTCAATGCAAATCAAATGTGCCTTGAATGCATGTTTTATCTTCCTTTGCTCATGGAATTTACAATTAAGTAACAGTTTTCTGAACAATTACAGTATGATCATTTAAAAACATTAGCATTTCTATAAAAATACAAAAACTCTTAACCTCTTAGTTGTCCCTGCTGTTTTTGGCTGCAGTAGCCTTGGCTCTATCAGCCACTCTGGTACTATGGGAAGTGAAGACATAGCAGTTGGACATCTTTGGAAACGCACAACCCCCATGAGATTCCCCAGATACTAAAGATGCTTCTTGTTGATTCCTACTCCATCTTGCAATGATCACATCTGCACTGCCAGGACAATCTTCTGCACACATACCAGATCTTGTTGACCTTTGACATGCAATAGGAAAAACTATTATATCCTGGTTAGTCTGTTGTGGAGTTAATGTTTCTCAGTGCTCTCCCTACTAAATAGTGAAGCCATTTCCCTTCTACACCAGCCAGTTATGTCCTGAATAGATACAATTAATTATTTTGCTAATCTCACTAGGCTTTAGGTTAACACTCTCTGCACAAGATCACTTTCCAATTATTTAGCTAGTAACATCAGCAGCAGAATGGGAGGCAATCAACCATTACACATCCATTTGAACCCAGACACTGCCTACATGCTCAGCTCCCTGAAGATGGAAATGTAATGACACAGATTACTGAAATGATAACTTTTGCACAAGCAGGCCTTTTACTTTTTCCAGTGGTGGAAGATACTAGCTCAATTGATAAAGTTGTTACAACTCATTGCATTCCATCAGAAGTTCTAGTCAGCTGTAATATCTTTTGTTGTTTGTTTCTTGTTTCTGCAGAGCCAGGAGAATAAGACCTAAACACCAGCACAGACTGTAAGCTGTTGCTCTCCCATGGACATCTCAAGTTATGCTTGAATAATTCTTTATGCCGAAGTATGAGGACTTACCTCTGATTCATAACTTTTCATGACATAAGGTAAGATGCTAATTATTTATCCAAGCTGTTCCATGCCTCAAAATAATGTACTTAGCAATTTTTTATACTTCTGCCTCACTAAAATACCATCTTCCTGAGGCAAGCCTTTGAAGTGATGTGGTTAATCATGAGCTGTTATCACAACCTTAGCACAGCAAAGACAAAAGGGAAGCAATCTGATACCAAAGTGAAGGTGGGACGAAGTGAAAATGAAAGAGTTGTACTTTGCACTAAGCAGTAGGGACATAATTCCAGATTGGCTGATCAAAGCAGTGGGATGAGGAGTTTCTGAACTCTATTAAGGCAATCATACAGGCTTGCTGGTAAGCCATCTTGCTTAATTGCTGAACTGAAAGCTATTTAATTATTGGCCCTATTCCTAGAGGCACAGGTGAAGGAGAACAGAGGCAAGATCAAGTAAGCAAAGAAAAAACAGGAGTGGGAGAAAGGAGGAGACTTAAATTTGTAGCCTTTGAACAGCAGTTCTGTGTTTACTAGTGGGTTTTAATTTTTAGTGAAATATTCAGTTCTACTCATTTGTTTGTTGTTGTTGGGTTTACTTTTCCAAATAGAAAATATTTATCAGATCCTCTTGTTAGGAATTTTCTTTTTCTTCCAAACCCGCATTCCACAGGGGACTGGTGAGCCCTTTCCCTCATTCTGAAAAATGGATCTCCAAAGGGAACACATCTCCTCTCTTAACACATCTCTCCTCTTGACAAGGAGAAGTCTTGACAGGATGAGAAAGCTTAGGCCTGTCACTTGTCTCTTCTCCAAACCACTGTATGCTCATCAACCATTTAACCTACAACTGGTATTTATTTCTGATGACAGCCTTATCTAAGAGATAAGAGATATCGAAGAGATAAGGCTGTAGCCTGTGACTCAGGAGACCTAGGTTCTATTTCTGATTCTGGTATCAAGCCACTGTGTGACATGGGCCTTATCACTTCCCTTCTTTGCCTAGTTTTGCCTTAACATTTTTTATCCATTGAGAAATAAATTGTGGTGAAGAGGGATTAAGGTTGTTTGGGATTGTGATTATCACTACAGCACCAATAGTATGTGAAAATAAAGCATAGAAGATGAGTACACATAAAAAACAAAGATGCATGATATTGTTATATGCAGTAAAAGACAAGACAATGGCTGTGGGCTTTGTCATTAAACTAACCCAGTTTTACTTTACGATTTTTTTTGCTTTATTTTCTACAAATAGTGAAAATACTGGTATTTATTTTACTAAAACTTAAATGCTGCATCATCTTTTCTGTTCCCCCCTTGGCAGGACAAGACAAATGGTGATAATGTTCTTTCTGTAGTGAAATCTTAAGATATAGCAAAATACGTTCAAGGGCTGTGAACTAATTGACCTCTGAAATACTATTTTGCTGGCTGACCTTTTTCTTTAAAAAAAAAAGAAAAAGTATCAATTCAGTTGTGTCCAAACATCTCAAGTTTGAAGATCAGCATTAGATTGTCATCATCTTTATTTAGTGCATCGTTGTGTTATTTGTTTAAAGCTGACACTTCCTGACAGTATTAGGTTACATCTTGGGGAGATACTGTGAGTTGTGTTTGAAGCTGCATCCTGGATTTACTGCAGCTGCTGTAAATATCAGCTAAGCATCCTTCATAAATTATGCTAAAGGCATTTCTCAGTTATATAAGAATTATTCTGGTATGTAAATGAATTTCTTCCATCAGATACTTGTAAACCGTGATAAAGCTAGTGGATTTATGACATTTAAAGTTTTTTATTTAAGGGTCATTCCAGTTTACTGGAGTATGAACACATATATGTTTTATTCAGTATGGCACATATGCAAAATTGACCTTGTCATTAGTGTAGCTGTTATAGTTCTCCTATAGCCTTGCACAAGTTTCAAATGTATAGGAAACAGGGAAGGTTTATAGCTCATATATTGGACAGTTGGAAAAGAGGTTCCCCAAATATACATTATAAATGTACTTTACACTGAACACTAAGCACACAGTCCTCACAAGGCAGCAACCAGCTCAATATTGCAACACAGATGCTTTTGAACTCAAGAAAACTGCTGTCCTCACTGGTGAAGCCATGAGACAGAACCCATCTCTCTGAGGTAGTCTAGCCTGAGTCATGTAAGTAGATTTTACAGGGTAAGACCAAATGGAGTTAGGCAAATTATTTTGATTAAGCAGGAGCTGTTAGGCAGAGCCCAAGCTTGATCCTAGTGGTCAGTCATTCCCCACAGACAATCCTTAGCCCCATCATTAGCAGCTCTATTTCTGTGTGCCATCTCTTTAAAAACTACAGCACTCAGCTGCAGTCCTTTACAGCTAGAAGCACTTGTACACACACTCCAACTGTGCACTTTGTTGCTCCCTTGCACTGATTTCACTTTTGTTCTTTCACTCTCAATGACTTATGTTTGATGAAAGGAAATGACAGGAAAGGAGGAGCCTTGGGTCAACTTTTGCATCTGAAGACATAATTGATCATCTGACAACATAAATCCTCAAAATAAAACCCCATGTACTCTGTCCCAGAGGAACAGGCAGTTTTCTATAGCTGCCCAAGGCCTGCAGTGGCAGAAGATCTTCTGCACTAGCCTGGGTAAGATTCTTAGTGGGACAAATTGTCCAGTTTTGCATGTCACACAAGACACTGAGCAAATACAGACATCAAGTAACTGAACTGACTACATTTGGGGCCAATTTAGTATGTGCAAGGAAACCATTTGCCAGGCCAAAGACACCTAATAGTGGCAGATATTGCAGGAACTCTGTGATAGTCTAAATTTCAGTGTAATGAATCCTGCCTGGCCTTCAACCATTGGAAAGAACACAGTGAAAATGAGTAAGAGATTGGAGCAATAACAGACTCTCCAGCAATACAGTAATGATGACAACTTAAAAGTGACTGTGGGCTGGATGGCCAGGAAAAGCAAATAGACTGTAAATCATTTATTTGGCTGCAGGAGTCCAGCTCTAGGCATACTTCTCAGCTTAGGCACTCATATCACTATTTATTTTCACCTACAGAGAAGCTCTAGTGGAACTGGCTATAGTGAATACATAAGGAATGCATAATCTAAATTCTAAATCTAAATATTGTGCACCTTTGGGCCATGCCTTATCCTTGGTATTTGCCTCATTCTTTTCCACTGGCAGCCTTGGTACTTCCAAATACAGGTCAGTCTCTCCTCTTCTGCCTCTCCTTTACCTTAAAGGCCAAATCTCATTACTTCCCTCCTCCCTTGATACAGTTCTCTTACAGAGCAGTAAGGATCTTTGAGTTACCAGCCCATCATGCCACCAAATCACATTATTTTATTGTAAGTAGAGCTCTATGGAGGTTCCAAACTGCCTATGCTGGTCTCTGCCAAAGCAAATGTATGCTAAGGGATAAATGAAATGTATGGATTACCTCTGTGATGCATTTCATAGCTGCCCTCACACTGAGGGAGTCTCACTACTCCCAACCCAATACAGGCATAAGAATTCAGTAATTAACTATAGAGACACAAAATTAAAATTTTAGAGTCATTATGAAGAAACAACTGCCCATTTGGTACCTAATCTACAGTAGCATCTAGCTCCTCTGGCCAAGGCTGAACACAGGCAGTGCAAACATGTCTGTACAGACAGGATCTCACAGTGTAAAATGGCAAGTGGTCTAGAAGCAAAATGGGAGGAAAGTATGACAGTCAGTTATATTCATGAAGGGTCTGGTCCCAAGCCCATTACTGAATTATTAACATCAATACCAGCTGTAGACTAAGACCACCAGGTATAGTTACAGTGGCAACGAATCTATTACTATCTCTTTCTGTCTGAGAAGGCAAAATGTAGAAAACAAGCGTTCTTCCAGTGCAGAATGTCCTGAGCTATCACCTGCTTTTGGCAAAAAAACCCTGTAATGTCGTTTTCTTAGAATAAAAACAATAATAATTCTTCAGTCATAGCTTTTATGATTCAACAACATTGAGGCAATGTTTTTTTTCTTCTTCTCTTAATTTACATAATTCCCAGGCTGCAATGCAGATAAACCTTTGGAGATATTAACTAGATTATAAAAATGTCATGTCATATTTGAAAACTGTCACTAACATGAGAGTTTTAATTATGAATAAATTAGAAAAGAAGAGGAACTGCTTTTCCTGTGGCAATAAGATTTTGCATTATGCACAAACACTAAAGCTTAGAAGTGTTCAAAGGCTGAAAAGTAAAAGTGAGATAACAGAATGGATTATTCTGGAAAATAGGCGAAAGTAAAACTGATAAAACATCACTATTCAAATGATATCTTTACAGGAGTCATTACAACAGAATTAATGTTGTTGGAACACAGAATTAATGTCTTTTGGAACAGAGAGAAGCAAGGTTATAAACCATTCAAGCCAGAGATGTATTTCAAGAAATAAATCCTAGCACTTGTAGCAACAGATTAGTAACCAGAGATCCAGCCAAGGGTGTGCTGGAAATGCATGGCACCTTGCACCATAAAGGACACATGCACAACTCAGCAGTGAAGAGCATCTTTATGTTTGGCTGCAATAGATCACCTGGGTGCTGTGAAGGATCCTGTCATTTCACTGAGGCTACTCACGTACTTCAGCTCATTCCTAGGCTCTAACATGTGTACCTGGCTCTGTCCCTGAGTATCTGTCTGCCTTTAGAGCTAACAGATGTCACTAGTTTCCCCAAACATGGGCTGCCTGTCTTTTCCCTCAGGAATGTGCACAGAGCCATGGTCTACACATGGGCAGGAAATGTTACATCTACTCCTAATTGCATTGTGCCTTGATTTATCCAAAAGTAAAATTCACTGGAATACTTGACAGCCTTAGGAAGATATTGTAGGGACAGAAACTATGTCAAGGAAATGTATTACATGGTGGGAAAGCCATAAACCCTTTAGCAGAGGTAACCACATATCAACTCAGATCTGGAAGCAGTTTGGCTTCATTTTACTAGCTTGGCAGCCCAGTGCCAGCACTGCACAGGCATGACAACCTGACATACACAACAACCTCTCTTGTGCCTCACAACCACCACGTTACTCTTCAACACATGGCTTTCCTGGCTTGGATTATCACCAACCTAGAGAGAGCTTCATCATGCCCTGTTGCACAGTGCAGATATACTGCAAGGGACAGCTAGGAGTGCTTGGCTGCCACTCAGTATGCTTCAGCTGCTTACACACAGTGAAGTTTTTGCTGATGTGTCTTCACTGCCACTGCTTTCTCTAGATGCCAAATGAAGAGTTTCTCTGCTGCTACTACCATGTCCACTATAGTGTGGATAAACCCCTGGTGAACATGCAATGGTCTTTAGAAGACTGCTTAACACCATTGTTCAGCTGCCCTGATAACCAGGGTGAAACTCTTCTGCATTTAGATTAGGTAAAATCTGGGTTTTTTTGTGGAGGCAGGATAGATTTGCTATTGGTTAGATATCCTGAAGATGATTGATTTAAAGGCCCAAAATAAATAAAATCATTACCACCATCTATTCTCTTGACAAAGATTTTTCAACATAGGAGTATAAAGCATTAGCAGCTCCACATTTAGGTAGGAGCTGGAGTATCTGCTAAAGTGGTATTTCATGTTTAAACAGACGTAAATTTACCAGATCTAATGGATAACAATATTTCAAAAGGAGACTTAATCTATTTCATTACATTTTATATTACTTTGTTTAATAAATCATTTTCCACTAGAAGCCCAGTCTAAGATGAATTTAACAGACTTTATAAATGATGAGTCAATATCAACTTTGTCATAAATTCATTTTTAGTTTGGATACAAGCCCACTGGATACTTTTGTATTTCTGCCTTGCAAATGATCCATAATTCATAATTAACTTTGACTTAAAAATGTGACTTAAAAATTCTTCTGTCAAGTGTGGGATTTTCCCCTTGAATTTTTCAGTGAAGAAAAAATTAATACAACTTTAATTGCAGGTTTAGAAAATGCTAATTTCAGTTTACTTTTCTGTGTGCATGGGATGGTTTGAAATCTTCCTAGCAGCAAGGAGAACAGGATTAAAAATACACACTGGTAAAAACAATGCTTGGAGGAAGAAGTTTAATGGATGAGGGAGCTGCAGGGGGAAACTGCAAACTTGGCTGTAAATGGGTAGTGGGTACAATGTGGAAAGCTAAACTCCTTGTGGTTAAAAGGAGTGGGATGGGAAAGGAAATAGAATGTAAACATGGCATATGGGGACCTATATGAGCCTCAGTAACATATCGTAATATCTGCTTTCTTTTCTGGAGTTAATAATTTACAACATCCAGCTTAGAAGATAGGGCAGTGGATTTGCTACATATGAGCAACTCTCTGTCACCCATGAGAGCTGCACCACTGAATTCAAGAATCACTTGATTCCACTCTGAAATGCAAGATTGGAACCCTACCTTCAACTGAAATCAATGTGTGTTGGTCTAGCCCTAGTTGTACATTAGCAAGGCAAACTACAAGCTGCACAGTCCTGGCTGCTGCAGAGACTCCTGAAGCAGCCTTTCTGATAAATACCTTTAATTGTGCTAGGCACAGAAGAATGCATTCTATAGAAATTTGCTACATATCTCTCCACTGCCTCAGGGAAGATTAAATGAAGGGAGCAAGTGGCAATCCTTTGTAAAGAAACAATTTATCATAGGACAAAGTCCTAAAAGTAGACTCAAATCCATATGCCTACTTCTAGGCTTATTACACAACTTGAGCAAAGGCTGAATTCTTTACTAATCAAGAATATTCAGTAACTTCAGAGAAAATTAATTACCATATCCAAGCACCTATACAACAGAGAGCAGAAGCAGGTCTAAGAAGCAAGTCATGTTCCTCCACAAGTAAAACGAGCATGATGGACATGTTATTCCATGGCAGTCCTCACACTCAAGCTGTTATTACTTTTAGTAAACTCAAAACTGAAATGAAAACAATGTAAAGAAAGCAAAGAAGTAAAGAAATACTGTAGTTGTGAAAGAGCAAAACTGGAAGCTGTAATCAGCCTGCTGCTTGTTGCTGCATTATTCTGCTTTGCAGTCATCTTCTCATGCATCAGGCTGGGAATAAAATGAGGGTGATCTCATTGATGTTCAGAAGGAAGAGTACTTGCTGAGACATCTCAAGTGTGGCAGTTCAGATCATTTGTGCTTCTGGTTCTCCATAGCTTCAACGATCAGCATGCCTTTCCCTAGCTTGTTCTGTTTTACCATTAAGCACCTAGGATTGTAGTTTTGAACCAGCCTACTTGTCACTCGATCTCTTACTGTCCTGAACATGGAAAAAGCCTTTGATGGTGAAAGGTTTTATAAGGTCTTTGATCACCCTACAAGGTAGCACCTATCAGCACAGAGATAAGAGAATCCCTATTCCATTTTCTCACTTCTTTCTGGTCTTTTTTGTTTTAAAATCAAAATCATATCTGTTTTCCTCTCTGTAGGTATTCTACCTGAAATAAGAGTATGGTGAAGTTTCCTTACCTTGTTATCCTATTTGGCCATACTTATCAGATCACAACCTGGAAAAGATTCTCTGTGGAGGTCTTTTGGAGGGAGTGATGGATGGATTGCAGAGGAAAGAAGCAGGTAGCTTTATAGGGGATAGAACTGTTGTGTGCTCCCTTGGTTTGGGCACTGATATGTTTCAAATCTTTTTCACAGTTTTCCCCTACCTGATCACTAATGCTGTTTGGAAAGAGCTCTCTTTCCCATTAATCATCTCTGGCACATCACTGGCATTTTTCTTTTATCCTGTGTTCAAGGTCAGCCTTATCCTGTGACAGAAAAGCATGCAATGTGTCTTTCAGTCATAGATGTGAAAATGTATGGAAGATGTATGGCTTTGATTTCTTAATCAGTTTTATGCAAAAAGTGTTCCTAACTGCAGCTTAGCATCCTGCTTGATAAATGCAACACAAGCACATCATCAGTCACTTTCCAGCTTTTTTCCCTGAATTCTTTTCTTTCCCAGTAGGTAAATGAGGGGTGATTTGCCTGAGGTCAAAGTTGACACTGTCAGTTAGCTCCCAAGCCTTATATCAGAGCATGGAGTGTTTGCTTGCTGGGACCTTGAGGAGTTCTGCAAGAACTTTCAGATGCTGATTAATTTTTCCTGTTTGAACTGGAGATAGAAACACATGGCAGTAATAATATGTGCTCTTTTGCTCAAGGCTTATATTATCTAGTGGTTAGAGTGGCTTTTAATCCCTGAAAATTATCCCCAAAATGCAGGACTTCAAAAACCATACTCTTGTTCAGCTGAAAGTAAGGAAAGCATCTTACCTTGGCCAAGGATTATTCCAGTCCTTGATACCATATATTTCTTTTGTAGACAAACATCATGAAAAACAGTATATTTCTAATTAAACCAATAGAGAACCAGCTTTAAGAACAGGCAAAATAGATGCTTACTTAACTTGCAGGAAGTCAAGGATGGAGAAAAAAAGGGAAATAGATCCAAAAATGTGAAACATTTCTGAATTGTTTCCTGTTAGAGTTGATCAATTTAATTCCCTAGTAATTTTCTGGGAACTTTGGAAGGTTTTTTTAAGCAGAGACAGGGATCAAGAGTCATCCTTCATTCCTTCATCCCCTAAACACTAGACAAATACCAGGACTGAATCAATTAGCAAAAAAATTTGGCTGTGCTATTTTGTTTAAAGGCCAGTGATTGGGTCAAAATTCATTACTAGGCTAAGAATAATAGCCAGGTCTATGCCCATTAGGACTTGCACTTAGGTTCCTGCTTAACTGGCCAAATTTTGGGTTGGACTTCTTGCTGCCCACATGCAGCTTGTCCCTTGCAGCAAGATTTCTCATGGAGAGTTTTCTATAGAGATGAGGAAGCTGTTTCAATTGTTGATCTTCACAACCCTCCAAGCTAGCAGAAGGTATTTTCAGAAATAGATATTTCCAAATTCCCCAGGGAGATTCAGGGAATGTGCTTCTCATTCCAGAGGCCTTTGAACAGAGCTTCAAAACTGAATTACTAATCCCTTTTCAATTTCAAAAAAATGTTTCGTTCAGATTCTTGGACCAAACTTCTGAGGTCTTGTTTTGTATACCTGTCACATTTCAGACTCACTTTGAATGTCATATTTAAACAGGAGCTTCATGTGGGTTTGGGCCTGCTGCCATCCATCAGGCAGAATTCACAAGGATTGGAAAGAGAGGCACATAGAAAACTACCTGACAGAGTCTCTGCAGTTTTAATAAGAGACAGAAAAGATGCTTTTTTTTTTTACTTTTTGGAGAAGTCAGACAAAATTCTACAGATAAAAAGTGAAATGTTCTGCATAATAACATAAACAATTGATTTTAGCAACTTTTCAGCTGCTGTAACAGTGAGAAATATTTTATCGACAAGCACTGTAAGCTTCTTTAGAGAACTTTGCCATTTAATAACTTCTAAGACAGAAAAGTAGAAGGAAGGTAGGGAAGAGATATGATAGGGCAACACAAATGCTGACCCCATGCTAAGGCAATTTTAATGCAGTGAAGCTTTAGAGCCTTTCTCTTTCATTAATATAAATCAAAATCTACTGAATGAATTCAACTGGGCTTCTGGATTTGATTATTCTCTAGCTGAATAAGCAGAGAACAAGTGATTAAATTCGTCACTGATTTTTAGGTACATTGTCCTTCACTAACCAAACTTAGCTTGTGGTATTAGGGAAATCAAAAGGAATTGAAAACCAAAGAACTTAAAAGACATGAAGAATGGCTGGAGGGAGCAAGCAATAGCAACTATGTTATTGCTCACTTGGCTTTTTGTGTCCCTTTTCTGCAACTGTCTGTTAGTTTCACTATTTCAGGCTAACTCCTGCCCTTTCTGGATTCCAGATTCTTTAATGGAAGCTATAATGAGCCTCGAGATATTTGTACCCTAACAGCCTTTGTTCACAAGTGTCTCTGATATCTTGAAAGAACCATTCTGGAAGAGAAAATCTGTTTTGTTTTTAAAGTACAGGTCTGGGTACTTTAGATAAATTGCTACCCTCAACTGCCATGTGTAAAATTGGGATATTAATAATAATTCCTTTTCTCTTGTCCTTGGATGTTTAGATAGAAAACTCATCAGAATACAACTGTCTGTTGTTTTCTTCCTGGACAGTGGGACCTTCAGAAAAGCACTGCTTTCAACTCGACTCTGCTAGTAAATTTTACCAGGGACTTTAATGAGATACAAATTACTTTAATGGGAGGCAAATTAGGCCAGCCTGAAACACACCTGCAAATCCCAGTAATGAGGTACTAAACTGGGCTTTACTGGGTTGTGTCTTATGTGTACAAATACTATGCCCAGAGGTGAGTTTCCCTCTGTTGTAGTATTGCAAATCCCTTAAGGATTCTGCATGGTTATAGGCAGGATACAGCCTATGGTACTAGCTGAAGTGATTCTGTAGGGGCTGATGCACATCAGATCTGAGTAACACCTGTAGTATTTGGCTCCAGTGTTTGTATTTTTAATTTGCTGTCATGTACAGTGAGCAATTTTTCATCTTCAGAGTTTGGTGACATCTTGCCATGTCAGCAGAGACAGAATTGATTCAGGAAAGGACATTTCAGTTGTTTTCTCTCTGGCTGTACAGCTCAGGAATCTAGCATTTCTGACATGAGTGGAGGGTACCAAAAAAGAAAGCCTGCACTTTTCTTCACAATACACTACCAACGGCAAAGGGCAGATAAATTGACATATATTACATTTCACTGTTAATCATATTTCTGGCCCTATGCTCAGTTGTGAAGTGAATAAACATTTGAGGATAAGGGTGAGCTGTGTATCAAATGAACTAGCACATCATACATATTAGGACAGGTCCTATTCATTCACCTTTGTGATACAGGGGATGTAGTAGGGAAGAGCAGATGGTAGTATAGTACCATTTCCCACTGGGCAGACTAGATTCTTCACGCTGTAGTTTTTCTTCCTAGATTTGTAGGTGTGAGATTAGCCTGAAGCTCTCCTTGTAGTATTAGTTTTGGCGTGAACTTTACGCTGTGTGATAGAAAGTGAGGTTTAGTTACTGGAGAAATGAGCAAATCACATTTACCTTGTTCTGTTGTTGACCTTGTGGGCAACCTAGGGTAGGTAATTTTATTTACCTTGTTTCTTGTTTGTCATCTCCTTTCCCTTTGCAATGCAAATAATTAATAGCTGCACTATACCTCCACTGTAGAGTCTGGAATAATGCTGCTTAACTCTATTTTTGCTCAAGTTGCTTAATGATGGACTATTAAGGAGTTGAGAGATGAAGAGTTTCCTCAGAAAAATAATTATGTGTCATGGAATGCATGGTTCTACCTAATGGCATAATAATGAGAATGGCACAGTATAGAGTGGCACAGGGGCAAGTGTTTTTGGAAGAGATGGAAGAAAGCCTAGTGCCATAGACTTCTCTGAAAACTCTGGCCTGAGGAACATGCATTCATAACCCATGTTAGCAGATCACTGTCTGTGATCTGAGAAGAACTGATTGATGTTTCAGAGAGAATTTTTTATCAGTGTGATCGTCTCCTGACATTTAGGGAATCAGGATCCATTTGCTAAGCAGGTCATGTGTTTAAGAGATGGTTTCCTCTGTAGTCATGAAACATCTGCCTAAGCACATATGTCTCTTAGCCAGAGGCTAGAAGAGGGTTTACAATTCCAGTTGTGAGCATAAATATAGCTCTAAATAGCATCTGGACCATGAAACCAAATTTAAAATACTAAATTGCAGGCATTTAGGGGGAAAGCAACTTGATTAATGCTTAATAATCACCAATTTCAGATGAAACTCATAAGGAAAAACAAGACAAGAGAGAGATTACAGAGTGATTTTGAACTTCAAAATAATTGTGAAGAGCACAGTATCTGGCAAGTGAATTCTGTCAGTGACTGAAATTGAAGCAGGATTAAAATTTGATTATAAAATGTGAATTCCTATATCTAGTTTCACCCTCTTCCCACATGAGTGTAACTTTCTGTCCTTAAGCCACAGTCTTCCAAGGGGAGCACACAGCAATGAAAGGACACTTAAGAAAAAGGCTTCTCTCTTTTTCCCCAAATCACAAACCCTGGTTTTCAGAAAAAGAAGACAAAAGTGATAGCCTTAGGACAAAGGGAGGCAAGATCAAATGAAGCCAATTTGAGATGTGATTAAAAAAAGAAAGAGAGAGAGAAGTCATAATGAGAACATTGGACTTCTTTCCCAGAAGATGGGTAAGTGGATTTAACAGAAAGTATTTTTCTTTTTGATTTTTGTAAGTGGGTATAAGTATTACAGAAAAGCAGCAGCACCCATATATCATGGTGATGGCAGCCTCTGGATAGATAAATTTAAGAAAACTCCCTGTGTGTGAAAGTTTGTCGCCAGCACTGTCAGAGAAAAAATTCCAATTAACTGCAAAAGAAAGGAGGGGAGAGACTTCACCTCAAATAATTTTTTAAGGACAAAAAAATCTGATCAGTGCCATTAAAAGAAATGCATCCTACTACCTACCCACTTCTTCTGGCACAAAGATGGATTTGTTAAAAACATCTACCTGGAGATGTAAGATAGCCTTAAGGAACTTACCAGTGCTGAGATGATAATATTTAAGAGTGAGTAATTTCACTAAAATTGTTGGTACTAATCAGCTGCTTTAGTTCTGTGCACACTAGTGTCATAAATTGCAGTGCTTCAAGGCACAAGCACAGCAATTCCTCCCTAAGTTCAAGGAAGACTGTCCTCTATGAACCCATTATTACTTTACCCTTGATGAACATGAAGTTCAAGAAAATTTCCTACTGGACACAGGCAATGAAACAAACCTCCAGCATCTTTCATTGCAGGACTTTCTACAGCCTTAAAATACTGTGCAAAACCCCTTTGCTTAAACTAGGTGAGAGGCAATTAAATCTCAAAGATTTTACATGTGATTAAAAAGCTTAGAAGTCATTGCTCTGAAGGACAATGAGAAAGATTGCCTTCGAGCAGCTCTTCCTAAATTGTGGGTTATATCCTCTTCCAGTTACAAGTCCCTATGTTGAAAATGAAGTAAATAAAATGTTTATTAACATACCAATGTGCCACAATGGTATTTTGCCTGAACATTTTGGAAACCTGTAGAGGACTTTCTATAATTTCATTATATTAAAGAAAAGTGATTTTAGTTGCAAGATGTGGATTATATGGATGAGTGAGCATCAGTAAACAAGCTCAGTTTAAACTGATACCTTGGAAACCCTATTTCTAAAACCAATTAGTGATGAATTACTTTTAGTGCTTGGGAAGGTCATTAAACTGTGTTCCCTACATTAGCAAGTGCAAAGAAAATCCACAGCTTGAAGATGGAGATAGTTTTTTTCCAGCCAAGGAAACAAACTGGGCAATGCAAATTATCAGCTTGCCTTCAGGAAACAAAGAGCATTCCTGCATTTGGGGCATACAGCAAGGAAGTTCAAAGGGGTCAAAAGGTACATGAAACAGCAAAGCCTTTCAAATCCTCCAACAGCTCTCAAGCATCACGTTCATCTTAAGAATATTTCAGGATTTCAAACTGACCAAAAATTGAGGTCAATATTTTTTGTGCCACTGTAACAGTTCAAAGACATATCCATTGCACTCTTTGTAAACGCTGCTCTATCAAACTCTTTGGTCTCCACCTTGCCTCTGTTAAGCCAGAGAGGAGAAAAATGGAGAGCCCAAGAAACAAGTATAATAGATCTACTGTCAAAATTGTATTTGTGGCAATCAATCTGTAAAATTACCTAGGAGGGATTTCTAGGGAACCCCCAGGATGTTGCATCTGCTAGGTTTGGATACTAATATACAATTAATAGAATTGAAAATGGAAGTAAATTACTAATTGGAATTTTTCATGTTTTTTAAATGGTGTTCCAGTTGGGCTGTACGTTCTGTACAACGTTCTCTCTCTGGACACAAGAAATGTCAGATGCAAAAGCAACGACTTCACTAAGGTGACCTCTGAATTAACAGAGTGGATTAAAATAATAATAGAATGTCCTAATAAAGAGGAGAGTTATGGTTAAAACAGGTCAAGAACACAGCTTGAGTTCTGGACTCAAGCTTCAGCTATGTCTTCGCTCAGACCCCATCTGTGATATCACTATCAGTATGAAGAGGTACAGGAACTTCATTTCCTCATGGATCATACCAAAGCAGTGATACCTTTTATCACCCTCTGTCTCTTTAGACTGACATTATAAATCATGTCCCCCAATGAAACTAGCTCATCATTTCATCTTCCATAAAGTGCTATCAAAATACAGACAATGCAGGCTGCCCTGGGAGAGTTCCCTCACCTTGGTGATGTAGAGGAAGTGGAAGAATTTTACCTGATGAACCTAGTTCTTTAGTGTAACTGTACCACTAGAGATCAGAGAAGAAAGACTTATCTGAAATGCAGAAAAAAGCACAAACTAGACAAGAAACTCTGCCCAGACAAGGTTTTCTTGTCTCCTGCATGTCAGTTTCTGATGGAGAGAAGAAAAATAAAGCTATTTTTCCTAAAAGTAAAAAATATAAATGTTCTCCTGATAATCTTGATATTCAAGTAAAAAAAACAGTGATTACTGCAAACTGTCCTCTGTTTTTTCTGCTTGTTAGTGGCAGGCAAATACTACTTCATGTCAAATTCAGAAGACTTCACATCTCATTTCAGTAAGATTTGGTTCCAGTAATCACTGAGTTCAGTTTAAAGGTATTCAGCTATTTGAAAGAAATTTAGGCAAAGAGGACAGGCAAAAATAGAAAATAAGGTAGTTAGTTACAATGCCAGATACCTACCTAAAGTCATATTTCCTTCTATTCAAATAGATGAAAATGTCAAAGGATTTTCTCCTCCAACCATGCATCAGAGCAATGTATGTAAAAAAAGTTCTCATTATTCTAAATGTTTGACTTAAATTGGCAAAGAGAGAAATAAAATATTTTCAAAGCTCCTCAGTGTATGTAAACAACTTGGTGTCTAATTCCATTTGTGCCTTTGACGCTCGCTCTTAAAAGAGCCAAATTGGCCAGTTTTAACTTGGGGAAAACACCCATATAAATCTGTGCATGGGAGGCACAGGGATAGGAGAAGGAATGAAACTGAGATCCTTTGGGCTACAGAATATATGAATTCCTTTTAATGAGATTTTGATTACAAGCAGTAGTGCCTTGGAGCAAAAACTACTGCAATAATCTCTAATGTATTGGAGGAGAAATTTAAACATTATAATGTTAATCCAATGACTGTCCATTTAGGCTAGCTAATGATGAAACACTGTATATTACATAGTGCTAACCAACTTCTATGAGGAAAGATGTCTTTTATGGGATTATGTAAAAAGAGATCAGTTTCATCAAGAATGCAGTTACTCACTTGGAAACCTTCCCATTTACCAAGTCTCGGGAATCATGGGGGATCAAAACCAGATATAATGAGATCATTTCCCCCAAGGAAAAATGCAATATGTGATTAGCCATTATTGACTATTACACAAAATAAAAAGGAGTTCAATTCCACATCCATATTCTCTCACATGGTGAAGTCTGGCTATAGAGCGAGGCCTATAAACATAATTTTTTTGATTAAAGGATCCAAGTTCCTTCATTATGGAGACTTTTTTAATGGGAACATATTGGTATGATACATTACTGACAGCTTTTTCTCAGAGGAATGCAAAACTTCCAAAACAAACCACAAAATGGATGAATTCACTCTACAGTGCTTTAGTATCAGTTCAAAAAATCTCCTTCTAAGAGGTCTTTACACAAATCTCAAAGCTATAGTCAAAGCACCCAGTGCTAGCAGCATCCTCAAATACAGAAAGCCTCAGCAATCCTGAAATCAAACTCCTTTTTTTTTATTTGCCTGTTTCTTCATCCTGTTTCCCTTAGCAGTAGGATCCTTAGCAAGTGTTATTGGTCCTACTCATCCTAGCAGAATTTGAGTTAGGAGACTATTTTTCTCATATCTCTGCCATATCTTCTTTTACTTCCAGAAAAGAAGTAAAAGATCCAAGGATCTGGGCTAGGTCTTTCAAGGAGGCGTTCTGCAGGAAGGAAATCAAGTTAGCTTTTTTTATTTTTTTACAACATCTCAAGCTGTATTAAGTGAATAAAGACGAAAACTGCACATCTGCCACAGCCAAGTCAAATGAGTTGCCTTCTGTCATTCCTGCAGAGCTAAGAAATCTGAGCCAAAAGAGCAATCCCTGGACAAAAGCTGGAGCAAGTCAAGGTGTGTCTGGGAATCCTCAATGTATATTAGACTGCTCTTCTCTCCTTTTTCATGTATATCATTTCCCTCAACGCAGGAAAAGGAATTGCTTCCCCATGGTGGTCACAGACTAGTGCCTTTAGAAAAATATTTGATTCTTTTCTGGTTTACTTTCAAAGTGTTTAAACTTTGGAAATGCCAGAAGCTAACATATGCCTTTCAGAATACTCAGTGGAATACTGGTGAGCTCTTCATGTTCCTTGGTGGAAACCCAGAACAGTAGAAACTGTTGATGCCACAGACCTGCTGTTTGAAATCCACTGCTCTGCTTATTTAGCAGATAAGGCACTGCCAAGGCTAAGATACAGATCCTGAGTTTCATACAAAATTCCATCTGCATTTTACAGCCCCAAATCTAAAGTAAACATATACTGACATAACTGAATGAAAATTAATATTGCTTCTGTATTGAGATGCACTTGGAGATGCACTAAAAACCACTCCTGTGGGAAGAAGATGAACACTGTGGTGAGCAGAAGATGTTGCAGGACAGCACAGAAGGCTGCCAGCTGCCAGCCAGCACAGCCTGACTGTGTTGAAGTAACCTTCATGCTACTCTCCCAGGCATACAGTGTCTCCACAGAGGAAATCACAGCTTCAGTTCTGCAGCAGAGCTGAGGTGTTCTACCCTAAGCACCAGCTGGGCTCCTTCAAACACCCACTGCTTAGGTATATAAGGAAAACACACAGAATCTTCAGAACTAGGTTTGCTGATAGAGAGCACAATATACATGAGCCTTTAATGTGAAGGAAAAATCTTCTAGAATGTCCTGATCACTGAGCTGTAACAAGAGAAAGTTCCCTTTGCTTTCAAGTAGCTTAAAGAATTACTGAGTGCTAAACAGATCCTGTGTCCAAAAGCTCCCCATAGAAGCTCAGAGCATCCCAGGGCACACACCTGCCTGGGTACCACCTCCTGGGCTGTGGGAGGGGCAGTCAGTGGATGGACAGCTGGGAGAGCAGCAATCAGAGACAGCCTCAGCCCAGCTGAGATGGATACAAAATGGTGGCAGTGAAAGGCTGGGGTTTGCTGCCAGTCTCAGGACCTACAGCTCTGCAAGGACTTGGCTAGCCAGGACTGGGTGAGGATGATTATGTGTTTGTGAGTTTCTGCTCATGGAGTAAGGTGTATAAGGGTTTAACGCTCCTTTGCTGCCAGCACTGTAGTTCCTGAGGGCTTTGGACTATCTTGGAGCTGCTGTTTGCTGTAGGACAAGGTCTGTGGTGATGATGAGGTGCTGGGTGCACAGTGGGGGCTCTGTGGCCCCAATGGGTTGAATGCCAGTTGTGGTAGGAGTGGAAACAATAACTCCTGGTGGTCTTTTCAGCTTTGGTCTCTTGTGCAGTTTATCAGGCAGGGCTTGATGGGGAACGCTACATTAAAATAGCATAAAGAGATGCTGGGGAGAGTGCCCATTATAGTCACTTGTTGGGGTCCTTGCTTCTCCCAGGAGGTAAGCTTTGCTGTGGATGTAGGCTTTTGTCTCTGAATATGGTAAGTATCTTTATTGCTACTCTTCTGGGCATTGTTTTTAATTCTACAGAAAACATTGCATGCCATATTCTTGTTAGCTCTCTTAGCCTGTTTAGTGTTAACTTTTTAGCATAAGCAATTGGTTTCAGCTGGAGAACTCTTAAATGTTGGGTTCACACCTGCCAGAAATCAAAGGCAAAGCCAATAACCAGCTAGGTGTGGAGACTTGGAGGAGCTGCAGAAATTAGGGTTATAATGGAACTCAGGTGATCTGTTGCCACGTGGTTTTCCTTTAATGCTGAAGGGCCTGAGTGAGCCTGCAGGCTACAAAGGATGTCATAAATAAGCATGTGCCTCAGGATGTTGGGCTGGTGCTGTGAGAATAAGGACTGCATCCTGGGCTTCACTGTGTGCTTTTTCTCCTCTGTTCCTGATCTAGACTTCTAAGAGCTCCAAAGGTATACCTGCTGAGAAATTGTACATGGGGTAGTACATTGACTGGCAATGTCAGCTGATGTTTTTATGATATAATTAAGTAGCAATTACTTCCCTTCCTTCCTTCCTCTTCTGCCTTCCTACAGAGGGCTGTGAAGAGAGCATGTTGAGATCTATTCTTGGTGAAACTGTGCAATTGCACTGCTTTTTTTAGTTATTACTTTAGAAAACATTTTCTTTGCATAAACCCCCAAAAATAAACCTGATAGCATATATTTTGAGGCACCCAAAATCTGATGTGTTTTTTTCCTGGGTCAATGGCAGTGCATTAGTAATAACTGAAAGGGATATTTGTTGGATTTTTTTGACTTTTTGTATTGTTTTACAGCAGTAAGAGCTGATAACTATTCACTGGGTATTGATATATATTAGCATTTTATGTTCAGTTCTTGTTGTAAAATTAGTTCATTTGGGTTAATTTCATGTCCAGTCATGCTTGTCTTCAAAGTTCCTGGATATTTCGATTACAAAATTAAGGTACTATGTGAGGATCAGATTAACTTACTTGCCTCTCACTTTTCTCACACAAATATTTCCATAGTTCTACTTGTGTGTATATGACCTAACATGTATAGCTCTGTTTTTGCTGTAATTTATTCCTGTAAATTACTGATATCCTTATTAGAGACAAGTAAACTTGAGGTTACACTGGTTGTGGCTGTATCTCTGGAAAAAAACCCTATAAAACAGGATTGTGTAACATATGAAGAGAAATGAAGCTTATTAAAGAGCAAGTTGTTGAAAACAAATCTGTCTTTTCCAAAAGCTAAATTCAGCCAGTTAGTCTTAACTGCTATTAACTTCCCTGGAGGCAAGGTATTTTATGCCAGCTGTTGGTGTGTGGTGTCAGGGTTCACCTTTTCATGCAAAATTCCCTCATCTCTCATTTACATTATACAGTTCTTTAACTGAATAACCCTTGTCCAAAAAAAAAAAGTACTTGCATAGTTACTCTCAAGGAAAGAGCTGTCTTGAAATTGCTGTGGGTCAGCAATGTTTTTGTTTGTCCTGCATTGTGAAGTAATATCCATTTAAAGTGCAAGGCATCTGTCCTTAAATGCTTCCAAACAATTCACCCTTAGTCATTTATCAAATATAGTATTTCTTTCTGCTGCACCTTGCTTACACTGAAACTATGGCACTGTCTTTATTTAGTACCTGATGCCTTCTCTCTCCTTCAGAGGAGATATAAGATGAAAGAGGTGTTATTTTAAGTGTCATTTAAATACTGAACAAAGCCACCTTTTTGGAAAGGGTCATCTCCTACACGGATTCCTAATTGAAGTGAAGCCACATTTGTTTTGTGGCTACCCAGCTGCAAGATCTCACTAGGAACAAAGAGATGTTGCCAGGGAGGAAGTGGAGTCATTGAAAATCTGCTTGTCATTTTATTAATCTCTAGCACACCTTTGCCAAGACTGCAAATTCCCAAAATCTAATGGCTTCTCCAGAAGAAAAGTGTTTTGTCTTTCTTTCAACTCATTCATGAGTGTTAAAATAAAAGTTCATTTTCTATGCTGGATCTAGACATTTTTAGTGTGTATAAGAATATAATTTCTTAGTTCTTGTTATAAATCTGAAGGGTTTTGTAGTGTTTGTGTCTTCAAATATTTTGTTCTCTGTATTTTTTGAGCTCAACACTGTTTCAAGGAAACCTCACAAAGCATTGACTAAGATTATATCTGTCACTTAACATTTGTGATTATTTTTTCAGCCCTGCTGAAATTACTACTATTGTGTATTAGCAGAGTCAAAGTGCTGTGGTACATCAGCTAATTTATTGACAGCATGGCTTAGTAGGAGTGTCAGTAGAAAGACAATCAAGCAGAATAATTTTCTTATAGTCTCATTATACCTCTAATCAGGGTTTGCAGAAATAAAATATAATGTTGATTGTTCAATTAGATAAAAGCAGTGTTAATCCATGGCTAAGATTTGTCATTCTTTAATAACAATCAAACAACTTAGGCATCAATGATACACCTTATTATAGCTATGACAAATACATTTGTTTGCTCTATTATGTATAATTCATCTAGTTGGCAGATGATATTGGAGGAAAAAAATTATGGGTTGGGCATTGTGGTGTTTATGGCATTGTCCATAGATGTACTGAGTGGAGCAGAATGAAAATGCAAATTTCTTGAAGTGACTGAGCAACACTGTGCATTGCAGAAGTCAATTCTGAAATGCTGTGTGTTGTACAGATGGATGTGTTTGAGAGATACTGATACAGACCTAACCCTACAGTCAAAACTGCACCAGCTTCTGTGCTGTCCACCCTGTCCCATTCCCTCTGAGACTTCTGTGCTTCTCTAACCCATCTGACTAGGCATTTAATGTAATTCCATATCAGTAGCTCCCCCTCACACACATTTGTCACTAAAAAAGGATATACAGGAGATAAAACTTTTAAAAATATGTTCATAGAAATAGTTTAAATCACAAGAATAACTCAGTACAGAATGTTCTTGACTGCAGGAAACAGAATCCAACTCAAATGTTGTCAGGTATCTGGAATCAGAATGTTGGAGGTAGTTCAGAGGGAAGAGTAAGCTGTGGGGACTTGAATAAAAGGAAACATTAAAAGAGTGAAATACATGTAGTTTGGCTGAGCAGTGGCTACAGAGAGATGGAACAGCACACAAATATTTGAAGGATATAAGCACCCAAGAGAGAACAGAATTTTTATTACTAAAAAGGGAATTTTTTTCTAGGAGTAATAGATGAGGCTTTGCACAGCACTTCAGGAAACTCTAAAAGGCCCTCTGCTCTGGAATACTAGAGTATTAGCCACACAGAGGGAGCTCTGAAGTGCTAGAAGTACTAGACTAGTTGCAGCAACAAAGGAACTTCTCACTACTGGGCAAGCCTTTTTTCTGAAAAATGTGGCTGCAACCAAAATCAACTTTTTACATTTTGGATTCTCTACTGTTGTTCATTCCAAAAAAAGGTTATTTTGGTGGTAGAGAATTGAAAGATTCTTACTTACTTGTCCTGTCATAGCACAGAGAACCCCTAAACCCTGCAGTAGAGGAGGAGCATTGAATATGCTTTAATAGAGCAGCATTCAAGTCTGCACCTTGAAGTGGGAGGTGAAAGCCACCACTGCAGCCCCTTCTTAGAAACAAGACCACAACAGTACCTTTTGAGCTACAGAGCTCGTTCCAAGTCTCAGGAACTTGATCTGAAACTGAGATTAAGTATAATTTACATTTTTGCATAGTTTCTATGGAGGAGATAGCTGTGCTTCTCTTTATTGATCTCTTCATTAGCCAGGTGTCAAACCAGAGAAAGCCCTTAAAGTCCTGCTGCACATGTTTTTGTCATCAGAACTGCTCCATGTGGTTTGCATTTTTATGATGATTTTGTGTGTGTGTGTGTATGATGTGACACCCTTACATTTCAAGAATAGCTCTTTTTAGCAGGTCATTTTCACACTCTAAAAACTTGCATTACTTCAATGGTTGAATTAGTAGCAGTTTGGCAACTGAAGAAGAACAGCACTTTCCTGTGAAAATGCTTCTGTAACCATTAGCAACTCTGATCTGGTGTCAGGCTTAACTGTCCCTTAAAACTGAAATTGCTTGTCCTTGGAGATGCTGAATAATAGCAGGTGTGTCTGGGAGTAAACCACTGTATCTGTCTGTCTTGATATTGTGTTTTTTGAAAGTAGAAGGATACACTGAGATGACAAATAATACCCACACCAAATTAGTAGCAGGAAAGACAATCTTGGATAAGAATATAAACACTTCTTACTTTGATCTTTCAGTCAGTTTTCCAAGATAGTGACAGAACGATAGAGGAAGGTCTTATTCAATACATGCAAGCTGCAGAAGTCTCAAAGGGAATCTCATGAGAGAGATATTAGTGGAAATAGGTGGAATTGAGAGCTCAGAAAAAAAGGCTAATATCTAGTGGTGAAGGATTTATTGACACACAAGAAATGTGACTCATTACATGAATTGGTCAGTGTTGCATTGCAAGCTCTTGCAGGAAATGGTATGTGTTACTTGGGTAAAAATCTTGTAATTTGGGTAACTTGTTCAAGTGGTGAATTATACATGCTGAGATCATCACAGTTTTCTCAAATGTTTCTAATTTTCCCTGATGTTAATGGTTAAACTCCAATCTAAAGTTGGCTTTGCTTTACCCTTTACTTTTCTTAGAATGAGGCTTTCCAGAAATAGGGAGAGATGTCTAAAATGTATTCTCTTAAAATGCTATGTTTAATGCACAGTGTCTAGATGTACATTTATAGTCTTACAAATGCATCAGGAAATAAATATTGTACTGAAAATAGCCAGATTTTGATTTATTCAGAGTACCTAGTAATGAGCCAGATGCATCCACACCCTGTTGTGGAAGTATCAGGAATTTATGGTCTGTCCCTGCAAAGTAGAGACAAGGGCAAGTTGTGGTGCAGTATAAATAGGTATGGCCCTTGAACCCATTTGCCCTTCCTTCTCTAGGTCAGGACACAATCCAGAAGAACCTTCCCTGGCAGGTTTGGTGCTAGCATTGCTGCAGAACTCAATCAAAAATTCCCACCATGCACGATCAATAACTGTGACTATTGAAGCAAAAATAGAACAATTAGTAACCCAAGTGGGAAGCTGAAAGGAGCAGGCTAGTGAGGAATGACACAGATAGATGCCAGCAGTAAAGAGTGGGAAAATAAAGTAGAACATCTGTCCAATTTACCTAATTGTGCAATAAAAGGAAAGGAAATCTTACTACTTGAAGTAGTGCACTGGAAGTTTGTGCACAAAATATTCAATGCATGGCACAGTGTGAGAAGAGTAAATTTGATAACACCCTGTCTTGCTGGAAACTTGACTGGCAGGGGTTTTTGTTTTGGTGAAGGTCATGGGTGACTACTGAAAGTCACAGATCTAGTTCCCCTTTCCAAGTCTGCTTTTCAACTTCCCCAATATGTGGTATTCTTTCACCTTTTTACCTTATGTAAATCTCAAGATCTCTGTGGGAGAAGTTGATTCAGGTGGCTGTGAGTGTAGTCTTGACTGGAGCTGGCAAGTGGAACTATCATACAAACTATCTTATAATTAAGAAACCCAAGACAATGATATGGTAAAAAAAAATACCATGAGAAATTTCTGTCCAAGCATCATGACAGTATTAGATAAGTAAGAACAAACATTTTTTGAAGTATGTAATAGATATGTAGGAGGGGGAGAGGCTTCCCTAAAGGAGGAATGGAATGTTGTTTTTGAAATTTCTTAACTCCATACTTGACAGAAATTGACACATCTGTCATGAGCTGATGTGAAAAATAGATGTAGCCAAAACCTGTAAAGTGATATTCAGAAGAAAATATCAGCTTATAAAATTTCTAACACAGACTGTCTTTTCCTAGATGTCTCCTGCCTGGAAACACTAAAGGAGAAAAGTGTTCTGATTCAGATGAAAAGCAAGTTTTGAAATGTTTCCTGCAAGCTGAAAACTCTGGAGTTGGACTCAAGTCAGCAGTGATTGAACACAGCACGGGTAAGTTGTGTGTATTCTGTGGGCATGCCAGCTATTAGCAAAATATAAAGGGAAAAAGTTTCCAAATTAAGCAAGAAATTGGGCTTTGGTTTCATATTAATAATAAAATTAATTTTACATCCAAAACATTGGACAACGGCCCCTTGGAGAACAATGGAGAGAGTGAAGATCCCATAGACAATGAACATTGAAAGCTGTATAATAGTCTTATCACTTTCTGTAGCAGCCTTCGTTGAGAGAGCTGTAATTAATTACAGGAGAATGACAAATGGTCAAGGCTATGCTGAAGGCAGTGGCCCTGGAGCTTGACATTGTAATGCAACTGGGGAAAAGCTTGTCAAATCAAGGTTGTGTTAATTTATTAGGCAGCCCTTCATGCCAAGTTGAATAAAAGGAAGAAAAAATAAAAGGTGGAATGCTACTGCGAATATTAAATGTTGGAGGGATTTTCATATACTTTATATACTTTACTAAGTCTTTTGCACTTTATAGTTTTTTGGGTCAAAATGTGTTTCAAAAGGCTCCCTTCAGTTCTTCTGATTCTTCACACATGCACTCAGCAAAAAAATCAGCAGAGTGCTACGGTTAAACTGTTGTGTTAATGCTCAGGGAAGGTAGATACCAGCCCTGGCTGGGCTATTGGCTTCTTGTGTGTACTTAGGTATTACTTATTATGCTTTTTTCTGCCTTGCTTATTTCAACCATAATTCCTAAAGATAGGAATTCTTTTTTTTAGCTAAATGGGTCTCGGCAAAACTTTCAATAGGAGTAAACTTATGTAAAAGATTAATATTTGCATGTAAACTGAAGAGAGCTCTTTGCTTTGGGCATGTCTCTTAGGAGGGATTTGTTGGGTTTTTTGGTAGATAGGAACAAATCTGGCAAAAGCTATCAACTGAAGCCAAGTGAATAACATTTGATAAGTAATGTCCGTGAATCCTGGATCCCTGTTTCCTTCCAACATTAATATGCAGTCTTTAGAAAATGTCATTGTGTTGTAAGTCCTTAGAGAGTGTTATGGTACTGTCCAAATGGGCTTGTGTAGGAAATAGGCCTTAAAGTCCAGGAAATATTCTACTAATTCCCCCTGAGCAGCAGCATATGAGCATTTAGCACAGATGCTGCTCTAATTATGATACATTTGTTGTTACAAAACATAAGGATTCTGAAGAGTCCCCTAATCATCACTCATCTATGCATCTTGGAGTTTTAGAAACTTAAAAATCTGTAAGGATAGGAAAGATTTTTATATATGTGATGACACTTCAAATTGTCTCCATTTTTCTCTGAATGTTGGCTGTCTTGCTAGTTAACTAGTTAACTCACATTTGACTACTATTACATCTTAGACCAGAATGTGACAATGTGTGCTGGTACTGCTTTTGCAGCTCTCCAGGTGGCTGTCACCAGCTCATCACTCCTGTTTTTCACCATTCATTAAACTATTTTGGGAAGAGGTAACTGATCTAACTCTTAAGATAATCCTTCCTCAAAAAAAAATCAGTAATTTTTTTCTTGATCAGTTGATTGCTAAGACTTATGTCATTTTGCATCATATATCTGATTAGAGACACCTTTGACTGAATGTTAAGCATGTATCTTCTGTGATGCAATTTCCAAGTGGTGCTATATCTATATAGATGTCTAACATCTCATTGGCATTAGAAAATTGATTTCTTGCTTCGCTCTGTAGAGTCTGGGCTGTATTGTTGGGGTTTTAGATCTATATGTGTGCATTATGTTGCTTATATAGGAAAGATATGTAGACAGAAGTTCTGATACTGCAGTATACTGGTGAGGAAGAACCAAAGACTGATGCCACAACATTGCAGTAGCAGATTAACTCACTGCCCCTACTTGCCAAAAGCTGAGATTGACTAGCTGCTATGTTTCTGTTGATACTGGTCACCCTCTAAATACTGAGCAACATACAGTGACCAGAGGGGACCATTCAGCCATGGTGGCACATTTCAAAGGAGGACTTTCTTGATAGGATAAGAATCCTGATGTGGGGCAAAACTCCTTTCACATCAGTGGTGTCTTTAAAGTTGGCCCTGAGGCAGTTCGCAAGCTGGAATGAGACTTATTTTCTTAGAACAAGTTTGCTGACTGAAGATGATGAGCCTGGGGTTTTTTGTTGTTGCTGAGGCTCAAGACATGAAAATGTCTCAAGTCTTTCATTTCCACCTATTGAAAATGCTTTAAAAAGGAAAGAAATAAACAGATGTCTCTCATTAGCACAAGAGTGCTTTAATCTTTTGCACATTTTAAATTTTATTTTCTTTTCAATGTTTGTAAGTAAACTGGTATAAAATTAAGTCTTCACCAGAGCAATTGAATTTCACACATTTCAATCCATGAAAGGAGAGGTGGACTCCATCCAAATTGCAACAACTGATGTAATCCTGGCATCACAATTATCTATTATGATCAACACATGCATTCTAAGTAATTGAAATGCAGTGAGGCTGGCCCTTACACATCTTACTCAAGCAAAACTCATTTGAAAGCCCTGTATACAACTGGGTGTCTTGCCTCTACAAGGCACTTCTTGCCAAATAAGTTTTATTTTAAGCTGGAAAAATACAGAACTCCTCATGTTGACAACGTGTGCAAGAAACTAGATAAAATTTTCTGTTGGTATAAACTGCCAAAATTCAGGGACATCAGTGAAGCTATGTAATTTTCACCACAAAATCGCCCAATAACATGCCTTAGGGGTCACATGGCAAAGGTGTTGAAATACTTATTCTTCTCCTGGCTGAGTATCTTTCTGTCTAGAATACATATACTGAACTAGAATTCCCTTTTGACTGTGCCTGTGTACTTATGTTTGGAGATTATTTATGTTGTCCTCTAAGAAGAGAAAAATAAAAGGGTCTGATCTTGGATTCACTTAGCTCTATTTCATACTTTGTGTAATGTCATGGGCCCTAATAGAGTTAATCCTCATTTACAGCAATGTAAGTTAGATCAGAATGAAGCCTCAAGCTCCTAGGAGCTGCTAGTTGAGCTGGAAACTACATAACAAAATTTTAGCAGCAGTTCTGAGATCTCAGCATACAGATAAAAGGGCACTCCCAAGAGCAGAAATCTTCTTGAGCTGAGGGAGAACAGAAAAAGGCAATAATGTGAACTGCATGCTGCTCTACCAAGAGCAAACATTAGAAGGACTACTGAAATAAACTTGCCATGGCAATACAATTTCAGCACTGCTTGTAGATTTAACAGGCTCAGAAGGGCAAATAGGGGAGGAGGAAGACAAATGAGGTCTTTAAAAATAAGAGTTCAGATCAAAATAACTGATTTTTCATTTTGTTGAAAATAAGCTTTTTTTTAATGGTCTTCCCTTCCTCCTTTCTCTGCTCCTGGTAGCAAATGGAAAGGAAAGCCTCTTCTTTCCTTGGAGGTGTCTTATAGACTCCTGGGTTCATGAAAAGGTATCTGAGATGATGATATCTAACCTAAGCCTCAAAGTGAAGCATCTTATGAAGCCCTTCCCACAAAAGGTCTGACAGTACCAGTTGTATGTCATAATATTTATTTACAGAGAGTTTTCGTTGGAGTTTTTTTAAAGGAACATAAGCCATAGGCCCATATGACTTTCCAGCATGCATATCTGAGGGCAACAAGTGCCCCAAGACTTAAACGTTGCCACAAAACTTGTTATCCAGGTAAATTACTTTTGTGAAAGGAATTTAGAACCCTGAACTTTGGAATACTCTATTTGATTTATACACTTGTCAGAACTGTCCTTTGAAATACAAGACTGCTCCTGTCATTCTATTGGATGAGTTGTTAGAAGACTGTGTTCTTGCAGGACAATGTAAATTTAATGAAATTTTGAAAGGCCTTTTTTTAATCTTTCAAGCTGAAGTGGTGCCACTATTTTGAATATGTATCTATAGAAAAACAAGCTATAACTGTTTCTTCTAGCAGCTGATTCTGTAGTCCAATACTTTTCTGGCCAGCAGTTTCTCCTCTGATGTTTACCCTTTCCCTGGAATACAGTTTTCTTCCATTAAGCTTCCATTGCCTTAGGTATCATTCTCCTGTCATGTTCAACCCATCCTTTCCATCTCCTGTCTTTTCTGATAGGCCTTTCCTCCCTACAGCTACCTGCAGGCTTCTTTCATTTTGTTTTCAATGCAGTGATGTTGTTCTGTTCTTTGGCAAGTTCTATCCCTCTTAGACATCAGATCATTTCTCTGTCTTTGCTATTATATCCTCTTGTAGCTTTTTCTTCTTCCATGGGCCATCTTTGCTGGCATACTCTGTCAGCTTAAGTCCTTGTGTCTGCCACAACCACAGGCTTGGGTCATCACAACCTTCTTGCTTCTGTTACATCTTTTCTCCTTAAATATGTCTGTTCTCCAGCCCCTAACTTAAACTTTTATCTTTCAGTATAACAACATGGTTATTTTACAGCTACCCCTGTCTGAGCCCTTGCCTGAGCTCTTATTGTTGTTAACGTCTCACCAATTTCAGAGTATTCTTTTCTTTGAAAAACAAGTATCCTATCTAAGGAAATGAGAGAGGGTAGGAACAGTTAAGCTTGTTTTCATGAAAAGCCTTTAAAAAGTGGTTTCATTGCTCTGGGTCTTTATTTTCTAGCTCTCCTAACAACAACAACAAAAAGATACTCGATGACATTGAGATTTAAATTGAAATTAGGGCAATTCAGAACATAATCCTGTTGATTTGCTGGTGTTTTTATTAAGATAAGTTAGACAGTTGAAGCAGTGCATGGGATAAATACCCTATGTTTTTTTCTCAGAGCTCCCACTTTAACACACCATGCCTGTCCTCACATGCACTGTTCCTCTTCACCCTTCATTAAGAACTTCTCAGGCTTGAATAACAGAAAGAATATGGCTCTGTACCCCCTCCAGGAAGTGTGGGATGTCATAGTTACTTGGTAAAGAATGATGCATTAATGAACTCAGGCAAACACCTAATGCCAAGCCAATTGCTTTGCCAGCCCTTAAAGCTCTGGCTTTAGAATTAATCTAGACCTTGGGGAAAAGCTGTCAGGACATGAACCACCTATTGATTTGGTCTTCAAGGCTTTGTGTGTCAGCTTCTGTGAGAAAGCTGTGCAATGTAGTTAGGCAATTGGCAAGAAATGACTTTGTTTTGGATTGGCAACACTTCCATTTTGGACACCCATTGGAGCTGAGTGTTCAATCTTTCTGTTGAGCTTGTATTATAACTGTTGGACCATTCTGAATCTAACTGATCAAAGACTGGTGCCTTTCAGCCTAAATGGTGGGGCTGTTAGTGGTGGTTGGGAAACACTGTTGATGCTCTTGAGAGAAAATGTATCTGTTCATCTTCTGCCAACGGATCTGAGGATATGACTTACTAAGAAGAGTGAACACAAAGGAATTTCTATACAGCACATGGAAAGAGTATGGACTTGCCAAAGCAGCTTTCTTTCTCGTGCACCACTGAAGGATGAAGTATAGATGATGTATAGAAGGAATCCTTGGAATCGGAAAGCACAGTTTCTGCAGGTGGTGTTGTAATATAGAAAACCTTGGCCCTAAAGCTGCTCTTGGCCAGAAAGGCAGGACATCAAGAAATGTGTCCTTTCCAAAGGCTTGTTAGCTGGGTTGTAGGTCAGCAGTAGACACAACCACCTTCATTATGAGAATAACCATGCTAGCTCCCTAGTGCTGTAGCTACAGGTAGTGTGCCAAGTGCCACATCATATGGCCCCAGGTCTTCATATTGCTTTAAAAGAAGAAAAATGTTATATTCAAGTTCAGCTTCAATCAGTGCTTCTTTTAGGTCTACTACAGTAGTAGTATTTCAGGCAGCTATTGCAATACTGAGATGGGAGTCTAATGGAGGATTATGCCAGTGCCTCTCTAATAAAACACTAATCCTACCTCTTCTTTCCAAGTTCTCACTTTTAGAAATATGCTGTTTAAATCATGTGTAGAGTTTGGCCCTTTTTTCAACCTAACCACTAACCAGTATATTAATGTAATTTGATGGGTCCACCTTCTTGTTGTCTCTTTTCCCAACTCAAACATTACATCTGTTATCATTTGTGCTGGAGGGTGTGATTATCCTCTATAGATAGAAATGTTCTATTGACTGAGTCAAAGGCATTTAGTTCATCCAGAGAAGTTATTGTTTGGAGGCCAAAATGTCTCCAGTTCATATCCTAGTTCTTGTTTCCATTACTCTGTGTGTGATATTAATTTCTGTCTTTGAGGAAAAAAGAAATCCATCTAGTGCTATAAGAAGAGGGAGAATGGAAGTGAATGTATGTGGACATTTCCCCTGGCATCTCTTTTCATCTTGGCAAGAGCAAATAGAGTTTCAATTTAAATTCAGAATTTAAAAAATGCTGAAAGGTATCTCAATTTTTAACTGGGGTAACTTAGATTTCTTCACTAGGACAGGTTTTATATCTTTGTGTTGAGAAATAAGAAGTTAAAAGTATCAATGAGATCAAATATCCACTGTGATGCACAGAACATTTATGTGAGAGAAGTAGCTCTCTCTAGTGGGGCCTCCTATATCAACTGAATCCAAACAGGAGTACAGATCTTTTGTTACAGGACTTAGTAAACTGAAGCTGTGAAACAGTAAAGCCAAACACCAAACCAGCTGTTATGATTTATATTTGCTTAGAGAAATGCATTATTGTCCTCATTGCCTTTATTTCAGTCACGGTGTAGAAAATTCTCTTCCACTGTCCTGATTTATAACATACTCTTGGAATGTTTATCACTGATACACAATCATAGCAGCAAATGAGCAGGGTTCTCTTTAACAGCTCTCCATGATATTCAAGTAATTCATACTAGAGATAGCCAAAAATTGGCTGAGATGGAAAAAAATAATGAATTTGTTGAAGTTAGTGTCCATTAATAAAAGATCTGTTGCTTAAGAAAATAAAAATCCTGAAAAAGATATCAATAGTTGAGTAAGTGTGAAGACTTAGAGGAGAGATGTCAGACAGAGGTGCAGTATGTGTTCAAGGCTGCCAGGCTGATCAGTTGCAGATCCTCAGAGGTCTAGTTCCCACCCTGCAATTCTTTCCTCAAGCAGCATTTTTCTGCTCCTCTCCCAGTGTTACTGGAAAAAAAGATCTTCCTTTTTCAGTAATGTTTGCAGTTACAAGCTTACAAATTTGGCCTTAAAAGTTCCACCTCTGAAATAGAAATCTAATTCTCTGGCATGCTTCATCCATACCCATATCCATTTAGCTGTGTTATTGTATAGCTGTCAGCAAGCCAGAGCAACTCAAGTCTCATAGAACAGTCATCCAAAACTGAACACACACACACAAAAAAAGATTGAGGGCAGAGAGCATTAGAGTGGCTACCCTCCACTACCTCTGTGGAAGGCAGCCAGTTAATTTATTTAAAATAAAAGTATTTCAGCCAGCTGGATAGTGGCACTTGGCTGCCCTTGCAAGGCCTCCTTGGCATTTACTCTAGCCTTAGGGTAACTTAAGCATTCAGAATGTGTAGAGGTAGCTGTCAATACCTAAGGCTATACATGGAATGAAGAAATACAATATTGCAGCAACAAGTACTTCAGCACAGCAAACTGCAACACCCAAGCCTGACCCTTCTTGTCCAGACAGTCTGTTCATGCTGCTGTTAAAGGCACAGATGTGTGACCACTCCCCAGGTCTCAGCCTGCTACATATAGGTGAATAGGTGGCTGACTGTTCTCCATTCTCATCGAGGTACCTGTCAGGACTCTTACAATATATAATGCCCAGAATTGCACAGCTGTTTGGAAACACAGGCAATGGCAGAAACAAATAAGCTGTGAGTTAGGAGTTAATTACAACAAGTAGTCTCTTTGAATGTCTCAAGAGATAGATATGACTTAGTGGAAATTTGTGACATCTCTTGCATACTGAGTGTAAAAGCTTGTGTCCCTGAATTGAATCACTTAGGAAAACAAGGTGTTAGTCGCTTGTATCTTCCCTGATGTGGCATTCTAGGCTTTGAGCCATCTTCACCTTTTGGAGACAATTTTGGTAAGATGGACTGGTGTGTTCTGCCATGTATGTTGGTGAAGCAGAGCTCCCTCTTCATTGCATAGCCTTCATATTAGGTTTCTACAGAGCAGTGCTTTATGACAGGTGACCAGAAGGATATTCATCACCTTGGCATGCAGATTTCAACAGAGCAGAGTCACAAGCTGCAGTGTACACAAGGCTCTGATTTGTGTATAGGCAAGTCCAGACAAAGAAAAGATACCTGTTCTTTAGGGGATTCAATACAAGAGCTCCTGGCTTTAAAAGTGCACCACAGCATTGGAATTTAAGCAAGTATTACCATGATTTCTTCTGTTGCTTCTAAGAGATTGATGTATTCAAGGTCATGACTTATGCTGCATTGATTTCTTGCCAGGGGATTTAGACCTGAAGTGATGGATTGTGTTGTGAACTGATAATTTTTTTTGAAATTAGTAAAACTTCACAGAATATCTTTAATTATTAATATTTACTGAGCAGTGAATGTATCACAGCTCTATGTTCTATTACTGTTTCCCTCTGGAAAGAGCATTTAGAAGACAAAAGCTCTTTTCAGTGGCCTGCCATACAGTTTGATAGCTTTTGTAAATGCTTTCAAAAATGGTAAAAGTGGTGAACCAGGTCCTTAGTTGGTATAAATCATCTTCACCCCACTGGATTACACCAGCTGTCACTCTCCAAAGAGCTGTCCAAAAGAGCCTTTCACTGGCTACCTGGCAGGGTTCAGCTATGTCAGTCTGTGAGTTCTCAATGGCTCTGCATGTGAATTGCCCCAGTGTGGATTGAGTACTGCACACTCCAGCCCCGATTTTGGACACTGTGCAAGCCAAACAGAGCTTCACTGCTGCTGGACCCAACTGCAAATGATAGCATCTATCATTGCTTCCTTCCTACTCCACTGAAAGTGGGTTTATGAATCTGAACCACAGCAAAGCAAAACTTGGCTAGTACTCATGTGAATCTTTAAATCAGTTTTCAGCTGTTTTTTTTCCCTAGATTTAATTTTCTTATATTATTCTGAGTCTTTGACTGTGATGACAGGAATGCTTGCTGAATATCCTTCTTTTTTCTTTAATAGAAAAGGGTAGAGGAAATAAATAGAAGTGTTGCATTCACCACCATGAGTATTCATGGCAGGAGCTGTTCTCTCTGTAGATTTGTCTAATTATGGGAACACATTATCTAGTTGTCCAGTGCCAACTGGTTGAAAATTTTAGTACCAAGGGGAAATAAAATGCCTGACATGTGGAAAGTTCAGGAATTATTCACTAGGATTTATTTGCTTTGATAGAGTTGGGAGGTTTTGGTTGCCATTTTATTTGTTAAATATTCTGATCTGTCCAAAACAGAATTTTTAAGTACACTGGGAGGAATCCACTAAATCATTGGCTATGTATGTTCTATGCCCAGCTGTGCTCTACTCTTCTTCATTTCCTTATTGCTCATCTACGAAAGTACATTTGTAACATCATCTAGATACCAGGCAGTTCAGGAAAGGGTTGACTTCTGATGGTAAAGATCAGTGTTCTATGAAGTAAAATGCAAAGCCTTTTTCAGTAGATATGCTGTTGCTAATGCATAACTGGATTTTGGCTGTCCATGATCACAAGAGTGAAGGGACATTCATCTCTGGCTAGGTATGAAGGGCTGTGTATAGTGTTTTCTTAAACCACTTTTAATCTTGCTTCTATAGAGCATAATGAAACTGGGTATAGACTGCAAATTACATTGAGATGTCTTTAAACTTCTACATATCCAGCACAATAGAAATCTCATCCTGTGGGTAACTTTCAGAGCTTAGGTCAATAGGGCATTTCATATGAGCCCAAATAGCTTTTGGCTTTTAGAATGAGTATGTAAATTGCTGTTGATAAGCAGCTCTGTGTCCCAGGTTTAAGAATGACATAAATCAACAACTATATCAAGAGACAGACAGTAGTTTGTCTTGATTTCTGTGGTTAAGCTTGTCTTGAGTATTTGCCATCAACAGCACTTATCTGTACATCCACTGGAATCCTGTGCTGATGACAGTGACTATGCAAGACAAAGGTCTGCATTCCAAAGTTCTATGGCTACATGGAGAAGTTTATATGACCAAAAGCAGAGGTTATCAATTGACATAAAGGGTTCAAGCATGTGAATCCATTGCATTTTGGCTGGTTTTCTTTGCATTTGGGAATACTAGGTGTAATTCCTCCATTTGTCCAATGCTGTTTGTTTTCAGTGATTAATTCCTGATCACAAGTATTCAATGGTTATCTCTCAGACCATCAAATGATAGGCACAGTACTGTGAACAAGAACCATATTGTGAATTTCTGGTGTTTGCTTTACACAGTAAGAAGTTGGGTCCTTCCAGCCTATGTTGGAAGAAAAACTCCTACCATTCCTTCGAGTGACTGCAGTCTTGCGTGGAAACAAAACAGGAGTGTGGCCCTTGAAAAACAGAATCCCATTCTCCTCCTCACCTATTCACTCTTTTGCATTCACCACCATGCATTGCAGTGCTAAGACTCCAATAAGACTTCATCAGTCATGGTTTTGCAGTCCTGCTAAAAAAAGTTCAGGTTTCATTAAACAATGCTGCATGATGAAGGGATAAGGTAAAATTTAGTGAGATTAACTGGGCTGTATTTTAGATGCCAGTCATCTTTAAAGCAATGAGCAATGTCAAGATAGATGAAAAATGATGTGCCGGAAAAGCGTCATCAGTGGGAATGAAACAGTGACTCCCACACAGTGAGAGGAATGTATAGATTTGCTTTAATAATGTCTGAATGAGAATCTCAGTTTTAATTTTTCATATCAGCCCTCAAAATCTGTCAAATGATTTTTTTTCAGAACAGGCTCATATCTCTTTGTCTAGAGACAAGCAGGAAAGAAACCCTTCAGCAACATGTTAACTGTAATATTTTTCACATACTCTTGTAATTATTTCAGGATCTCTTCCAAATATTTTTAGCTGGATCCTGATGATAATGAACTTCCAAGGCCTGTTTTCCTACAGCTTGCAGTGTCATGCTAAATGGACTGCAACAAGAAATGTTGCTGTGCCTGAGCTGTACTAGAGCCAGATCATAATTTGCAAATGTGTTTTTTGGGAGCTGCTGATATTTCTCACCACCTCCTTGCAGAGAGCAGAACAGTGCTGAACACTTCCCACTGATGAAATCTGAGAGTGAGAACTTTTCAGACTGATCTTCTTGACAGTGACCAATAAAGCATAAACCAAGACTTTAAAAAAGACTGAGGAATCTGGGGTAATGCTGTTCCCTTTTCTGCTCTGACAGCCACTTGCTGTCACCTGGCATTTTGGAAGGACAGAGTATCTGCCTTCTAACAGATAAGCTCCAGCTTTGGTATCTCAATTTAACCAGAGAACGTGTCTCCAAAATCAGTAATCATGTGATCACTATTACTGGATTGTTTAGTACTTGCCTAGCCAGAGATATGTGTGTTTGTGTATATATATATATAGTGTATCTCTCTCACAGTTTCTGTTACAGAAAATTAAAGAACACAGGAATGCTGAAGGATAGAAGTAGGCAGATGAAGGATTAGAGCACTGATACAAGAATAAGGTGCTTTAAGCCATATGGAGTCCAGGAGCCAAATTCTGAGAGAGAGAGCTTACCTGTTGAAGTTGTGAAACACTAATGCAGAGCACAGACACTTGATGATGCTCCAGCCTTAGCCTCAGTTCCTGTATGTTCAGGACATGCTGTGTACCAAGAGGAGGGACAGGCTATTGGGTCACCATTTGTTTAATTGGCAATCTTTACAGAAGTTAGGATTTCTGCAACAATGGGTAGAAATCTGGAAAGTATGTGGACAGGAGCATCCCAAAATTGTTTTGGTGGCTGTATAATTATCGGGAATGTCATAATTTGTCCTAATGAAGCAGTTGAAATTTTGCATGTTGTCCACTAATCATTTCAAAAAAAAAAAAACAACCCACAAAATGGAGCCAGCAATACACAAGAGATAACAACTTGATTTTGTCTGGTGCTATTTGCAAAGTAATAAACCCAGCAACATTCTTAGGTGAAGCAATACAATTAGCATATTCTTTCTGCAGAAGGGCAGCATGGTTATTTCCTGTAGTGACTTGGATAGCTTGATGGCAAAGTTGTGGGAGGCAGGTGTTCTTCAAGGGCAACAATATGCTGTAGTGGAAACATACTGTTATTTTTTTTCCTCCTTATCAGAGATTTTATTGTTCAAGAAAAAAGTGGTTTGAAAAACTGTAAGATGGCATGAATGAACTATGTGCCTGCTGTTTCTGGAGATAAACACAAAACAGACAGAATGGAAATTAAAGACTCATCAGAACTGTCATTTTTTTACCACAGTGAGAATGTTTTCTTTAGCACCATAATAGAAACTTCTAATGTTAAATATTAAAACACTTTCTCAAAAATAAATTCCAATCACTTTACAGCAGTTATATGTAATTTGATGGCTCTTAGCACGTGGGCCAAAAATGTTCTTCAGTAGCTGTGCTGGTTGTTGTCACTGTTAGCATCTCTCACGTGTGGTTTTTTTTTCCTCTGGATGCTTACCTCCTGTCCCAGGGAGGTAACTGTTCAGGTGCCTGCAATGAAGCAGTGCTTTGGGAGCAACCCAAACCAAACTTACACCAGCCACACAGGAGAAGCAAAGTGACAGCTCTTGTTTTCAGTACTGCTCTATTCTTAGAGAGGAGCTGCATTATAGGAGGATGAGTTGTTTAAAGAGTTCGCCAGCAAATGATAGATCCTCTTCTGGGTCACGAATTGTTGTCACCCTGTGTATTAATAGGATCTGCCAAGGTTTTATCATAAGTTTCTTTGCTTACAGTAAGTCACATGGGTAACAGAACCACAAAGAGCTGAGCATCTGTGACCCATATACTGAAGAAGAGAAGGGAAGAACAGCCAAATAAGGACACAATGTTTGAGTCAGGAGCTTGATTGGCTTAGCAAAAATGTTTATGCAATGCTCTGAAAATCAACTGGAAAGTGCTGCAGCAGTGTAAAGCATTGTAAGTGATGTGGGATTATCTCAGCTACCATGTGCCACCCTCACACAACTGCACATTTGTATTGGGAGATATGGAGAGTGCAGGCTTAAACATTATCTCCTCCCACTTCAATAAACAAAAATCTTTGTAAGCTTTCAGCAAATGTCTGTTCCTGAGTGTATGCTCCCAAATCTAGTACCACTAGCAGTAGTCACTGATGCTCTCGTGTTGGCTTATGATAAATTTATGATAAACAAGAGGAAGGTTAATTTCTTGGCCCTGTTTTGTATTTTGAAGGGTCAGAGGTTAGAGATGCTGCAGGATAGTAGTGCAGGAAAACTTGCCCCGAGGGTTTCAGAATGCCAGGTCTTAATAAGATTGCCCAACTGTAAGCATATGGTATTTATTCCTAGGCAGCCAGGAGATTTTGAACTCACTGAAAGACACAACTAGGAAAGACTTCACAGCAGGGACACCCAGAAGGACAAATTCTGTGATCACAATGCATGCCTGTGACTTTGAAATTTGAGGTTGTGGTTAAGTCATTTTGGGGATTTAATGGAACTAGAAGAGGTTGTCCAAGCCAAAGATTTGCACTGTTAGATTGTGGATTTTTCTGTCATTATGGAATTGCTGCTGATGAAAGCAAGAGATTTTCTGCTATCCTCCATTGCATTGTATCCCTTCAAAATCTGCAAGCAAACAAGTTTTTTTCCTTTTCTCACTCCTTAGCATCACAAATTTTTTTAACAGTGTTAACCATGGTTGCCTCAGTGCCAGAGATCGAGTTGCCCTAGTGCTGTGAGGCTCCCTGTGCTGTTGGAGCTGGAGCTGTTTCCAGCAGACTGAATCAAATTTGACTCTATCCTGCCTGCCCCTCCTCATCTGCAAGGTACATTGAAAGGTATCTGGCAGATATGATCAAAAACATTGTTCCATGGAGTAAGGAAACCTGCTGAAAGCAGTGTATAAGTTAGCTATTTAATTAAATGGTAAAGAAATAAATGAATAATTAGCATACAGATAATGTGAATTAGCCCTTATGTTATACATTAAGTTCTATTCTAGTTATTGGCCTTTAGTGCACTGTTGCAAAGTCCTAAGCTGAAATCCATGCCCTAATTATTTGCCATGATGTGCCTGTCTCAGCTTTTGTACTGAATAAATGTAGGTAAAGATAAAAACTTATTACAAAAAGCTAGGATTCTAATGTAAGATAGGCCAATGCTAATTACTGGCTAATCATTGTGTTAGAGTAATTATATTATGTGCTTTCACAGCCTTGGCTAGTGCCAAGTTGAACACTAGCATATAATTTGTCAGAGAGGAGTTAATTTCTCTTGTTATCATAACAAGATAGGATTTTTTTCTCTCAATGTTTTTCAGGAATTTCTGATTTTGCTGCTGTTTCAAACATTGTTTTTCCCTGTCCTGTTAGCCTTAGGGAATTATTTTGCAGATGTTGTCAGTGTCTAATTGAGGGCAGGTTTCACTCTCTAATGCTCTAAGGGGAGGGAGCACTAAGAGGTCTTGTGACTGATCAGTTAAGCAGATGTGATGATCATAAAGACTGCAGTGGCAAAATTATTATTTACTGTTGACCTCCTTACTGGAGCCACACAGAATTTTCAAACAGGTACAGTGGAAAGTCTTATTTTTCTTCCATAACCAGGTAGGAAATACCCCAGGCCTGATCCTGCTTGCCTGACAACCAGTGACAGCCTTCTCTTTCCAGACCCGGTGGTGCTGTCCTGTATTTTCAACACAGTCAACATCCTGAGGACCTGAAATGAATATAGTCATACAAGCTGAGAGCAGTAAAAGCCAACACAGTATTTTTAAAGACCTCTTTTCCATGATAGCAGTTATGGGAAGATGGATGGTTTGAATCTCTAAAGCAAGTGAACAGTTAGTAACAGCTATGTTCTTTGCTTAACTTCTGTTTCCATTATTCCACAGACATGTGGAATATATCATTAATTTTAAAGAGGGAAATAAAACCAAATGGAAGGACCTGGATTCAAAGGCAGTACCTAAGCATCAGCATTTATTCTCTCTGCAATGGCTTGAAAATGTGTGTTGAGCTTCTTATGACAAAGCTGGCAGAAGAGCACTTCCAATTAAATACAGATTCTTTTGCAGATCAAAATTAGAAGCTTTTGCTAGCTGAAGGTGACTGTGTTCAACTTGGTGGGGACAAATGGTTCTTGGATTCCTAAAAGTTTCACTACATCTGCTTTTTATATATTTATACAGGGAGTCCTTTCTGTCTGGCTCACCTAATATAGAAACTATTTTTGCTTCTTTGGGGTTTTTATTCAAAAATAATGATTCGATATAATTTATTTCCCACAAAATTTTTCTTTTCTTGACATACTGAATCCAGTTCTTGATTTAGAACCTTGTGATCCTGGAGAAATGTCTAGGTTTTGGTACATTTTTTACAGTTTTATGTCTGAAAACTATTTCCTTTTCTAAGGATTGTGAGGCAGGTTTTCACATGTTCCTCATGATCTCTAATTGGAAATAAGCTTCAGAAGAGCTCAATATCTGGCATGCTTTTATGAGAAGCTGGCCACTTATTTTAGTACCTGAACAGATGAAGAGGTCTTTTGTAAAATCTGACCCCAACTGTAAGTGCTGAATATATTTCAGAATCTGATTTGTTGTTTTCCAGCCTGCAGACAGTGAGGTAATTACCTGTGCCTGGTACTAATAGTGAGGGAAAACCATGCTGCCAGTCTCTTGCCTGGGACTCCATAGCTACATCTATACTGATGAATTCAGTGGGCCTTGGGCACAGGCTCCTGCTAGTGCTTGACCACCCTCAACATTCCCATTAAGGCCAGTGCCTGGCCATGGTTTGGTGTAGTCAAGGGACACTTCCACTACAGACAAAGCTACTTTCTATTGAGGGGGCAAAATAATTAGTTGTAGAAATGAGAGGTGGTGCATTTATTAGAGTGAGGGGAGAAGGGGAAAAGGCAGGATTTATATGAGCTAATATCTGAATGTGCTGATAGATCCAGCCAAGGAACTGACAGATGACAATGCTGTTGCTGGAGAACTCTGAAGCATTATTTAGTTTTGTCTACTGATAGTGATAGATTACTTTGTATCTGGCTCTTTATGAATTCTTTTTTTTCTGAGAGGAATATGGTCTTCCAACATCAACCTGAATGGAAAAGCTACTATCTTTTCTGATTTATGAAGAGTACAAGTCTAAACTGATGCCCCAAAGGTTGCCTTTAAAGGCTCTTCCTAAAAGTGTGATGCTACCAAGCAGTTTGCTTCCACATTACAGGATAACCTAGAAAGCTTCAGAGGAAGCTAGGAGTATTGGGTCTCCTAAGGATGTCACTAGAATTGGCTCCTGTGACAGACAGACTGTTAGAGCTATCTGTTTATATCCAATATTAATGCCTTCAGTTTGGAAGAGACGGGCTAGAATCTAGACTGTCAGCAAAAATGTCCCCTTTCTTCATCTGATGAATCTAAAGAACTGTCTAAACCTGACAGTGGAATCTCATTAATGTGGGGAGGGAAATACCAACATCTGAAGGCTTCATGCCAAGCAAATTTGCAATAGGAAATCTCACCTCTCTTTTATGTTTATGTTCTGAGAAAACGTCACCTAAGAGGCATCACAAAGCTTCTGCAGAGACATCAGAACCACCCTCTGTGTTATGGGAGGTATGCAATAAAGCTCACTAATGGAAGGTCTGATTCTGTAAGAGCCAAATTCTCCTATTAAGAGTGTAGCCCCATTAACTCACAGACATTCAGTATTGCCTCTTTCCAGCTTTGTCCTGCTGCTGCTTCCAGAAAGAGTAGCAAGAGATGAAGTGGCTGTTTGTGAAAACAAAACCAGGCCCTGTGTCACAGTTAGAGCTAAGGTAGTGATTACTCTAGTGGCAAAGGCTGGATTGTAATGCTGACCTGCTCTAAATTCTTGGACAATCTTTTCCACTCCCACTCTGAGTATCTATTTACTATCTCCCAGTATTTGCCTGCCTAGATTGCCAGGTCCTGCAGGACAAGGATTGGTTCTTACAATGTTTGCTGTGCTCTCCATGATAGAGTCTGACTCTCACGTGACTGTTATTAACCATGAATTATATATTAATGGTAATATTGTGGAGTCAACTCACCCAACCTTATCTGAAAAGTGACACAGTTGAGTGTTCTAGGCTGTGTTTCACAGGTGTGTAAACTGTGCTGTAAGTGGCAGAGCTGAGGGATTCAAGGGCAAAGTTGCCACAGAGAGGAGCAACAGAAGGGAGGCAGAAAAATGAGCTTCACTTTTTATAAAGCCTGCTTCTGTGCATGTCATTTCTCAGTTTGCTCTGTGACTAAGTGTTATGGAAAATCACTTTAATCCACTCTGCAAGGTCATTTTAATAAATGATTGAAGGAGTGAGAGAAGGCAACTCTTGAGCAGCCCTTTGTAACTTCAAAGAGTTACTCCAGTCAGCCATTCTGGATCTGACTATGGAATTGTTGGCATGAGCAGATGGAGAGCAGACTTGCTGCACAGAAATGCTTATAGCACATACAGAAAGTTATAGGAGGGAGATAAAATGAAGATTTGTGTCTCCAGTTTGATACAGATACTGAAATAAGGGAAGAGAGAATGCACAACACCATGAGAAAGAGGAAAAACCCTGTGTGATGTAAATCTACTAGCATCCATGGATAGCTGCTGCAGAATTCTGATTTCCCTTACAGTGGCATTAAACAAAAAAACTATAAACAATTTAAATTAGTAGAAAAGAAAACCATTGACACAGTATCAAAGCAGAAGCACAGAAATCTGCAAATAACATTAACAAAGTCATTAACAAAAATCAGCTTCCTTTCCTGGAGGAGGCAGCCTATTCCATTTTGACTGAAGTCCATTGCAGTAGATTTGCACCTGGGGTGAATATGGTCCAGTGAATTGAGTGAGCCTCTGGCATGTAATACCAGTCTAATGCATTTTACCTGGAAGGAAACTAGACTCTAATATTAAGAGTTAGATGCAGGCACTGAAGTGCAGGAGAATGTAACAAAGCAATATCTATTACTGAAAATATCTGGAAAACCACTATCAGACCTGAGATTCTGCATGTTCTTATTGGTCAGTTAACAAAATATTGACATCAACACACTGAGTCCATTGAGTAAATGGCAATTCTTGCACTCTGCCTCATGCAATGGATTGCTTTAGTGAAGAAATCCTCATCATATGACTACAAATGATATCTCTGATGCTGTGAGAATTTACAGCCAAGCAATTCAAGCCTAAGGCAGGGAAATGCTGTAGTTAAAAATGTTTGCAGAATTGGGCCTTGAGTATGATCTGCAGCTTATTCATAGCTTTTGGTTCTATTCATCTCTTGAATATATTAAGGTGTTAATGATACTGGGCTCATCCAGGAACACTAGGCAGCCTGCAGCTGATGGCCCTCCTTCCAACCAAGGATTTAGTGCCCTGAACCTTATCCAGGCTCTGGCTGGTTGCTTGACACCACTGGCACAAAGCATAGAAGAGGACAAAATACAGCAGTGATGTGATTGTGAAGGTGGCTCTTTGAAAATACAGCTCAGTGCTAGCTGCAGTCAAAACAGGCAGATAGAATTGTATAAATGACTAGAGAAATCAGAGTAAAACTGATTATCCTGCCCTGTAATCTGTGGCACCCTCATACCTGGCTAGAATGCTGTGGACAGTACTTGCCACCAAACCACACATGGATGGAGCTGCTCGGAAGCTTACAGAGAGGGAGAAATTAAACAGGGCAGAATTTACCAGCTTGGGCTGGGCTTGGTGTGAGATGTATAAAATCATGAAGGAGCTGGAGGAGGCACATAGAGAATAGTTATTCATTATTGCTTTTTGGAACACATAAGACACACGTTCCCAGTGACATTGTCAAACTGCTGGTTCAGAACAAATAAGAGGAATTTTTTGTTTTATAAATTGGGATTGAAGTGCAGGTCTTGGTACCATAGGATGTTGTAGAGACCAAAAGTCTAAAAGGTCTCAAGCAAATGGATAAGAGATTGGCTAGGTATAAGTTGCTTTTAAAGAAAATGGCCTGGCTGCAGTTTCCATCTGAAGGAGTCACTGAACCACTGACTGCCAGAGGAAGCTCAAAGCTCATAAAAGGGATAGGATTACTCTTCTGATTTCTTACACATTTTGCCCAGGCAGGCTGTTTACCCACTCTGAGAAGCATACTGAGCTAGATGCGTCTTTGATCTGATGCCATATTGTTGTTCTTATGCTGTTCCAAATATGATGGTTTGGGGCTCTAATGGATCAGCAGAGATTAAGATAAAATATCCTAATGACTTTTGGCATATGACACTCCAGCTGCCTTTCATGTTCTGTTATGGAGATGGAGACAAAGTAGCAGTTCTCTGCTGTAGTAATGATGGTGAAAATTAGCAAGATCCCATCCTCTGCAGTGCTGTCATTGCTGTAACAAGGTGTTTAACACAGTGCTGTTGTTCAGTAGGCTCTGGAAGAGAAGGGTCAGCTCTTCAATTGCAGTGTTTTGATCAGTGGTGGTTGCAGGACAAGCTTAGAACCATTTTCCCTAGAGCAAGAGAGTGAGTTGCAGATGATGTTGTGTGCAGGAGCTGTGCAGAGCCAGCAGTGCAACAGCCAGCGGGTGGCACTGTTGTTGCAAGGAAACTCAAAGCCCCTGTACTTCAGAGATGTTGGGATGGAAGTTTTCCATGGAAAACAGCGGTTTTGCCGAAATTGAAACATTTCATGGCACATGTCGCTTCTCAATGAATTTTTAATGGGAGGAAAATGTAAATTACTCAGTTTGACTTTATAATTGCAATTCAGCTTGTTTTCCCTTAACTTATTGATTCAGTTTATTAGTTTATATGGATATGCAATTTCAATTTTATAGGGTTTTTTTTAATCCTAATGACTTAAACTCTCAAAATTTAAATGGTTTTCCTTTGTGGGGGGGGAGGAAAAAAACAACCCTTTTTGGTATTTTTAATAATAATGATTTTGAAAAGCCTTTCAAGTGCTACCCCAGGAAAACTACTTTGACAAAAATATGTTTGTAAAGGTCTGAATTTTGTATAGTCTGTATGATCTGTATTTTGACCTGCTCTGAATGGCTTGTGTTGACCAGAGAACATGCTTTGAGGTGCTGCTTGCACATGGTGCCACGTGAGTGGTACCCAACAGAACACACACTGTGTAGGGATAGCTCAGTCCTGCTCAGAAGAGCCATTCGTTGTTCTGGAGTGTGAGGCAGACTGACACCATCAGACTCTCTGGGCACACCACACCTTGGTGTCTTTGTAAGCTGTCAAGGGCAGGAAATGGTGGCGACATGGAGCTGTGATCTCAGGCAGTGGTTGCTTTTTAAGTATAGCCAGTTGCTGGGGTCTGACTGGGAACAGCTCACTGTCTCTGTGAGTTAATGTGGTGGTAGAGTGATGGGTGCTTACAGAATGACTAAAGGCAATGCAAAAACTGGGAGGCAAAGAGAGCTGGGTGAACTGGAGAGGAAACACCTTCCCTTTTTCTGTCTTCCAAAATAAACCATCAACCCACTTCTATTTATTCATATATGGCTTGTCTTGTTTGTTATGGCAAAACATGGTTATTTATAGTGACTTCTCATACAGTCTTGTTGGAAAAAGCCCAAATTCTTCATTCTGCCATATGCAAAACTTAGTGCAGTTATTACAGACTTCTCAGGTTCTGCCCACTTCGTGTCAAGTTAGCATTGCTACAGCTTCATTCTGCAGAGCAATAGGATTTAGTGTGACATACATAGGGATCCTATGGTGATAAAACTTGTGGCTAAAGGATCTGCAATTGGGATCCATTAATATAATTATTTTCTAATATAAAGTAAATAATAGCCCTATAAGCTATTATGAGCAGCCTGTGTCTCTTTGGATTGCATGGCACAGCTACTGCAAGAACATACAAAAAATGCTGAAGTATATGCAGTCATCTCAATGAAATCAAGATACTTAAATAGGTCGAGACAAATTCCACAGAGATATTCAAAGTAAGTATGTACATAAATGTTATTTTGGATGGGGGCATACAGAAGGACCTGTAGATGTCCCAGAGGAAGCTCATAATTTCTGCATTCCCTCTAGGGATACATAGCTGTGCTTTTGTTCTTGTAAGTGCTGCACTGAACTCTTTGAGGAAGCTTAGCAATAAAGAGAAGCACATCCTTTTTTGTTTCTGTTTGACACAGTTACTTTGGTGACTGTGTCAACAGTGGAGAAAGAACCAAATTGTGTTACTACCTCTGTCAATTCTTAAACAGCACTGCAGAGTCCCCTCTCCTCCCCAAATGAGGAAGAGAAATTCACTCTGTAATATTAATAACCATGGGGCCCTTTAGCCTTTAATAATTAACAGACTGCCAACTGTAGCTGAATGTTCCTTTTTCTGATTCCAATTACAGACCCATTTGGACCAGGCTCAACTGATGGAAATGGTTGAGCAGCAGTGTTATAGCAGAGAACCAGATCTGAGTGAAATTGTTCTCCTTTGGCCTACACAGTAGATTAAAGAAAAGTTTGGCCTCAGACAGTGATGAAGCCAAAGCATCAGATATTACAGATGCATGAAGTGCTTCTGTACCCCAATCACTTCAACCCAGGAGACTGCTTGAGCATCAGAGCCAATTCCTGGAGCCTGGTGACAAATACACGTACATGGCCGGAAGTAAAATGAAATATTCCTTTCAATAGGTGACAACTGTTCATTTACTTGCCACTTTTCCTCAAGATAGTGCTGAGTAGAAGGCTCTTGGTACCTCCTCCTTCTTTGTGGGGTGATAGTATATGTTCACTGGTAGCGTATCAGGTCTAAAACTGTAGTTCCCAGATTGGCTGGCCCTAGTATTTTCTTCCTGAAATAGAGTTGCTAGTGCAGCTCTAAGAAGTTGTTCAGCATGTAGCAAACCTACTATGATCTTTGCAGTGTGATTTGTAAGTCTTGGGTAAATGTTGTTGGTGTTTTGCTGCAATGTCATGATGTTTTGGCAGTATTCCTACTACCCTAGACACTTCTGCTGAAGACAGGCCAATTTAACAGTAACAGCTCAACTGCTTCTCAAACTATAGCCTACTTCAAAAAGTCTGCTATTATGCAACCAGAAGTAGAAGGGAACTAGCAAATTCTAAGCTGTGGTTACCTAGCAGCTAAAACTGATTGATGGAGGCTGCCACATATTCTGTTTCCCTGCCCTGGTTTTGCAGTCCTATCCCTTCCCTTGTGTGTGCAGCTGTGAAGTGAGAAGGTGCAGGGAGCTGATACAGCTGAAAACTAACCTAACAAACACAAATAATTAGTTTTTGCTGGTATGGTTTCCAATCCATGTTTAGATTAGCTCAAGCTATTATAGCATTACACCCAGAGTTAATCAACAGAGGTAGTGAAAGAGGCTTGGAATTGTATTGGATTATGTCACCTAGTGGGATGTTTTTAATAATTATGTCACATAGTGGGATGTTTTTAATAACTATAACTCTGTCTTGGAGTTATTCTATCAATCTTCTCTAACACTTGGTGAACTGTTAATTCTCTTTGGCATAGCCATGGGTATGCTCATTTTCAGCTACCTGTTAACAATTAATAAAGCTCTCAAGAGATTTTCTGATTTTTCCAATTATTTTCTCACTGCTTAAATTTGAGAAGTTGTGAGGTGGAAGTAGAGCTAAGAGTGAGAAATTCTTTTGCTAGGTTATAAACATAGTTGGCAGCAGCTGGGGATTAGATAAAATTCCACATATGCCTATGAAAAAGTATAAGAAGGAGGCTAGTCACAACATTGGGTGGTGACTGGGGCATTGAAACAGCATATATGCCTGGTTAGAAGTCATTTACACATGCTGACCCTTGAGGGACTGGCAAGTTTCAGATTATGAGGTGCTCAAGATCAGATTTAAATTTTCAATATTTTGAAAGCAGGAAGCAGATCCAGAATTCAAGGAATGAACATGCAGTGAAAATATATCTGAAACAATCCAAAATTTCATTGCAGAATTCTAGTCCTGAATTTACTACTGAGTTACTGAGGGATTGTAAACTGAATCTTCCTCTGCAAGTGTAGAATTTTCAGTGAAAGGTTAATATCCTGTACTTTATCTATATTAGTTAGATTTTAATTTTATTTATGTAAATAACTATGTAATTTATTGCCGTGTTGGTTCCTTATAGTCCTAATCCTGTCTTCATTTGCCACTCTGTAGTGTTTGTTCCAGGGTCAGGGTGTACATCCCATGAGGCATCTCTGCTCGTGACCAGAGTGTAGGTAATGAATTGTGTCTGCCAGGAGGCTGTGCCACATCCTGGAAGATGTAGGTCAGGAGAGCTCCAGTCATAAAGAACAGGAAAAAGGCAAATGAGCTCCAGTTTTTCACAGAGCATAATTGCAGTATTTCAGATGTAAAATATACTACATTTGGATGGTTCAACTTTTCAGTGAGAAAACAGCATTTTCTGCAAAAAATTAGATGCTGCTTGAAATGGAATTTTCCATTGGAAAACTAGTTCTGACAGAAAAACTTCTGTTGGATCTGTGTTTGTATTTCTTGAATGAGAACAGCAGTTCTTACCTGTTCCAACATGAAACAGTTTCTAAGTGGCTCAAAAAGATATAAATAAGTAGTACAACTGAAATTCAAAATAACTTTATTATGGAAACGCAAAAAATCCACTCTCATCCACTGGAGTGGATGAGAATTAAGAAACTAAGAGGGGTTAAGTTTCAAGGATAATCTGTTAATTCAGAGATGACATTTTGAAATTTTTAGCACTTGTACAGAAAGTAAAAAAAAGTTTTTCAGCTGTTTTTAATTAAAAGCATTCTAACAAGCTCCAGTTGGGAAAAGTGAGTATTCACAGCTTTAGCTAACATCAGAATAAAGACAGGGTTGCTTCACACAATTTGGACATTTTGGTAGAGGTCACTTTTTGGTTTCTTCAAGCTTGTTTACCCATCTGTGATCTTTTTAAATACCATTAATTGAAGAATGCTACACCAGGAGAGAGAAAAAATAACAAACTTGTTTTAAACAAACAAAACAAAAAACCCCAAACATTTTGTTTGCCGAAGTAACAAAAGCAGAAGAAACCTGACTATAAAAGACAGTGTAACTAGAGATTAGAGAGCCATGTTTTTATCCTTAGGGTTGTTTGCAGTTTGGGCTGTGACATTGTGCTAGATACCCAGTCTGCTGGAAGACAGTTGAATGATGGTTTCACGTGCAAGACACTGGACAGGTTCCTCAAATTCCATGTGGATGCAATTCTGTGTCTGACCACAGGTCAGTTGGTCTTTTCTGTACTTATGACACCAGGATGACAATACTTCAGGCAGAGCCTGAGTTCTTTGTGTGTATCTCAGGAGCACTTAGCACAGTCCTACTGCTACATCCACCACTTGCTGAGTCTTGTAGGTTTGCCTTGATTAGGAAGTTATTCTACTCTTCTAGAAACATTTTTTGCTATTTCAAGCACAAAAATTGCCAGTCTGTTTCAGGAGGAACTGAATCGAGTTGAATATTTTACGGGCAGAAGATCTACCAGAGTCCTTGGTGCCTTAGATTTTGTGACTCAGAGTGAGTGTGGGAAAGCAAAGTTCAAGTCCCTGTAGCTTCTGCTATAAGGGATAGTCAGGTGTACTTTTGCACTATGTTTTGACCAGAAATTCCATCCCAGTCTTGACTAGTCTTCCCATAAAACTCCTTAAATCCAATCATCTCATTTTAAATTGCAATTTCAATTGTTTGACTTTGTGAATAAGCATTTTGTTGGAAAATGATCAACCAGTTTTTATTCTGGGTTCTACTGGGGTGTTAACTGTAAACTACAATTATGAGGAGAGGTCTTAATAAATCTTTGCAGTTCTGATTAGGATAGAAACCTAGGTTAAACATTCCTGGAATGATCAAAAGCACTAGTTTGGGGTTTTTTATTATTCTGGGGAGGGAGACCATTGTCCTGTGTATAGACAGGAGCTGGACTCAATGATCCTCATGGGTCCCTTCCAACTCAGGACATTCTCTGATTCTGTGAATTCTTCTGATACAGTTCTTTGTTGTATCTAGCTTACCCTGTTTCATGGTCATGGAGATCCTAGAAAAGCAGTGGGTTAGTAGAAAGTGCAAATCAAGAGGGGGAAAGTTGCTCTTTAAGAGAAATCTGAAAGTAGTGTGCTGGATTCACCCTGGGTGAGAGCAGAGCTTGTCATTAATTTTGCCATCTAGGTCACAAGAAGTTTTGCCTGCATTTTAATAGCCTTTCAAAGTCTACAAGAAGATGCACATCATCACCATGGAAAGTCAGGATACTCATCAGGAAAAGAAGGCAGCACAGACATTTTGAAGATAATCCATGCAAAATAATCCATGAACAACTCCCATACAAATGACAGCTGCTTAGGAGGTGGAGATTTCATTTTCAATGCTGATCTTCTCTCCCTGCAGAATATTGCTCCCACCTTATCAATATTTTAGAAAAGAAAGATAAACCTTCTGCAGCTGCAGAGGCAATTTGGAGGGATTAAAAATTTATCCTGTTTTGAGCAAAGCTTTCAGCAGGTGCTAGAATCCACTTAATCACAGGTAGGTAACCTGCGCAGCTTTTCTTCCCTGTGGCTAAAATTGGAGTGAAGGTCCTGGTGGTTCTTTCATGGCAGGATCTTCTGTCAGGACCTACTTACAATTCCAACCATAGTGGACCACAGGCTTTGCCTAGAACAGTACAAAATTCAGTTCTAGGATGTAAAAGTGACACTTTTTTCCTTCTGGTTTCTTTAATTTGGTGAGGAAATAGAGTCAAGCCCTCTCTTGCAGCAGCTCAGTTCCCATTGCAGGGTTACACAGGGTTTGATTTTGGCTTAGTAATTAAAAGGGCTAAGAAACATTAGCTGAAATTCAGACAATTGCAAGTGGAAAGAGCTGTGTGAAATTAGAGCCATTAGAAATATCTCTCCAAAATATCCCCCTTACCAAGCATTATATTGGGGTGAATAAGGAGGAAAATGGGAAACCCCCAGTTAAGTCTCAGAAATCAAATCAGAACCTTAATTTCTAAAAGCCTCTTAAACATATGTTTTCTGCTCATTTCTAAAGGAAATCTAATTAAAACATTTCCTTTTAAGTATTTTTCAGTGAAATTTCATCATGATTATAATGTTAAACTGAACACTTTGCATAAACAAACTAGCATTTTAGGTGTAGAAACATTACCTGGGAGCTGGGGAGACTTTTCCCTTTTTTTACTTGGTCTATTTGACACGATCACAGTTGGTTTACTAATCCATATGAATGAGCAAATATACACCATTGCTAAGGACAGAGTGTTGCTACTCCTAGGAGAGCAAGTTGCAGCTGACAATGACAGGCTGGGTAGAGTAACCATACATTTGTTTACAAATCTGTATCTAATTTCCACCCACCAGAACTAATTGCTTTTATTAACACCAGTAATTAGAAGCACCAAAGAAAGCATCAAAGAAGGCTGCAGAGGGCCTGTTTGCAAAGGCCTGGACTGAAAGGACAAGGGGCAATGGTTTGAAATTGGAGAGGAGTAGATTTAAACTGGACATTAGAAAGAAGTTCCTCCCCACGAGGGTGGTGGAACACTGGCCCAGGTTGCCCAGGGAGGTGGTTGAGTTCCCATCCCTGGAGGCATTGCAGGTGAGGCTTGCCAGGGCTCTGGGCAAGCTGCTCTAGTTGGGGATGTCCCTGGCCACTGCAGGGGGGTTGGACTAGATGAGCTCCAGAGGTCCCTTCCAACCCAAACCATGCTATGATCCCTTTGCAGCTTCTCTTAGTCATTTTCTTTAGAAGTCTGGGAAAACACTGGGATTTACTTTTGATGAACCTTCTGTTGAGAAAATTTTCTCAAATAGAGAAGGCACAGCGGAGTTGAGTCACACTGATGCAAGTAGAACAAAACAGTTGGACCATCAGGAGAATCAGATGAAAGTTAAGAGTTCCTGTTCAAAACCAGTCCTTGAATCCAAGTCTCCCACTGCAGACATGAGCAGACAATCACTGGGGTGTTTAAATACTGTCATAGGGGTGTCTGTCAGCTTTGATCCTGTCCCTTCATAAAATAGGAACATGTTGGAAAGCTGGAAACCATGTTTCCAGTTTAGTATGGCGGCCAGTGAGCCTATGGAGAAATAGCAATCCCCACTTCCCATCCCTATACTTCCCTTTCCTGAACCACTGCCTGATTGTTCCACTTGTCTAAACTGCAAATGGATCCAGCCTGGAAGAAGCAGTCCAGTAAAGGGAAGTGTGGGGAGAGGGAAGGTGATTTTTCAGGCAGAGGATTTAAGCTTTGTACCTCAGTGCCAGGCATTTTTTGCATCATCTGTGATAGGTAATACTGGAAATCTAGTTCTGACTAATCTCTAAATAATTGCTGCCAGAACACCATGATGGTGCTGATGAGTATTTCTCCAACAGAAGAAAAACAGCATGTTGATTCTTGAACCACAGAAAGCCATAATTGTCATTTAAAAATCTGGCATGTTGTTTAAAATACTAAATTCATTACCTTTCAGAATCTTTATAATTATACATCTAAACTGAATACATTTGCAAGTGTAAAGAAACAAACATTCTTTTTTTCTGACAAGGGATTAGCCTATTGGTTGTTCCATTTTTAAGCACTTCTAAATCTAAATATCAAGGCCCAAGTGAAAAATGAAATTAAACAAATCCTGCTTTCCCAGAATGTAAAGCCCATTCTGTTTCATAGCTATTCATTCCTCTTACAGTTAGTCAGAAAAGTTATAATTATGAAACTGCAACACTTACTTGGAACATGTCTTTTGCTCACACAATAGCAAATGTTCCTGCTCCTCCTCTCACAACAAAATGACAAAGTCAAATATATATATATATTTTATAAAAATAAAGAAGTGCTGGGGGGAAAAAAAAAGAAAAATACCCACAGAATATTAAAATTTCTCAGCTTCAGAGATGCCAAACTGTTATTAAGGACTGTGACAGGGCATAAATTTTCAGAAATACTTATAGGAGGGGAAAAAAAAAATCAAGCTTTGACATTAACAAGATGATAACAGCTATTGGCTCTTGTTCACTAACTTTCACCCCAGAATTTCAGCAGTGAGATAATCAGACTCTCACTGACTTGTATGGGAATGGATCTGACTTGGCTCAGACTCTGCTCTTTGGCCTCCCTGTTATTATGTGGTTATTAGCTGGAAGAGTTTTGACAAAAATAATAAACCCCCAAGTGAGGTTTTCAGGAGCAGAGCCTGGATGCCAGACAGGTAAATCACAGACAAGTCCAGATCCTTGAAACAGATCTGTGCTTCTGTGGTGTCTGAATGTAAGCAGAGCTCTTGAAAATCCAGAGCTTTGGAAGCGGAAAGATCTCATCTAATGCTGATCTCAACATGAAATGCTCTGCCAGTGGCATGGGGAGAAATCAGACATGGCTTCTACTCTAAAAACCATGTTGTGGCTTTATACTTTAAATAGCATTGCAAGCATGGAAGATGTTACCAAGACATAAGAGTTCATGAGATGATTTTTCACATAATTTCTTCCAGTTGCAACTTAGCAACCAAGAAGCACTGGTGAGAAGACCTGCAGATCTCGTTCCAAGTTATCTTCCTGATGTGGTTTCTGACTGTATGTAGACAACCCAGTGGTTAAATGCTAACAGTTAAAAGGAGCTAGGTCTAACTTGTTAATTTAAACAATTAAGGCACTGGTGTATATCCTCCCCACGAGGGTGGTGGAACACTGGCCCAGGTTGCCCAGGGAGGTGGTTGAGTTCCCATCCCTGGAGGCATTGCAGGTAAGGCTTGCCAGGGCTCTGGGCAAGCTGCTCTAGTTGGGGATGTCCCTGCCCACTGCAGGGGTTTGGACTAGATGACCTCCAGAGGTCCCTTCCAACCCAAACCATTCTAGGATTCTATATTTGCATCTTAAATCAACAATGTATATCTTTTTGAGAAGCTTCCTCAATGCAGCAACACTTTAGTGTGGCTGAGCTAATTAATAATAGCATGTAATCTCTTGATTCAGTGGCTGTTGAGCAAGGAAATTCAAGGGACAGAACTGAGTACATCCCCTGAACTTTTCTATTGCTTCACTTGCTCTGTGTTCTGGCACATGTTTAGCTTTCCTAGGGCAAACACCTGGGTGTCCATTATTATATCCCCTCCTCCCACAAGGCAGCATCAGAGCAGCACTGTCTGTAGCCTTGGCTGGATGTGTCTGCTCAGTCCTGTTTCCATTTTTCTGGCCAGCCTTCCATTTTATTGCAAAGACAAGTTATTACTTAGATAACACTCCTGGGACAATAGTGTTTGGTTTTTAGTTGGCTATCACCCTAAAGATCGACAGGGCTCAGTTTTCATCATTGCAGGCCTTGGAGTGTATGGGCAGCTGAGAGAACTTTCATATCTTGGATGTCTGGTGTATTATTTATCAATAATATCAGGAATTTATGGGCTTGGTGTCAAGATTACATAAAGAGCTCTAGTTATGAGAAACATGACAGGAATGTGGCCAGGTACTCTTAGTATTTGTCTGCAGATATCCATATGTGCTGGGCTGGGTGTTGGCATGCATTTCAGTCTCCTATGTACTAACAAATGCTGCAGCATTTTAAGCACTGGCCTACAAAGCAGCCCATGTGGGTGGACCCCTTGGCAAAGCCCTCTGAATTCTGAGTCTTTGTTTGGCAGCACAGGAGGGAAATGTGCAGCTCCTGGAAAAATTACATCAATGTACATTTGTAAGAAAGCTTAGCCTCACTGCTATTGATTATGGATTTTGTGATATGTGCATTTAGGGCTTGGATTCATTCATCACTGACACTTAAACTTGAGAGACAATCTAGCTACATGCCAAGGAACATCTTAAGTGTTGTTGTGGGTGTTCCTTGCACAACCTGTGCAATTTTGGCAAATAAGAAGAGAAGAAAATACAATTTGCTTAAATAAGAAATCCTTGCAAAGTTCTGGTGCATATGATGTGTTTTATAGAAAGAGAATTGAGCTGATGTAGTACTATAGTGACATGTTTGATTGCTAAGGAGAGGAGATGTAATGATTTTGGACAGCAACTGTCAGGGTTAAGAAAGTTATTTGTTCTATTGCTTTATGGTACAGACTAGTAGTATTTTATTGTCAAACAGCATTAGTTTTATACCAAGAAGAGTGATTGCTTAGGTTCACTGTGTTTGAGATTAAACTTGATGATTTCATGTCCATTATTGATTTAGGCTTTACAATCAGAGAAGTAGCAGTTTATATTTTACTTAAGGGGATTTGATCACAGTAGATGTAATCTTCAATGGTTTCTGCAAATAAATTAGTAAAGTTGCTATGCCTCTTACAGTAACTAAAGAAAAGTGAAGTGGGCTAGAAAAAGGCAACCTTATCAATCTAGAGAAGGTGGTGAAAAATGCTGCTTAACTTTTCCCATGTGCAAGGGACATGCTAACATCTGAATTAGGGCATGCACAAAAGGAGGAACCACATGAAGATACTCTGCCAGTGGCACATTGCAGCCCCAGACTCAGACATTATATATTTGCCAAAGTGATGTAAAAATCTACTGTACATCATCTCCTAATTTATCCTGAGATTACACCAGAGGAGAGAGGGCTATCCAAGGTGCTTTCCAACATTAGAACAGGGTCAATGAAGCACCAAATGTGGGCAGCCTCTGTAGGAGGCAAATGTGCAAAGTGTGGAATCTGTATCCCTAAAAATAGCTCCTTTTGAAACATCTTAAATCAGTCTGCTAGAACATGCCATGGGGAACCAACCAAGCGGTGCAGTCTGATGTGGGTCCTGCTCTGCTGCTGCTGGGAAGTCTGTAGCCAAGAGAAGACAGATGGTTTGTGGCCAGCCAGGGCTCTGCTCCCTTGGGCAGTGGTGCATGTCTACAGAGGGAGGAGAGAAAGCATTTCATGGAAGCTACTGTCAAAAGTAGGCCAAGCTTGAGAACTCTGCAGCATTCCCCCAGGGATGGACAGTATGGGATGCTATCTACTGTACCTTCACCATGAGCAATTGTGGAAGCACAAACAAGTCCTGCTAGCTTTATTTAGAGCTGTCATATTCAGGCCATGATGATTCCAAGCTTCTCTGGCTTTCAAAATGCTGTCCTTTGTTAGACCTTTCCTCAGACACAGATATCTCAATAGATGCTGAACTAATATTACACCCTTAAAAATATTGTGGGGCTCTTTGGCTAGCACTGAGTCACACTACCTTTGCTATCTTCCTCTTTTCAACCTGCTGTGTGCCTCTACATTGCCTCTGTGACCTAGGCAGTTTTTAATCACACTAGAGCAGGGACAGTAATGCATATCTTTAAAGATGTTTAGACTCATGCAGCAGTCTGCACAGGTTTATCACCTGCCTGCTTACATAACCTTGACCTAGCTAGAATCCCTGTGCAGCTAACCTAAAAACTCCCTCTGTGTCCAGCCAAGTCCAGCTCAGTGTGAGATGGACTGAGCTCCAGCTCAGCATTACCTTTAGTCTCTAGCTCCCATGAGGTTTCCTGTCTCCATAGCTGTCTATACATTGCCCACAACTACTAGATGGTAATTAAGGAAACAAACCTTCAATTGTAGTTCTTATGTTCCTTACCCAGAATGCAGTGCTCAAAACACCCTTTGTAACTAAGCACTTGTTGCACAGATAAACACTAATAGCTACCAAGATACATAGCAACTGATGTTGGCCAAGGCTCATGTAATGATGTTTTCCCTTCTGTAGTTTGGGTTACTCCTGGTTCTGTTCCCTACAGTGTATTTGGTTCATCAGGGCACAGCAAAGCACATCTCTTAGATATGCCCAACTGTCAGCTGTTTACTACCTGTATTTTTGTCTGTATTTCAATGTGCTCTTTGCCTTTTCACCTTTCACTGAAAGGCATGGAGAATAAACTGGCTCCATCATCTTTATTCTCTCCCATCAGATGCTTAGAGGCATTCAGATTGACCCTGAGAGACTGACACTTCTCCAGGCTAAACAGTGCCAACTCTCTTAACTCTGCCTTATGTGTCAAATGCTGCAATCTCTTTATCATCTTCCTGGCCATTCACTCACCCTGCTCCAGTATGTCTGTGTCTTTCTTATAGTGGAGCATCCAGAACTGAGAACAGTTCTCCAGATGTGGTCTTACCAGTGCTAAGTAGGTTTTCCAGGCTTTGGAAAGTCATGGCTATTCCAAAGGGGAAAGGAAAGAGGAGGAAGCAGATGCATGGTTTTGAAACTAATTGGATACGTTTGCTGAGATAGGAGACAAAAAATAAAAAAAGCTGTTGCCCAAAGCATTATTTTTATTATTTTTTTTACTAATTTGAGGTTTGTTTATCATTTTAGTTTCTCTGTTCAGTGAACTGGTTCATATTTAATGGATCACTAAGTTATGACTACAATAGACATGACAGCATGTGTTTTCTAATTTCGGTGTATGGACAAGTGCCTCTTTTGCAAAGAAGAGAACAAAGCTAATACTGCTCAATAGCAAAATAGATAAACCAAATGTTTCTCAGTGTAGGTGGCAAAGTGAGTGACAGGTATCTGTCTTTGTGGCTCTGGTAAGCTTTTCCTTGTATAACGTTTAAGCAAAAAAACCTGTAAATGTGACTAAGTCATGCTACCTGACTGGTAGGTCAAGCTCATAAATCATTTATGAAGCTTTGGAGAGAGTTACCCAGTGGCACCTGGGCACACAAACTCTGTTGGCTTTCAGGGAGATGTAGCCTTCTTCCCACTTAAAAGATATGCTAAAGGTATTTGGATATAAGATCTGTCAAAATGGATGTAGATGCCAAGGAATATTTGCTTTTTACTGGGGCCTCACTCTTCACCCAAACTAGAGACAATTGTTAACATCCTTCAGGAAGACAAGGTTCTGCTATCTGCTCTATTTCTCCCTGCCTCTGTGCTCCTCTTCCCCCTTGAACAGCAGAAGGGTCCACTGCTGCTGCTACTCTCTGGTCTACTGCAGTGTAGGAAGACAACTGCAACATTTTCTGTTTGTGAGATTTATGTTCTTTCCCTGAGTCCAAAGCCAAACAAATCTGATAGCAAAGACAAGCCAGGCTTAGTACAGAAATGTGATGTTAAAAAAGATTAAACCAGGCAAAAATAATCAAAAGCCTTGTGGTTTAAGGTAGTTAGGAGATCTGCCACACTTTTGCCTCATTCATGGAAAAAAAAAAAAAGAAAAGAAAAAAAGCTGAGAGTCTATTCTTCTGTTTTCTCTTCTTACCCTGCAGATAATTGCATTATGTACCATTGACATACTGAGAAAATGCCAGTTAGTCCCAACCTCTGTACTGATGTGGTTACCTCTGTTTTTAATTTCCTGGCAGGATAAAAACTGCTTGTCCAGTGCTACATATTGTTAGCTTTCATGAAAGAGATTTCCAAGAAAATTGGTACATTTTTTGGTTTGGTTTGGTTTTTAATCCATGAAAATTGCTAGTTCTTTGACTGCAGAAGCACTTAATAGCTATGTAACCTGTAAGGCAGTTAAACGTGAGTCACACTAGCCACCTTCTCAACATGACCCATCCTCTGCCTTGCAGTTTTCATATTAGGAGTGCTGTCTGCTAGAGGCTAGCTCACATCCTAGGGAGAGGAGGACTTTTGTCACAGAAGATTCCTGTATCCCTGCTAAGAAAACAGCCTGTGAATGTAAGTAGCAGGTGATTAATTTTGAGAATGAGTCCAAATTCATGGCCAGATTGAATGGCTCCAAGTGCTTGTCTGAAGTAATTTCAAAATGTTCACATTTAAAAAGGGCAGAACATGAAGCCCAAAGCAGCAGCCCCAAGCACTGGTATGTCTCTAGGTAGGGACTCTCCATCAGCTTCTGGCAAGCCAAGGAAACTAGTTGACTGATCTAGTTGGGGATGTCCCTGCCCCACTGCAGGGAGGTTGCACTAGATGAGCTCCAGAGGTCCCTGCCAACCCAAACCATTCTATGACTTCCCAGCTGACTCTGTTGAGAAAAAATTTCGTTCCATTATATTTGGATTGCTGGTGCACACATGCTGGCTCAGCTCACCAGGATATCTTTTTGAAATACTGTGCAGTCTCAGGAGTTGCAATGACCAAGAGCCTAAAAAAGTCACAGTCAAAAAGGTAACACAGTCAAATAGCAGCTGAACATAGAGCAAAATCCTTGCTTTGATCCTTGTTTGCCTTCAGAAATACTAAGTCAAGTGTCCTTATTGAAATGAAGCTTAGTTTAAAGTAGAAGCAGTTGCCACAGTGGCTCCTGGCTGTATAACAAAGTTATTAAGGAAAGGGCTGGCCAATTTATACTTGTTATTGGTGTGCAAAATCCTCACCAGCACAGGAGGGTTCTGTGTTTTAATAGGAAGGTTTTTTCTCCTCCTGTGCTGCCACTGTCTGGTCTTTGTACACTCACACCTTTATGCAGAGAGGTCCACTTAAGGACACCCATCTCTGTGCCCATGACTTCAGGCAGGTGCAGGAGGTGGAGCAGAGCAGTCACATCATTCTCAGCATTGTAGGCATCTCCATCTTCCTATTTGACAAGTAATCAAGAATCCTGAAATGGCTTATTACATCCCTACTCCGATCAGGGATCTTGGCAACTTTTCTTTTTCAATACACTTTCTGCTGGTGATGTCAACAGAAAGAAATGGAGCAAAATGAGATGAACTCTTTCCAATTTAGGGAATGCCCTTAGAAACTTTGTCTTTTGAAAACCTTATGTAGAGGAATGCAGCTTCTGTGTAGCAGCAAATTAAATGGCTTTAGTTATGTGCTCAGCTGCTCCTGGCAGAAACCCTAAAAGCATGAAATCTTTTGCTAGTCTATATTTTGGTGATGTGTGATTTGGTGCTTTTAAACCATTTGCTAAGTTAGCATGATGAATTAGAGATATCTCAAAGCCAGAAAAGGACTTGAACAAACCCGTTCTGCACTGGGCCAGGTCTAACAGATTCAAGACAGGCACCATAGACAGCATTTATGAATATGGCACTCAAAGAAGCTCATTCTGTGCATTTATTTCCATTAATCACATAACCACATACCTAAACAAGTATATATACCTCCATGCTTTTATATTATGGAGCACTTTTAGAGAAGTAACTTCATTTACTGTCTAGAACCACAGTCTCTATTAATCTGGCTGAAAACTTTGTTTGCATATTGGTCTCACAGGGGTGCTACTGCACAAACTCATGCTGTAGGTTTTCTTGGTGTTTGCTGAACCATCTCATCATGGTTATGGATTCCATAGGAGGTCAGTGTTAGGTGGTCATTTTTGTGAGCCCATGGAGCAATTCTCAGGGTAGATTTTATTTCACTGAAGCTTGACTGTCAGAGCCTTGTAGGAGTGGTGTTATCAAAATATCCCTTCAGTAACTTGCTGTGTAACAGAGCTGGACTCTGTAACAGCCATTGCCATTTTGGTGTCAAGCACAGGGACCTTCAGGACACTGAAATATCAGTACAGGTCCTCACTGGCAAAGCCCAAGAAACAAAGAGCCACACCACGCATGAATGTGTTTGTATGTGCTCTATCTTTGCCTTCTTCTGTGTCACCATAATATGGGACAACTACTAGCTAATGAATGACAAGCCAAAATGGTGCTTTTGCACAACTGGATGGCAAATCCCAGAACGAGCCTCAGCAAGGTAAGGAAAAACATCCATGTGGATTGGTAATGTGTGAGGAAGATTGTGCATTGTCCTATGGATCCTGGTCAGATAGGCAATGGTCTGCTGTCTTCTTTCTTCTTGGGTGCAGTCCTCCACACAGCCGTCCCCTGCCTCAGGTTCACCTTGAATCATCCTCAGTCAGGCCATGGTGTCTGACAGTTCTGCTGTGGCCAGCAGAGAACATGCTGATCCTGCTGCTGTGGGTATTTTCTCCAACCTGATATTTGAGTGATCTCTGATTTCTCCCAGCCCATGCTGAACCCTTTCCCCTCTCCTGTTTGGAAGGCTGTGAATCAAGGAGAGCGCAGCAGCACTGTTTCTGTCTGTGCAGGTCCCTTCTCCTGCTCTGGAGGCAGACTGCTGTGAGGTGGGGGGACAGGAGCACTGCCAATGTGTCTCTTCAGTAAAAAGCAGCTGCTGAAACAGCCTTTTGTGCTTACAGTAGAGCAGGCGAGGATCCTAGCTGTCCTGTTGTATTCAAGAACTGATTTCAATGTAATTAACATCTGCCTTTGGATGAAGTTCTTAATTTTGCTTTTTGTAACCTGCTGCATAGCAATTACTTCAGTCCTTGTTCAACTCCTCCAGAAAAAAGAGGTTCTTGTAACCTGCCTTTGTAAACCAGGCTTTGGGAAGTTAGATTTTAAAAAAAGAGATCCCCCAACATTTTCATTTAAATGTGCTCATTTAGTGCTTTCAGCTAGATATTAATAATGATGTCAGATGTATGCATGTATGGTACATGCATATGTATGGATGGGGATGCAGTGTAGTATAAATGGTCTAAATATGTCTTATTTACTGTACCTGAGATTAAAAGAGATCCCTATACCTAGTTTATCGAAACCAAGGGGAAACAATATCAAAGGCTTAACTGTGATTACACAAAAACTGCCTTCTCTAGTTTTAGTTCCTTGCACTAGCTGGGTGTTTTTTTTAGTTTGCCTGCTTGTCTGGGTTTTGGCTCTGACCATTCACTGTAGACCAAAATTGAATTAAATTGTGAAAATAAAACACGCTCTTTATCTATTGGAAATAAAATGAAGTGCCTTGTCAAGATTAATTTTCCATGGAAGGAGGAATATTTTACTTCAAGTGAAAGGTTGATTTATAGCCTGCAGTATAGGAAGTGGCATCCCTTTATATATGTTACCATTTCTTTAATAAGTTGCTAACTCATAATGAATAATAATGCCACCTTGGACTTTTTCAGAGAGATGAAGCTTTCATTATGGATATTCTGGGTTTCTGTTTGTTTATTCTCTTTGAAGAAGATGCAGTTAACTCATCCTTCCATTTTCTAAGCACCTTTCATGATAGATGAGGTTTTCTGTGATGAGAGACAATCACTGCAAAGATTACAGACCATGAACTTCAGCTGCAGAACAAATGTCAGTTCTTCTGTGAAGTCCCAACATTAATCCACACTATGCTCGTGCCCAGGCTGTGTATGCCCTCTGAGATCTTGCTCGGGGTTGGGTGCAGAGTGTTTGGATCCCTTCTGAAGAAGAGTTGGTATACAATTTAATGGCTTTTTTCTGTTTTAAGCTAGAAGTGTCTTGAAAAAAAGAGAACTTAAACTCATACAAAAATCTATTCTACATTACTACTGGTTCCACTTAATGGAGAAAGTACAGTTGAAAATACAGATACTATAAATTTCAGTTGCACATCCACTCAGGAATAAAGGAAATCTGGAATAATAAGCAAGAGAACTTTTAAATATTTAAATATTATTGACTATTGGTGTGCATGTGTGTTCCCTTTCATTAGCCAGGTGAGCAGTACCTAGAATACCAGGATTGTGTTTAAAGTTATCACGATGCCAGCGGGAACAGGATTATACACTACTCACAGCATACTGTACCTCCTGCTCATGTGTGCTTTGAGCACAGGAAAGGGCTAACTGATAAGATTTCAGTGTCAATATATTGTAAAATGGCATCATTCTTTGTAATGAATGCATAAAATATAGTATAGATAAACTCAGTTGAAAATTAATGTTTTGTAACAGTCACAAATTTCAGTGAAACCAGAATTTTATTCACATGGCTGATGATTCTTTTTTGTTTTTTAAATCCTGCTGATGAAAAAAATCCATAATCCTACAGCTAACACTGTGGCATAGGAGAGTGTATTCTGCTCTGCATACCATGCTTTTTCATTGAAGGATTAAAAATATCCATTGTGGAAATACCACTAAATCTTGAGCTCCTTACTTGGTTTTTATATCATCAGGTCCCATTGATTTTTAAATAGTCTAACAAGATTATCAGGAGGAATGATACAAGCTTTCATCTGCCTTGGTTTATAAATCCTTGTGCTGATATGCTTATACTTGGAAGCAAGTAACACTATGATACACTTTAGGAGTCTCAGAAATGTCTCACAACCTCATTCACTTTGCTTTAATTTCTTAAACAAGCTGCCTCTTTCAAGAAGACTGCTCAATTTTATTCCCTCAGTAACCAAACTTTTGCAGACACTGGCCATGTGGATCGCTGAAATAGGAGAAAAAAGGAAACAAAGTTCTGCTGTAAGGGCTGTGATGGGAAGGTGCAGAGTTAATAGCTGATTTTGCACACTGGCTCCACTTTCACTGAAGAAAAACTCTTAAGCTTCACATACTACATAACGCAATGTGTCACCAGTTAGTAAACTCTACCCATCATCACTCTCTCTGCTTGGTAGCAGCTAGAGATGGTACTGACTGGAAATGGCAGAGTCCACTTCTGTGCAATAAGAGGAGATATCCAACCTCTCTGGCTCCAGCCCTGACTGGTAATTGTCTGTCTCTGGTCCTGTCTCAGTCCAGCTCCTAACAAGACCAGTGGGATTTCTAGCTGAGACAGCCTTCAGGATTTGGCCTATTTAATTTGTGACAAATAGCACTCTGCAGCCTCTTGCTGCCAAATCCTGAGGGCTCACTTTTTTGGAAGTAAAAAAAAAAATAAAAAAAATACTTGTTAGGCTATTTTTCTTCCCAAATGAATGCAGGTAATTATTTTCACACACACCTTGGTGGTTAAAATTTACACTTCTGGTAGCTGAACAGTGGAATGTGTGTGCACATGTGTGTGTTTGTGTCTGTATAAAATATAACCATGAAGGCTATTTTTCTGTAGAAGTTTATAGTCTGATACACTTAGTTATACTGAATAGAGCACTGCAGTGTAAATAGATCCACTGGTGTCTCTCTAGTAAGTTGCTGCTAAGGGGAGGGGTGTCACAGTAATGATCAAACAGGGACCAAATAGAGCTCCCAGTACACAAAGAATATCATTTACAAATTATGGTTCTTATTTTGCTGTTGAAAATAGTGATGACTGGCTGGAATTTGTGCCCAAAGCACATTAAAGTTCAGGTTCTTGGAGGCACTTCCTAAATCACGGTTTTCAATCCATTAATCCAACTGACTTCATCTAAAAACACATTTCAATACATTAGAAATGACAATAGCAATCATTAAATCACTCAGGTGGTATTAAATTGCTCCCATTAGTACAAAGACAGCTCATACCTTTGCAGTGAGTTTGTACAGTCCAAGCTCAAATGTGGTCCAGCTGGAACCAGCAAAAGGATGATGGAGGCATCTCCTGAGCACTTCTGTCCAGCACTGTCCTGTCTGTGGGAGGTCTCCTTACCCGAGGAGCTTTCAGGAGAGTCAGTGTTTCTGCTTCTGCCACCAACTCCAAGACCTTGAGCGGAAGCTGAAGAAGGAGGCTTAATTTCCTGTTTTGGCATTAGGAAGCTACTTTCATATAGCTCTTGCAGTGAGGTCAGTGGTCACTTATTAATTTTGGACTCTTTGATTCTGATGGGAGCATCAGGAAATTCAGAACACTGAATCAAAAATTTGACCTGTGATGATTCGCCCTGGAGAAAGGTTAGGTTTGTTACCTTTTCATTTAAATCCAAATCTATCTCTCAACTGTTCTTTGCAAGACGGTGGTCATTAAACATGTTCATCTGTTCATTTGGTGCTGGGAAAGGATCTCTCAGTGCAGGAAGAGAGGCCTGGAGCACCGTTTGCAGGGCAGGTTGGATGAACCCCTTGGGCTATATAATCAATAATTTGTGTTGCTTTGAGCAGGGAGACACAGGAGCAGCCCACACGCTGGTGCTTCTGCTGTTTCACTGCAGGGGCACATCACCCTCAACCCAACCAGCAGCTCTCCCTGATCAGTATAAATGCAAAATGCTTTAGTCAGCTTTTAAAAAATTCATATGAACATTATGTTTATTTCTCCAGCAGAATCTGTTTCTGTCACAGTCTTTAGTTGCTTCTTTTCTGAAGAGTGAAGTCTTTATTTCAGACATCTGCCTATAGAAAAGTATTTTTTAAAGGGCACATTTAAAGATGAAAACTGAGGCTTGAATAACTTCATCAGCATACAAATTACACAGATATAAAAGTTCTCTTTCGTTGTCTTAACTTACAGTTTATTTTGTACAGAATTCGTTATGTTATACATCTAAGACTTATATTGTATAAATATCTTGGGTGTTATGTATATACATATTCAGTGTTATAGATTCAGCAATTAATGTATGCATTTCACAGTACACTACAGTGTATTTCAATGTAGTGCACATGACTTCTAGTTCAGAAAAGAGCACATCTCCTATGAAAAATTGGTATTTCATTCATAGGGTACTCTACCTTGAAATACAGGGTTTCCATTCTAGAATGGACCATTTGTACTGTGTCATATGGCTGTAAGATTGATGAATTAAGAAACAGCAGCTCAAAACATTAACCTCTGTGGTTCCACATCAAGAGGAGAGCAGGGCACTGATTTCCCAAGTTTGTTCTTCCTTAAATGAGGAAGGCAGCATAGACAAGCCACATGGAGCTAAGGCTGTGTGTGTGATGGCCAAATGAAATGAAAAGTTCTGCTCAGATAACTATGAGCTCTTGCTTCTCCATCCTCTGTACGCCCGTGCTGAGCTACCATAAATCACTCTGCTCCGATTCCAAGTGTTGAGGATCTGGCATCAGCTTTCTCTTTAGTTTGCAAACTCTCCCTGGTCCATTAATTCACTGTCTCCTGGTGTGTGTATTGGTACTACATACTGTCTTTCCCTGATAGCAAGCAATGAATGTCTCCTCTATAAATGCCATAAGTAAGATATTCTGTTTGTTCAGTATTAAATTGCAGGTGTTGCTTTCCTGAGCATCTACTGGAGCCTAATTTTAATTAATCAGTCAATATGGTTTGTATTTCCTGTTTTAGACAATTCTAGTTTCCTGCATACATACATCTTGTGCCTTTTCATCATTTGGCTACCTCTGCTTTGTACTCTCAAAAGCAGAGACCCTTTTGTCAGTGTCTAAATGCTGTTCACTTGTCGTTTTTCCGTGTAAGAACTTTCCTATAACAACGTGTGTTGTAAAAAGAAAAAAGAAAGGTTATGTGAATCTGCAGTTTAGATTTTGTTTTCCCCATTGCCAAATCTGGGGATGGAGCTCAGCCTCTGCTGGTGTACTTGGCAGAGATGGAGACAGTGTGAAGTCACAGGTCATGGAGTCCAGTGCACTGCTGTGAGATCATAGTTTTACTGGTGACCTGCTGGATATGCATTCATGAAGATAGCTGTGCTCTTGGCCCTCTGCAACTCCCATCAGTAAGTTGTTTCCTGTGATTTCAAGACTAAATTTGTTTGTGGTTGATTTATACTCATTTACTGTTCTGCAAACTGTATTTTTGCTTTATGGTTGGGCCAAATACAAAGTAACATGTTGGGAAGACGTTAAATTCTGAAAAGGGATTTTTCTGCTGTTAGTAATAAGGATCATAGTAGGAATTAATATTTCCTTACTAGGTCTGAATCATTTAAAGAGGAGAGAACATTTGTTAAACAATCCAAGTTTGATTTGAGCACAAGTGCATCATCCCTTATGAAACAGAAGCATCTCTGTGCTCTATTATTTTCTCTACTTAAAATTAGATCATAACAGATGCCATCCCTTCACTGTGCAGTTCAGTGCCAGCAAACATAAGTCTCTAATCACTTATATAAGCCCAATATCCTCACTTTCTAGTCTCACCAGTAACATTCATCTATTTTGCAGTAGTTATATTAAATATGTTCCCACTTGTGGATTAGGATCCAAATGCAGAATTTCCTGTAGTTAACGTTGTCTGCTCTGTTCTAATATCAGAACTGAACTGCAACATTTAAATTCCATCTTGGTCTACCTAAAAGATGGGAACTATGGTAGGCAAGGGAGTTGTAATTTGGATCTTATCTTTATTGCACAGGATCCATCACAAGAGCATGTTCGTTGTTGTTGTTGTCATGTAGATCCAGGGTTCTTTCTAACTGTAATTTTTAACTTATTTCAGTCATCCTTCAGTAAAAAAAAAAATGTCCTGCATGAAATGGCAGCTTTGAATCTCCAGCATCTCTTCCTTGTTAAAACTGGGAATAGTCACTTTATAATGTGCCCAGTGTTTCTTTTCTTTCCTTCTTCCTTTTTCAATGAAACGTGGAGTAAAGTTTTTATCTGTAACAGCTTTATGGTCAGAGGTGGTTTAGGCAAGGTCTGCAGCATCAGCTGTTGAACATGGGTGACTTTGTTCTGCTAAACTCTACCACTGATACATTACAGAGTAACAGGGACTCCAAGCTTTTGCTTATTTACTAGGAAATGTCCTTCCTATTCTGTGTGTTTCAATGCTGCATTTGACTTTCTAATATTGTGTATTGCCATCCAAGCTGCTGTTTCAGTGAAGTATATGCTATTTGGCTGCAGGATACTTTCTCATATTAGCAATGACAAAAGTAAACCCAGGGCTACTCCTTGATTTTTATTTTCCAGGGTTTATTATTGTATTTACAGTTCCCTGTAGTAAGATACAACCCTTTCCCAGTAAGAGTTCTAATACCTTTCTATGTTTCAAATACTAATGACCCATATACCCATATGGAAAGGAGAAAGATAATCAGTGATGAAGGAGTTATCTCTAGGGGCTGATGCAGATGAAGAGAAAACTTAAACCATTATAAATATTATTCTACCACACTTTGGTAGGACTGGAAAAAAAAAATCTTTCAAAGAAAATATTTAATATTCCCTAAGTCAAATAAAATTTGTAAACAGTAGGAAAAGAAATTAACCACATGGGGGTTTTTATATCTGTAAAAAATAATAAGACTACTTGGCTGCATTGCACATAGGCAATAACATTAGATTCATTCAGATCCCTTTTAATGTAAGCCTCTTTTCAGGCTGTAAGCAAAAAATGTCCACTGTGCTTTACAAAGGACGACAACTAGAAAAATCAATGCAAACAAATATCCCTTTCTTTTCTGATTTAGCATTTATCATGAGAGATGACAAACACATGAAGTCTCCTCTGAGTCTGAGCGTAGTTGTATTAGCATTTTGCTAGTACCAGGCAGTATACAAAAACAGCCATCGTGTGTGACACCTCCAACACCTACAGGCAGCTGTTTTAGGGGCACATCCTGGTTTGTGGTGAAACAGGTTTAACTCAGCCAGCCTCTTGTACCTGCTCAGTGATATCAGGTTATCATCTCAGTAACTCCAAGGTTGACTGTCTTGTTCCTATTGCTGACTGGACTGACTGCTCCACCATCCGTAAACAGAAGGCATAAAGGTGATTACAAACATAAGAAAGTAGTTTTACATATTGTCTTGGAGTCTCTCCATATAGTCCCTAAGTTCCTTGGAATCACCAAGATTCATATCTTGGCATACCCATTTAATATTATCATCACTGTCAAATAGAATTGAGTTGGTGTAAGGGCCTCCATCCTCTGGCAGTATTGTTGTATATGAAGTGAACTTTACTCGCTTCTGCTTTGGCCCAGAAGGATTTATAGGTTCACTTTTAACTTCTTTTTCACAAAGATACTCAGAAGATCTGAGGATATGATTATGAAGAGTCTTCTGAGAACTCCCATTAAGAAGAAAGTTGCTTTCTTCAAACTGCATTCCTCTGTCAATCATGGTAGTGCACTCCTCTGATGGGAGTGAAATGTCAACTGGGTTTTCCAGCAGTTCAACCTCATTTCCAAGCCACACCCAGTCATGGGAATGGGGGATGTTGCCTTGCTCACTCACAGCAAACCTTTTATGCCTGTACTTCCAAGCAAATGCCACACAGTTAATCAAAAAGACCAAGATTGCTAAGCAGAAAACACACAGAAGGGCATACATGCCAATCTCCAAATCTGTTAAACCTCTTGAAGTCAATGTGAGATCACTGGGATTGTTTTCTCCTGGTATTTCTACTTGTGTGGGGAAACCTGTGAAGGCAGTTGGGTTGTTTTGGAGCTGGCCATCCTCCAGGGACTCCTGATCAATGGGAGATACAAAAGTTGTGCTTTTGTTTGCATTGTCCTCATAACTGGACATATCCTCATGGGTTTTGGACCATTCTTGTGCTGTCCTCTCTTGCTCTGCTGGTTTCTCTATAGAATTGCTTGCATGGCTTTTAAAATCTCTATCCATATCATCAATGTCATTAGTGCTTCCTTTTTGGTCATAATCTTTTTGACCAAATTTCACTTTGACGTTTCCTTTCCCAACAGCCAGAATGCTCTTCCTCTTAGTCTTCTGACATGGCTCACTGATAACCATTTCAATTTTAATCAGAGGTCCTTGTCCATCCCCTTCTGCCACTACCCCAGGCCATCTGGACTGAAGATTTTGATGTGCAGACACTACCATCTCATCCAGTGAAGTGATGGCGATTGAGAAGTCCTTGGAGTCATAGATATCTAATGGTGTCACTGACCCATCACTGAACAAAATCCAAGCACTGACTATGGCCTCCTGGGTGGAGAGATGAGAAACAAAACTGTGTGAAAGGTAAGAAAGCACACAGCAGACAGTGGTTTAACTCTGTTTGACACTGGCAAAATAAATGCACAGTTTAACTTCTCCCTAGCTTCTGACAAAACACAGGAAACACATTAATTCTATACACTATTGTGAAGCATACCTGTTTCGGAGTGTGAAGGATATCATATGCAGTGGTGGTAGATACAATAGCTCTCTTATTTCCTTTGCTGATTTGTAAGGAGACAGACAAGCCTGAAACCAGTTGTACTCCTAGATCTGTGATGGTTACACGGTCATCTAGAACTATCACTGTCTTCTCTGCCAAGATGGAATCAGAAAGAGGTGACAGAACCTGGAAAGAGAAAGAAAACATCTGTGTTGTAAAGTAAGCTTAGACTCTAATCAGCATAACATTTTGGATTAATCTTGGGTTTGTCACATCCATGTATAAGATATAGCTGATTTTTCCCCCAAGACATTACACTCATTTGCTGCTAAATTACTTTATTTACAAAAATAATTTAATAAAGCAACCAATCACTTCAAAACTGCAGCTTCATCTCAACAATGGAGTATAGATTAAATTAAATGGATTTGTTTTTCCCCCAAAAAAGTCATTTGTGTGTGGTCTATAAAACCTCCTGTGAATGCAGTATAGCACAAGACAAAGTGTACGACACTGATTAATGTTGAAACTCAATAAGGGAATAATAAGTGTACAAAGCCTGGCTGATAGGAGCTTGGCCTGATGCCTTTACATGGACAGAGGATCTGAATGAAATAAAAGTGAGATTTGCAAAATGACTTTTAAAATCCCACTGGGTGCCTGTCCACATATTTCAGTGTCAAAATAGTCATAGAATCATAGAACAGTTACAGCTGGAAGAGACCTTGAAGATCATCAAGTCCAGCCTTTGTCCTAGCCCTATCAACTTGCTAAATGATGCCCCCCAATGCAACATCTACCTGTCTCTTAAACACCTCCAGGGATGGGGACTCAACCACCTCCCTGGGCAGCCTGTTCCAATGGCTGACAACCCTTTCAGTCTTGTCACTTTGGTCTAAGGGCTTGTTTCTAACATGCTCAGAAGGAGACAGTCATCTTTCTACTGATGCCAGAAACAACTGGTTCAAGCCTAAAATATTTCAGGTGCCATTTGTCTAAACTCGCATGAGAAATCCACAGTGTATCTACCTGCATGGGAGCCAGCTGCCTTCCCTTCTGCTCTTTTATAGTCACTGGAGACTCAGACATTTTAACAGCAGACATCCTTTGACCTCTGTATGATGTTTGTTTTAGACTGAAAGGAGTTGAGCCCTAGAAGAACCTGTTAGTGTTGACTACAAAGGAAAGCTAGTGTGATGGGAACATTATGGACATTTGCTGTTAATAATAAGAGCCCCAATGCTTGTGCTCCTTTATTTTGATTAGGAAACATACATTAAGTTAGAGAAAAAGTTGGTCAACATGAACACTGAAAGATTTCTGAAGTTTATTTTTCCGTCCATTTGATGTGTTTCATTTCATGAATATAAAGGGACTAATTTTTCAACATGCATATGAAGATCCATGTAGATCTTTGGTAAAATTTCAACTGAAATGAGAAGCTAGTTGTGTGCATTATGTAACCTGTTTCACTGTTCAGAAATTCTCACTGGGTTGCTAGTCACATTAACATCGATAAATCCCTTCAGAAGTTTCCCTTAAGGCTATTTTATGTAAGTGACAAACAGTAGAAATGAAAATCCATTCAAACTTCCTTTTAACATGTAGCATGCCATTATTTTTCAGCTTTTTTTTTTTCTGAGAGCATTAGTTTTATGTGCTAACTAGGTGTTGTGTGTGAACCCTCTCTACAGAAGCTGCAGATGCATCTTAGGCTGTACCTGGACTGTGGTGATGCCATGCTCACGACCAACCAGAACTCGGCCATCTTGAAGCTTGGCAATCTTGGGTTCTTCTACCTTCATGAAATCAGTCACAAGGTCAGTGATGTCAAACTGCCACTCAGATCCTAGCATATAGGTCAATTGGCCTCCAAACTCAGAGGATTCAGCTACAAACTGTGTGAGGACTCGCACCATGGCATGCTGATACTGGAGGGTACAGCCCCTTCCTTTTTTCTCATCATCCTCTTCATCCTCACTGTCACGGGTAGGCCTGTAAAGAGATCCAGGTTAGTTGTCTGCATTGCCAGGGTCTCCATACAACACTGCAGATCTTCAGTTGGACAGTATTCTCAGTTCCATTAATGTTATCACCATCTACTACTGTTTGTGAGACAGGAAACTAGATTCTGGATGTGTAGGTTACTAAACCAGGGTGAGATGCATTTTTGTGCTGTACAGTTTAAAACCTGTGGGAACCTCTGTTAGCGAATTCTTTGTTTGAGTGGGACCTCCCAGCAACTTGAAAATCTCTCTCTGACATTGCCAAGATTTCAGTGGAACCACTGCTTGCTCGCTGTGTCTCCAAGCAGCAGTTCAGTCTTGCAGAGAGGGCTAAGGGAAACAGCATGAAATATTTATGAGGGCAACTAGGGAACACATTCCTGTAGCAGCACGGAGAAGTTTTAGTATCCTTTCCTCCACCTTTGCCTGTAACATTTGTATCACATTGCTCATCTCTTCAAAACCATCGGAACACATTTGGGATTCCTTGCTTAGGTAATGCTGCCCCACCTTATCCTTCATTTCTAACTCACAGGTTCATTAACCCTTCTCCATTTGAGAAATTCACCACGATTTCACCTTAAATCTCTGACAGTTCATGCAAGTGTGGGGTATTTGGTTACAAAATGACCACATAGGGCTTCAAAAAAACAAATAAGGCACTTAGGTTACCACCCAGGACATCCATGAGTCAGACTACACCATGCAACACTGCTGAGACCACCACTCACCTCACAGAAACAACTGCAGCATTAGACACATTGCCTTTAACATTTTCTATCTGTCTGTGCCCCTTCCAAAATATAACCCATGACAATACAGCAGCTTTCCACCATCATAAGGCATCACAGTGATTTGCACCTGTTGTGCCTCATAGAATTTTGTCTAGTTTAAAACCCAGTTTCCAACCAATTCTTCTTTCCTTTTTTTGGCTATTGTTTATTCCTTGGGACAAACACACACATGGATTCTCCTATCTCCTTCAAGTCGGATATTAAGCCCTAGGTGGTCACACTTTTACTCATTACAGCCCCATGCTGTGGAATTCATTGCTCAGAAATAACTTGCCTTCCTCCTTCACTTATTTATTGAGCCTGAAGCCACCTCTACAGCAAGGGTGGGAAATACAGGGTAAGCCTCTCATTTTTCATGGTATTTTGGGAAGTAGTTTTGTGTTTACTGTGTTCCTTTATCTTCTCCTTTGAAATACCAGCTATGAAAAACTATTATAAAACAGAATTGCTTTTGTTATAAATTGTTTTATGACAAAGTTGGCAAACAGTAAGCTGAAAACCTATCTAAGAAAAGCCCTTGTGCTCTTCAAAATGACAGAAATTCCTAGTGCTACAGAATCTAATACACTGGAAATACATTTTCAGTGCACCACTTGTTAGCTGAAGATATATGTTTAGCCTCAAGTAAATGGTATTTGGCACAGCCTTTTTGGTTTTGTGTGTAAAACAACAGTGTCCATCATTAGTTGCTGCATGAAACATCATTGAATATCCAATGAATTGTTAAGAAAAGAAAAGGATCCTAAAATAGGTCTTACATTACACAAAGAAATTAGTCGTAGAGAATTAGCCTAGCTTGGATATTGCAGGGAAACTTGCAATTGTTCTCTCTTTCCCAACAAGCATCAATCTGGACCTGAAGCTGAAGACAGCCAGTCAGCAAAACAGCTGCAAGGAGAGTACTAGAAGGGGGAATTCACATTTCTTACCTGGCACATGCCTACTCCCAGTGTTTTGGGCTTCATTATGCTATAAAACAGTTCAGAAACTCTTTAACATTCCCACTTCCAATTTATTCCTGTATTCAGCTTGTCCGAACCATAACCCAGCTCTGAATAATCTCAGTCTTTGGGAAAACCAGAGTTAGCTCTGAGATTTTGGGATCTGACCCTCTTTTTGTAATACAGATAGCAACATTAGTACCCGTGCAGAGTTGGAGAAAAATGTGCAGCAGCTATGCAGGTCAGAAGTACTTAGGGTATTTGGGGGCAAAGAGCCACAGAACCAGTCTTCTTATGGGAATAGAGACACAGAACCAATGTTCTGTGGCTTGAGGAAAAATGTTCACATGTTCAACATTCACACTGCCTTAATTTTTTTATACAACTCTGGTTTCTGTTGCTTAACCAGCAGGTTTACTCAGATCCAATGTCTTACTGTTATTTATGTTCATTTCTGTGCTGATTTATTTCTACTTTTACTGTTTAAAACTTTAGACTACTGAGCTGTTTGAGAGAAAAATCTCTTCAAAACAACTTTGAGAGGAAGAATTTGTCAGCCCCAGTGCCATACAGCTCATTGATGGAGGGTTAAGGGAAGAATGCCAAGAGATGAGGAATGGCACAGAGGGAGCATCCTGCCCTAGCTCCCAGGTTTAAGACTGAATGTGCAGCCAGCACTACTAACCACACAAGGATGATTCAAGTCCAGATCTTTCTCTAAGGAACAAAAAGGTAAGGGTTGCATTTTGTTACAAAAATATTTATCTGTTGCATGCAAATGTGGAACATCAGAAAAACATCCCCAAACTGAGGAATGGGCAAGGCACTTCCTAATGTCAGTGTGAAGTAAAAGGAGAGGTGTTTGAATTTTCAATACAAGCTTTGCAAGTCTGCTTTACCAGGTACCAACTCAAGTTCTTTCCTTTTTTTAAACAAATTTCCACTTCAAAGCCCCAGATCCATGATTCAGGTGCTAAGTCAGAGCTTTTCAGTGTTTTGTCTCCATGGCACAACAAAATGTTTGCAACTGACTGAATTGCATAGTTCCCTTTAGAGTCTTCAACTTGTTTTACAGTGTTTTTACTAGGCTTAAAATCCTTCATTAAGCAGTGAGCTCATTTTCTTTTTAAGACATGTCCTCATGAACATAAACTATTGCTGCATGTTGTGCTCTTTTCTACCCCCCCTCGGCCATCTCTAAAGTTAGCTCTGGATATCTCTCAGAATCCTTTTTATCCTATTTTTTGCTGCCTGGCAAACTTGCTTGGAAGATTTTTTTTTTTTGCTTTTCTGGAGTGAGGTACAGTTGCCAGAATTACATTTAATTTACACTTCACACAGAGGAAGCCTGTGCCAGAGAGCCAAGTTAAAACAGCAACCCTGTTACAAGGATGCCTGCTAGGACTGATCGAATCAGTGATCTGTCAACTTTATATTATAGACACTGTCTGTGAGCTGTTTAAGAATGTCTCTTTCAATTTGCACCACTCTCAAACCAGGCATCACTTTCTAGGGCCAGATGCTAATTTTCTGTTAAAAAAACCCTGAAGAAATCAGTTTTGCTGGTTTTGAACTGCTCATTAAAAAGAGTCATGTATTTAAAAAGCATTTGCAACACCCCTAATTGAAAAAAATTATCTCTTTCAGTTACAAAATACAAGCCACTAGAAGTTGATTGTTGGAAGCTACAGAAGTTGCACATAGCTCCACTCACAGTTCAAGATGAAATGCAAATTGGTGCCTTTACAGATCTTGAAATACAGTCTACCTATTTACAAAGATCTCTAAGGCCTCATTCCTATAAGACATTAAAGTCAACTAACTAAAGGACTGAATTTACAGTGTGTACAAGCTTTGTGCAGAAGTTGTTATTCACAGATGGAATGGTTTGAATCCAGTTTCACTTAATTCACCTTAAAGTATGGCTTTATTTCCGAGTGGCAGCACTCACACAGAGGTTTAACTAAAGCAGTTTATTTTTCCTGCGTTTAACTTAGGCTAACTTCCCTATTTTGTCTCTAGTACTAGACAGGACCAAAGTAGAGCTACCACCAAATTAACCATTAGTTAACAAACTGTGGTTCATAAACACCACCACATCTCGCTTAACTCTGTTTTGTAGGCTTCAAAGGCTTATGCTACTCAGAGGTTTGTAGTCACCTTAACTTGGTAATGGTTTTATTAGCTATTGTTCAGTAAGGCCAGATGCTGGTAAAAGTCTGGTAAACTATATGCCTGATACTGAGGCATATGCTGGAGTCACACTGTGTGATGTCTGCCTCCCTGGGAGCCTCATGAAAACAAAGTGCTACCCCAGTTGCAAATCATTTACTTAAATTATATTTCCAGCTTGTTCTGTGAACTTTAGCTGTGCAGTTCCTATTAATGCAAGCTGAAGCCACTCATCCCATGTAAATGTATGTGCACAGAGCTACCGCAGGAGCTTCAGGAAGGTAATTATTTTGCAGATGCATAAGGAATCAAAATAAATGTTCTTGTTAGACTAGCAGAGTCTGCCTGGACCTCTTCTACACTCTAATATTTGACTTTAATTTAGATATACACCTTTCGTTTGCTGAGATTTGGGGCTTTTTTTGTAGCCCATTGCAGGAGCAGAGTTTCTGGCAGCACACACTAGTTCAACACCATGTACCATGCATTAGTCATGAGTCCATCCATGGAGCTGACTTTCATCTGGAGAGGGAGATTCTGTATCCACAACAGCATACACCATAGATCAAGTTCTTCTTTGGATAATAATAAAGGTTAGCCATATATTTACAGACTGATCTGGTATTACTGCTCTTACAAAGGGGAGACTTTTTTGCCCCCTCCCCCAGTTTCTGGTATGAAAGCAGCTTCTTTTTTAATTCCTGTTCCTCTAGCAAGTTCCTGCTCTTATAGCAGTTCAGAACAGGTGAAAACTGCCACAGTTCAAGCTGAGCTAGGCATGTGGCATGTGGCAAGCATTTGTGAAGAGCTTGTCTTTGTCAGTGCTTTGTGGAAATTATTCCAGAAGGTAAGTAAGGAAACATGTCTGTAATCACATGTATTTTACAAACATGGCAAGGTTTATAGAAAGAAGCAATAATTTTTATTAGATCAACAACTGGAAAGAACAACTGTGATTTGGGGCATATAAACATGGTTTCAGGTCTGAGATAGAAGCAGCTATACTCAGTTGAAGCCCAGCCACGCTGAGGCAGTGCTTTTTCACAAGCATTGCTTTTGTTGATGGCATCAATGAACACATTTAAAAGATTATTGTAAAGCCAGTAATGTTTTGCCATCTGGCTCAGCCCCTCACACAACTCCACCAGCACAGGAATCAGGCAGTGGAGTGGGGGAACCAGAGAAGATGAAGGAATGTCTGGAGGTTGCTGAAGTGTCACTGCACAGTCCCTACCAGGAATGCTCAAAACCTTGTCCTTCTGTACACTCCTGAGTTACTTTGTAGCAATGTTTAGTTCTTGCCAAGAAGAGAAGAGAGTGGTGTGATGATACCAACATCCGTGGACAGGAGGAGAGTAGGAAATTGATTTGTCTGTGGTGAGGAATGAAGATGACACGTGCCAATCTGTCCACAACTAAACCCAAGGACAGTGATAGAGTTTCAGTTGACTTGTGGGCCGTATACAACTGAACTGAAGTTGAAGTCTACCTAAGACTGTTGGCAGGGACTTTTGAAGTCCAAATATTTTGTGTCCTTCAAGTCACCATGTAAAAACCCACTATAAAACATCTCTCATTTTTAGGATGCTGGGAAACATGTAGCTATGAGGAGATGGGGGGGTATAAGCAGACTAAAAATTTAAGAGAAAAATAATTTAAAAAAAAAAATCCAAAAAGGAAAAGCCACTAAATCTCAGGTAAAACCCATCCAAAACTAAAAATAGAGGCAATGTAAAAGCCTTATGTACAAAGTAAATGTCAGAGAGAGTGTAACTAATGCTAATCCTAGACTGCCTATTGATTTAGAATACCCTCCCAAAGCTAAAAAATAAATCCACATGGATGTTCCATAAAACAAGAGATAATTTATTTCTTGTTGAAACCTTTCCCATTCACCTGGACATGGGCTGCTGACACAGTGTCATAAACTCCCATCTGCAGTTCTGGGGAACAATACAGTGTCCATACTTTCTCTTCTACTGTTCATGGAAAACCCTTGCTGCAGATGTGCCAGCAGTTCAGATGCAACGTGAGCAGCACTGAACTTGCTTCTCTTGCCAGCTTGCAAACAGAGCGGACTCTCAGACCATTATCTTTATTTTGTCTGGTCAAATAAATCAGAGCTAGACACCAGGGGGTAAATTTGCAGCCCTGTGTGTAATGGGTTTAAAGTCAGAATGTTCACAACTGGTCACTGCAGTTGCATATCTAACTCACTGAGCTTGCTGCTTGAAGTTTACTCTGATAATAAACATCAACAGCCTAATCCTGCAGCCGTTTACTCAGCAAAGTCCCCACTGCTTTTAGTAGGAGCTGTGCCTAAGGGAGTGTTACAGCACTAGGCATATTACAGGCAGAAGATGGTGAGTTAAGTCAAACTTTAAGAACCTGGCATATGTTCATTCCTCACCTAGCGCATCTCTTCCTGCCACAAATGGCAACTTTGCCTTTATCGCTGAATCAAACATGAATTTCTCCTGTGCCATATCCTTACCACCGCTTCTGTCACTGCCAGAAAAAATGTGCCAATGGCTAAGAGTTGAGTCAGTCCCCTTCTTTGGAGCTCATTTTCTGAGTATCCTATAAATTGTGTCCTATTACCCTGAGTTTTATGCCCTCATATAAAGTGTTAGATCATTCTACTCCACTGCTGTCTGTTTGGGCTCTTTAAGGCTCTTCAATAGCTGAGATGTTCTCCTGGGCAAATCGAGTGCTTTAGCTACAACTGCCACAGTCTTTAGCACTACAGTTACTGCTGCCAGAAGTGCTTTTTCACTGTATTATAAATCTGAGCTGGTGTCATGCCTTGTTCTCCAGTAGTATTTTTCAACTCAGCCTGAAGTGCGCCAATATAGCAGTGTTCCTGGAAGTTCTTAATCTTGCAAATTGTCCAAATGGTGGTTATTCTAGAATGGATGTTTTCAGTAAGGAATGATGGGAACAGAGCTCAAAGACCCTGCCTCCCTCCCCGTCCTTTTTTCTCCATCCACATGTGTTCTGGTAGAACCCAATGATCAGAATACAGTCTTCAGTAGGAGTGTAAGTGGGTTTTTGCCTACTTCAGATCTGCTAAGTAATGCTTCAGCCAGGTTTGCTCTACAGTGCACACGTACAGAGACTGAACAATCATCCAAAGTCATAGAATAGTTTGGGTTGGAAGGGACCTTGCCAGTGCCCAGTAAGATGAATCCCTCCTTGGCCTGATTTTATTTAGCTCTGTAAACAGAAACTTGAGCACTGGCAGTGCTATATATCGTACAGGATGAGAGAGGTCCAGGTCCTTTTGCTCATATTTGCACATCAGAGCGTGTGATAGGATTTCCTGAGATTATGTGGAATTGATTAATGCTCCAGGCAAAGCCACTGACTTTTAAACTATACAGATCAGGATAAAATGTAGCCTACTGCTATCACTGTTGGATGCTTTAATGAAGGCTAGGAGAGACTGTAAAGCTACTTTAAAACGGGAGACTTTAGGTTCTGAGAAATACTCTGAAAATGTGTTGTGTTGTAAAACCAGAGCCCTGGGCATGTGTCTGGGCTGCACCCACACGGTGAGCATACCTTTTATTGGAGGTGACGGGAATCCTCCAGCCTTTGATCTGGCTGAGCTCTGTATCAGAGATCTCTATCTGCAGTGGGAGCCTTGGAACCCAGACTGTCACTTCTAATTGGGTGGTAAAATGCTGATAAGTGAAGTTAACAATAGTATCCACTTTGCTTTTCATTTCCTTGCCATTAACGAAGATGGAGTCACAGCTGTCAGAAACCTAAGGAAAAAAAAAAAGAAAAGGAGATTAATTGGGAAATGAATAAAAGTTCCTGAGGAAGCACAAGGAATGATACATCAGTCCAAAGACAACACTGATAATGTGAGTCATGCATATTGCATTTTCAGTTTTCTAATTAGTAGCAAACAGTGATAAATGGACCCCAGGGAAACAGTTCTGCTTTCCTCAGTGGATACTACCCAAACTACAAAAATAATTTAATGATGTTATATAACCTCTGTGAATCTTTTATACTAGGCAAATTAAACTCTTCATGAATCAAACTCCATGTGCATCAACATTTATGTTTACAACTTGCTTAAAGAAGCTGGAAAAAATGGGGCCATATGTTAGTAAGGAAAAGACTGATTCAGAACCATAAAACAGAATCCTTTGTTTTTCCTTGAACGTTGTAATGCTGAAAGACAAAGATCCTCTTAGGGCTCATGAGCAGAAGTGCAGCAGAAGCATTAATGTTTAGAACTTCTCAGTAATTGTTTTAGCAAAATGTATTCGTAGTTGCTTCGTGTTACTATATGAAATCACAGCCAAAACTAGCACGTGGGCTCTATACTACAACTCATCCACTCTCTTGGTCTCAGGGATCCTCTGGCACAAAATCAAGGTCTTGAGCACAGATACTATTTATATAAAGAACATGACATAGCAATGCATTTGACCTGCTTCCTGGAAAGACAGAACTCCTCCTTCATGAGGTATGGGATTTTTAATGTATTTATGAGCCTCTGTGTGTATACACTTTTAGATTTTATATATATGTATACACACATTTAGATTAATGTATATCATGTTTATATATATGCATGTGCATGTATGTAAGTGTATATATGTAGATGTACATACATTTGTATCTATATCCAGGTTTACATTCTGCTTTGAAGCAAGAGAGAGGTGATAGTCTCCAACAGAGTCCATGTACTGTGGTTTTAATCTTTTAAAAGCATGGCTTATGAGCTGCAGTTGTGTTACTGACATGGACTTTGTTCTCTTGTCAGGACTGTTCTGTGTCATGTTGTATAATGCATTGGGACTCAGATCTGAAGGGATTCTGGCTAAGCTAGTGATTAAATCCTGGTTTACTGCAGTTACTGAGATAACTCATGTAGACTTCAGTGGGGAATGTGCTGAAACAGAGCTTGGTTTTGCTCTGTAAACATACTTCAAATCTTTTCTGATATTAACAGGAATTAGGGGTTACTGAGCCAAGCAAAATTACAGAAAATGCGTAGCAGCCTTTTTTCCCCTCAAAGGCAGGCCTCACATATGACTTTGAAATTCTGTCCTGCTTTAAATCTCAGAATAACTTCATATTTCTCTTGAGCTCTAAGGTGGTATATTGCTGTTAGATGGACAATGCTATCATAGGGAACACATTTCAATAACAAAATTTTGCCTAAGTGGCTCTCATAATGCTTTAAAGATTTATAGGCAACTTGCTTCAGCAAGTCCTTCTCCTATACTGCTTATGATTAGATAATAGCTTTGCTGAAAATATTAAGTGCCTAGTGATTCTTGTTAGAAAACCTGTCTGATAGTCTCCTCTCCATGTGCAATACCCATACATAAAGTGAAAGAGCTACACTTCCATGGCTGCCATTTTCAAGTCAGCTTCTGAGATCCTAATCAATGTACTGAAGCTACAATCAATTGCTTCTTTACAAAGGGACTAAGCCAGGTTGTGAGGGCTGAGGCAAAGGAAACTAAGTTACTCTTCTGGAGGGAATACTCCTTCCATAAAAATGTTTAATGAGTACAAGATTGTTTTTTTTTAAAAAATCTAGTTATCTGATAAAGAGCTTAAAATGGACTCCAGGCTCAGGAGTACCACAAACGAGATGGAGCATACTCAGAATCTTTGTTTCTCTCTCATAATGTGTCACAAGTGTCTCTGGAAAGTTTAAGCATGTTAAGCAAGGCCATTAATTGAATGAGCAGTTGAGATTCGAAACCATAAAGCTTACATCTAGGGAGTTTGGTGAGAATTAATACAAGACAGAAATAATTAAGGAAACTCAAAGAGGGAGGGATAAACATCAGGACTGGATCAGGGGAATAACTAATATCTGACATGACAGCGGCTGATATTTTAGATTCTCTTTGTGCTGCTTAAAATGTTCTTATCTTCTTGTCAGCAGGCAGAAAGGTATTAAATTAAGGAACTGAACGATGGACTTTAATTGTAACTGTAAAAATATTGGGTGTGGCTCACAAATTTCACAGATTATATGTCTAGACAGAGCCATTCAGTCATTTAGATACTGACCAAGAGGTAAGTATAAAAATTAGTATATATAACTGTGCTATAGGAGTTCCCCCAGTGGTTTTGTGTAGGGCTCATGTTTCACTTGTTTATCTTCCAGAAAATAATCCAGCCTTGACAAGAAAACTTGAAAAGAGGCATTGTTGTTGTTTCAGTTCCCTAGCTGGAACTTGGGTTTACTCTCTCAGGTACAACGTACAACCAAAGAACTTAGAGGAAAATCAAGTTTGTGCAAATAAGGTGAAAACTGCAGCAGTTAGCCAAATCCTTTGATGCGGTATGTGAAACCATGACCACTGTCAACCATTCAGGCTAGAGTAAATCTCACCTGAGGAAGTCTCTGTACACTCATATGCATTTAATTACCATTTCATTCAACCTTGCAGCAGTTGTTACCTTATCATCTGAAGGAAACGAGAACCTTGAGGTACAGAAAATGCCCAGCACTCCTATTTCACTTAGGATCTACTACAGACCCAGGACGAAGTATTAATTTCATCCAGGTCTCAGACCAGAGCTGTGACCTCATGCTAACAGCACCGACACTCATCCAGCATGAAGAGGGAATGAGAAATACTCGCTGAGCTTTGGGGACTGAATGCCAGCTATATTCTCTGACCAATGGCTTATAGCAAATATTGCCTTTATTTTCTCCCCTTTTAAGTATCCTCCATGTTTTTCTAGTCACACTGTGCCAGACTTGGCTGATGATGCTGCTGGAAGGGGAACTCATAGGACCTGCTGCTGGAGTTTGGGGAGTGCATGCCTTTTTACATCAGGAAGCACTCAGGTTTGTTATGGGGCAAGCTCTGATAAAGTCAGGACATGGTTACACCAGCAGGTGACTTCACACACATTTCTTTTGAGCTGTTGGTTCTGAGGGAACAGTGAGAAGACACAGCAGAAACTTAGAATGCTACCCTTTAAAATGCACAGAGCAAGCCTGTTTAAAAGTCTGTTACCATCCATTGTCAACTGCCTGACAAAATCAGAAAGTGCTGTTTGAGACAGTTTGAAGCTCCTGGTTTGCACATATCATGGTGTGTGCTCTGGTATGCAGGGCAAGAGAAAGAGCTGCAATTAACCTCTCCAGGCTTTGAAGCAGGTGGTTGGCTCCAGTCCTCAGAAGTAATTGTAAAAAGCACAATTTGCCCTGTACAGACTGTCACAGCCTCCTTGGTTTAGCCTAATCAAGCACAAAAGTAGCTAGCAGTCCAAAAGAATAATTGGCAAACCATTTGATGTTCAGGTCAGCAAATGTTCATAGACCCTTTGGGTGACCAGGTAAAATGGAAGAAGCGTGAGATGACAAGAAAACAAGTAATGCCTGCTGCCTGCTTTATCTTTACATTCAGGGTTGGTTCCAAAGTTCTTTCCTTGCCCTCAGCTTGCACATCATTGTGTAAGGAGCCTGAATGAGAATGATGTAACAGAAAACAGTCACAGTCCTTGTGACTGTTAACCGCTTTAGAGTTTTTCAGTTAAACGAGACTTTGCTGCTGAATGCCTGCTTGGCCCAACCATTTTTGCACCAGCACTCTCTTGTGTGGGAGGAGAGAGCCAGATGGGTTCAGGAGAGGCCTACCAGGGGTTTCTTCAGTCAGCAGCACTTCAGGGCTTTCCCAGCCCACACCTCACCTTCAGCCATACACTTGTCACTGATACTTACACAAATGGAGTGTGTGCACAGCTCTGTACAAACATGGGTAATAAGTTTTAAACAAAAAAATACTACCCAAAGGAATTAACTCTATTTAATTCAGTACAGAACAGCAGTGACTAAGTGGATGTAAGAGTGGTACCAAGTACAACAGCAAACTGTCCTGTGGCACTATTCATCTGTGAATATCTGCCACACAAAACCCAAAAGGACAGTGGTGGTTTTTTTATAGCCCAGTTTCAAAGCGGAAACTGAGGCACAAACAGTGTGTATCAGAATTGAGTCTAACACACAGCTTTTTCAGCTGAGAGCTACAGCCATTTGGTTATCCAGTCAGGTCCCCAAATTATTTAAATTTGAAGTGCAAATTCACCCTTGATATGAAGTACTTTTTATGCTTGCTTTCAAAAGAGCCTTCACCAGAATTTCAGCAGAACTGGCCTTTACAAGAGGAGGAAGTTTTTTTGCCTGAAGTCAAGATCTACTAGTATTTAAAAATGCTTAAGATTACTGGGACTGCCAACTTCTTCAGTTTTGTAACTTTTTTATTTCAACAGCAAACTCCAACCTTATTCCAGTCCCTGCCTAAGACAACACGATTCTGAGGTCCAGCATATGAGCCAGAGACTAGAACATGTTCTGGCTGCAGCCACTGAGGTCATCTGCACACAGACCCAGGCACCACTGGGCTCAGGAGCCACAGCTCTTGTGGAAGAAGAGGTAGGAATGACAGACCAGCAAATCATGGACATTTATAAAAGGTCAGGGAGGAGTGCACAGTGCTGCTTTGCAGTGAATATGTAAGGGATGCAGTGTCTCATTATTGTGGCTGAGGCTATAAAGAGAACAATTGTAACAAGACTCAGAAGTGAATGAGCCTAGCATAAATGGCCCATTCTCTTGATAATCTTAAAACTCTAATTTTGTGGTGTTTCCTGAATGCCTCCTTTTCCACCTTTTCTGCAGTATTGTGCTTGCCATTGTCTTTTTAGCCCATTAGGAAGGACTTGCTGAGCTACTTCAAACCCTTACATTTCTGCTTCTTGCATCTTTTTATGTGGCCACAGCATAGATGTATTTGGGTTTTCTTCTGATTTGGATAATTTTGTACTTTATTATGCTACATGTTTGCTTTAGAAGCACAGTCTGGAATCTGGCTTAGTGGTTGAATTACAGTTGAAGACAAAAAGAAGGATTATTTTTCTTCCTACCCTCATCTATCTCCCACTTCCAAAGAGCTAGTTAACTCTGTGCCTTCCCTGGCTTCTTTCCCCTTCTGCACTATGCACTGCCTGAAGCCATTGCTGGAGTTTCTTCTAAACTAACACAGGATAGAAAGATATGCCTCATGTCTTAAGACAAATAAACAAAGGGTTTTCCCAAACCCTTTTCAGCTAAGAAATGCTGGTTTTATTTAAATTCAGAGTTATACCTGATAGTAGTCCATCTAGAAAATGTCAAACTTATTGTTTGGCTGTAGCTGCATGTTATCAAGCAGGGATTTTTCTAAGCACTTCCTTCTGACAATAGTTCTGGTTCCCTCTGCCCCAGCTGATTATGTGTACAGGGGTCTGCAGATATTGTCTCTAGGCAATTTGAGGTAAATAGTAGATTAAGAATACACACAGTAAAGGATGGCAAATGACATGATACTGAAATTGAAACCAATGAAAACAGAAGTTCTATTCCCTTTTAATTTTAGACATGTGCAGAATAGTCTTGAAAGTGTCATTTTTGTAACAATCTTTTCACATTAATTTGTTTTTATTGGCAAATCTGTGCTCCAAGTACTGTTCTCTGGAATAGCTGCTGTAGTTTCAGATATAACTGTTGGCTATAGGAATCCCTGGAGATACATTCCAAGGTTTGTTTCCTGCTTAGAAACAATAGCAAGAGTTTAAGTGAAGTATTCCCCATCCCATGTGTTCGATATATGTTTGCTTTTCATCTTATCAGTGAATAATGCTGTTACACAGGGAACAGTACACAAACTGCAGGATTCAATGCAGCCCGATAGTTATCCTTACAAATATGAATATAATCCTCCCTCCCCACACACTACCAGCTTTCACTGAAGAAAACGTAAGAACTGCAATATGTCAAGGTGAGCCTGAAGCATTTCCAGTGCTCTTCACCTTAAGCAGTCGTAAATTGCAGCATCTGCTGAGAAGAAAACTGCATACAGCTAGATGGAAACAAGAGGTATTCCTAATCTTGTTGTTTGAGGAAATTTAGATTTGGGCAGGAAGGTTTGGTCAGCCCCCACAGCACTGTGGTATCCTGTAACAAGAAGCCAGTCACATCATCTGTCAGCAAGAACATTGCTGTGCTTGGGATGGTTATTTTCAGGTACACCTGCTCTTACAACTGCTAAAGTCGATCTATTTGAATTCAGTAAGTGGAGGATGTTCAAGCATCAAAGGCCAGAGTTTTAGAGGTTAGCAGGCATTTAACTAGGCAGGTGAGGATTTCCTAAACCACAGGAATGAATCCATTGGGAAATCCAGGCCATTTTGAAATGTTCATGTGTAATGGTCAGTCTCCCCAGCTTTATTCTTCTAAAGGATTGAAGTTGGAGTTTCAAAACTTTTATCTGGACTCTGAGTTTCTTTTTTTTTTCTTTTCTTCTACAGAAGCACAACCTGACAGCCACTTGCTTTGAAAGTGAGGAGTCAGTGGGAGTGCAAGTGCTTCAGCACTCAGCCCAGCCCCAGCTTAAGGTCCCATGGCTGCAAAGAAGAACATTACAGGTAATAACAATATCCACAAATGTTCTTGCCAGACTGAGCCTATTCTGAAGACTACTCATGGCAATGGTAGAAAACACAAACTGTATTTAATACTTGGAGCTGAAACATAATGCTGAGGAGTTAGAAGCGAGATTAAAAGGAAACCCATTTGTCCAGACAAGCACAGACTTGGAAAAATAAGATAATAAACTGAAGTGCTGTGTTCGAAAGCCCAGAAAAATGTGATGGTCTGAGCATTAGGATTATGGAAGGGATTATCAGTTACACAGATACACAGAGCTCCATCTGGACAAATGTGAGACCATTTTAATAGCAGCTCAGCAGCAATTAGCACAATGGGGTTAGTGATACCCTATTGTTTTACTGAAAAAGCCTCTGCTCATTTTGTCTGTAGATGTCACTATTTAACGCTACTGATGAAGAGAAGCAGGATGTTGGGAGAGAGGGAGATGAGACTAGGTATAGGTTGTAATGATGTGAATGGGTATTTGAAGTTTTAGAGTGTTTTTACCTTCTAACCCCCATTGAAATGCACTGAACTAGAGGGAAGGACAGCATGGAAGACATTAACATTTTGGTTTAACAATAGAGACAATTCCTGTGGCTTAGAAAAGGTGCAATGATCCATGAATGTGCAATAAGAATTTTAAAACTTGCTGTACTGAATGAAGTGTGCACTATTCAAAAACTGTTGATCTATGCAAAATTATTAAACAACACATGAGATCTGCCAGGATTTCAGTCCCAGGTGCAGAGCAGCTGCTCTCATTGCCTTTCTGGCATGCCGTGCAGAGGCGTTCCTGCTGGAGATGGTAAGTTTGGGGGATACACAGGTTGAAAGGGGAGGGCCAAAGAAGGTGAGTGTGCTTTCAGACTCGAGCCTCCCTCTTGGCCTGACTTAATTCAGGCTCTGTACTAACTGCTGTGCAGCCAGGGTGGTGGTGCAGCTGCTAGGGAGGGCAGATGCTCTGGCATTGTGTTCTTATTGATTATGTATAATGAATAGTGAAAGTGATTGGGGGACAGCTACTAGCAGACATGGTGGCTGCCAAAATGTTCTCTGCTCCATGTACCAAGTTCCTTTACTAATGAGCTGAGCTCTTAACTGCACTTCTACCAAAATTAAGCTGGGGAATTCTGTCAGCATTAAAAGTTAGTTTCTGCTCTCCAACTGATTTATGATCACCATGTGCAGATTAAGAGAGATCATCTTCCTTAGGTCAAATCATGCAGTATTAAAATGCTGGTGTCTTTGCACGGTAAGAGAATGCCTTTATTCACAGTACCTGGAATAGATAGTGGCTGGTCCATCAGGAATGTCAGTTCCCCTGCATAAGAGGAAATGATGCCTGATAATAATAAATAAAAAGTAGTGGTGGCTGTGTTGCTATTGGTCTTAGCACAGACATTTCTGCAGTTGGTTGGAAAACCAGATGGGACTGTATTTGGATGTGTGAGAGAAAAATAGGATGTAACCGGTAGGGTGTACAGCATGCCATATTTAGGCTTGATCCAATCCTTGTTCAAGTTCATGAGAGACTTTCTTCTGATTTATTGTTCTCAGACCAGGAGTTTTGAAGGATGCAAGGACTTCAGTGTCTGTTGTAATGCACTGAGACACCTGAGATACAAGCTTGGAACAGGGAGACTTTTAGACTGTTTTCTCAGAGACTGAAGTTCTTTGGTATATCGTACTTTAAGTTGTTTGGACAAACCTCAGTTATCTCTTGATAAAGCAGCAGTTCCAATGCCAGGATGCAGAAGAGCAGGTGCACATGAAACTTAATCTCACATGGCTCATTTAAATCTCAACGCAGTTTGTGTTTGTAGAAAGTTTTAGGAACACTCTTTTTTTTTCATTCACCGACTGCTTTTGTTGCTAACAAGAACACATGGACCAGAGCTCAGAGCAGGACCTCCTGCTTCCTTGTCCATTTGTGATCAAAATTGTCCCAGTCCCCATTGCTCCATGAGGTTCTGTTTCTTTTAAGCAATCTAGTATGCAAGTCAGCCTGGCTTCTACCTGCCTTGTCACCGTGATGCAGTAACTCTCCTAGGCTAACATCCTTCCCAGACAGGCATGCTTATCTCTAGACAGACATCTTCATTCTTTGCACTGAGATAAAGGATCTCTCACCAGCACAAATTCTAAGCACATGCTTGTCTGAGGTGGCTTTTGCTTAAGTGTTTGATCCTTAAACTCCTGCAGATTAAGTAAACAGCCATGTGCTTCATATTCATCAGCTGGTATCCCAGAAGGGCTTAAGAGTTGTTTCTGTGGTGAAACCCTAGCATATGGTGCCAGTTCTTTCTTGCATCAATTCTAATTGCGAATACTGAACCTGTTCTGTAAAAACTGTTAATTACATGAAGCTAACACATATGTTTGAGCTATAAACCAAGGTGGTTTTTCCCCCCCTCTCTCTTCTGCCATCCCCCCCTTTTTCCCCCCACTCACTTGAATTATTCACACAAGTAATATTTTTGACAGAATAATTTACGCATCTTTGAGCAAACGGGGGAGGATATTGTGTTTCATTGAAGGGTTTTTTTTTAAATAACGGGCTTTAAAAGTAATCTTCTGTGTACTAAGTAAACTGAGTATTCATGATTCATGCCTCTAATCCCTGTGACTGAAATTTTTAAGATCTAAGGCTCCATGAAATTAAAGGAAAAAGGACCAATTACATGCATATTCATTCAATTTCATGTATTGCCTATCCTTCAGTTTTTCCAATGAAATTTTAACAAGGGTAATACAGGTTTCTAAAGAATGTGTGTTGGAAAAAATACCAAACAGCAGGTCAGTTCTAAGTGCTGAAACTAACTAGTTCTTCCTCAACATTCCTGGAGAAGTCAGGTCACCTCCACATTTCCTTATCTCCCACAAATATTTCATAGATGCTACAACACAGTGTGCAAAAATCTGAAGGATGCTGAGTGTGTCCAGCCCTTGGGTAGGACACCAGCCACTCAACCCTTCCCAGCTGCACAGAAACACTCTGGAGTAAACAGGAGGATGCTCACAACAGGGCCACTGCACATAAGTCCTTATGCTGCTCCTATAAGTGATAAAGCTTGTGACCTTAGTATAGCGTTAAGAGTAATGTATTAAGTCATGAATGTTAGTCACACTGAGCTAGCTTTTAACCTTGTCCCAGTAATGAAAGGATATACCATCCTCACCCCAAAGTATCAATAGAAAACTAGAAAAAAAATCCAAAAAGAGCTTTTAAATACACAGCAGTATGCTTTTTCTTTGTGAAGAAAACTCTGGTCCTATGCCAAGACACTAGTGCATCATCATTCATAAGTCTTCCCAGCTAATTTTTAGTCTCTGAGCAACAAATAATTCATTAATTATTAAAAAAAAAAAAAAAAGGGAAAAGGGATGTTCAAACAGCAAACACAGCCAAGAAAAGAAGAAAAGCAGCCCTCAAACTGCATTTATTCAGCCAAGTACTTCAATAAAATTATTTGGAGAGAACACCAAGAGCCTTTACCTAAAAAAAAAAATTAAAAAAAATTACCTTCTTTCTCTGGTCTTATGAGACTAGACTATACTAGACTGTTTTATTCATCTAATATGCAAAGTTGCAGAAGATCACCATTAGGAGAGAGTTTCCTATTCAGTAAATGTAAAAAGCCAAATGGCACAGATGGATCTCATTCAAAGAGCAGATTTTGGGTGTATATGAAGATGGTGCAAGTTCCTTGATATACAGGATGGTCAAGCAATTTCTAGACATCAGTAGCTCACACATCCTATTGCACTACAGTCCTGCTAATGCTTAGAATTTTAGCACAACACTCAAAATATTTGATACTGTCTATAAAAAGTCCCATTCCTGGAGTCATATTAATCTGTGAAAAACTAAAGTTAAGTTTTCAAATGCATCTAGCTGTAGAGTGTACCATGAACACTATAAAAATGTGGAGTCCCTAAAGGCTGAAAATACAGATGGGCTCCAAAAGGGTCCTAAAAGTATTTTGAACCTGACTTTTAGCCAGTGTTGTCACTTCTCTGGAGGGAGGCTCTGTGTATGCTCTTAAGGCCAGTATTGTAGCTATCATATTCCTATATATTGTGCATAATAATAATAAAAAAAAGCTCTAAGTGCTGACAGTGCTGTAACAATGCAGGGGCTTTCTCTGCAGCACAGGGAAGATGAGAGAAGAAATGTTCACTGGCTGCACAGGAGCAGATGGTGAAGGGAAAAGGGGGAGTTCTGCTCTTGCCTGTCATCTCCATTCCTATCCCATGCTAGCCCTGGCTCTGGGCTGTGCTCTGTCATCTCCTTGGTGACTGCCCACGCCGAGCTGTGCTCCAGCAGATGGGGTCTTGCAGGGAATACTCTTGGACAGTCACTCAGGCAAACAGAGGGAGGTCCTTTAGGATGACTGCACTGAAAAGAATAAAATCGCAGTGTATCAAAAAAATCCAGCCAGATTTCAATTCGAGTGTACAGCCTCAGGGCTCTTGAAATTGTCAGGAAGTGACTGAATGACACAGCAGATCTTTTCCAAGAAAGTATTTCATCTCTCTTGAATGTCAGAATGACACAACCACGAGACTTAGCTTAACTCCTTAACGCAAAAAGTGCTGGATTTGCTTCACTAGATAACCAGTTCTAAGACACCTTGTGCTCAAGATGGCATGCCTCAGTTGTGACACAGCTTCAGCTCAGTAGCTTGAAGTCTGCATATAAATATATAAATTCAAAGGAATTACGATAGCATACATACCTAAACTGCACCTCAGTCAGATGGACTCTTGAATATAGACCCCCTACATAACCCATTGTTTCTGACAGCTGTACACCTGCAAATCCTCCTACTCCTAGCAACAGTTTCTTACCAGCCCAGGGGAGGAGAAATCCAAGGTAAAATCAAGGGAAGCTTAAGGGTGGAGGGAACATCCTCTGTGGACTTAGACGCAACTGAACTTGAGGATGCCTTGGGGCAAAGCTCCCCTTGTGTTACCCCTACAGGGACAGCAGTTGCACTGCTTCTGAGCCACAGGGGGATTTACAGATAGCTCATGAGTTACAAGAATGACTATCTGATCTGATCACAGCAGCAGCTGCCTTTATATTCTCCACCTGGAACAGGAGAGGAGTCCTCTGGTGCAGGAAGAAGCAGGGAGTGGAACAGAAGAAATCCTACAGGAGCAGCCCCGCTTAGGGAGAGCACTCAGAGTAATGTCTGCTCTGTGGCTCTCTGTTGTTTGACTTTTATTGTGTCAGTAAATTCAAACTCCAACACAGGGAAAAGCAGCACGTCTTGGCTAGAGTGTCTGTGCAGAGCAGACTAAGGAAATGCCTGGTGCAACTCTAATACAAATGTTTGGCTGCTGCAGTGATAGTAATGAATATGTTGTACTGAAAATGGATATGTTTTTTTATTGACATGTACCAATGCTGTAGGAGGTTTCCACCTGAAGGGACTGCATTGGCTGCTAACACCTCCCAGGTTTTTTCTCTCTCTCATTAGCATGCTGGAGCTTTCGACCTTTAAGTGTCTTCCACTGTGGGCAAAGAACAGTGTTAAGGCAATGACATTGCCAAGGATGACATCTTTCCCTACACATTACTACCTAAATGTGCAAATCAGCCCCGCGTGGCACATACCTGCCACAAGATATTGAAGAGTGTTCGTATTTCTCTAGAGGTTCTCTGCTAGTCATTTCAATGTATTTTACAAAGAGAATTAGCTGTAATAATCCTTTTTACCAAGAAGGGAATCCAGCTTATTAAAAACCTCAAAGAGAAGAGGAGTCCTGATGGCTCATTGTGTGTGGCTCAGAAGCAGCCGTTGGGCTGGTGGCCCTGTGCTGAGCAGCTTGGGGTTGCTGGGTCTAAAGCTCCCAGACATTACAGCAGAAAGATTGTGCTAAGGGCTGCAGACCTAAGGACTGCTCAAGTCTAACAGACCACGTAGTTTTCTTTTTAGAGGATCTAAGTTTTTAAAACCTGCTAATCACAGTGAGAACAAATGTCAAAATGCCTACGTTTTGCATGATACAAAATTTACCTTCTGCAGAGCTCTTCAGAAACCATGACCTGTAAAAATCCATAGTTTGCTACTGACTTGAACTTCAGGGCAGTGATTGAGTTAGAACAATCGGTGTAGAGCTACATGACTGATTCCTCCACTGCTTTCTTCACTGGATCATCTTTGCTCCAAAGCCTACATGACCTGGGAGGACTAAGCCACTTTCTCACCAAATAAGACCCTGTTAAAATCCAGGTACAAACTGAGTGTTATTCCTCTCTGTCAGTTTTTCTCCCATCTGCAGCTACAGAACATGTACTTTTAAGAACTCTATCTAAATGCCAAGCTAGATCTGTAAAGCTCTTCAACTTCCCATTGAATCTGGGCAAAAAATAACTATTCCAACTCATGCATGAAAGATAAGTGACAAACTGCAGAGTGCTGCCATAAGTTTTCTGTTGTACTTTTGGATTTTTCTCTTTTGGTTTGTTTTTAACCATCTTCCCTTAGGGCTCTATAGATATAGAAAAACATGCCACAGTCAAACAAGGTTAAAAAAACCAAAGCAACAAAAACAAACAAACAAAACATGGAAACAGAACAAAATGTTTCATCTTTTCTTAAATTAGACCAATTCACTTCATCACAAAAAAAGTATGTGTAAATATACTATATATACATGTATATATGTATATGTATCTATATAAATACACACAACATAAAAATATATCCCAAACCCTAGATACACAGAAAATAGATGAATCCATTAGGCTCTTTTACTAGCAGTTATGATTTCTCTTTCCTACCCAGAAAGCCTAAAGGCTCATTAGGGACTTAACAGACAGTATATTCAATCTGCAGTGCAAACAAAGGATGAGCAAACCAGGACAGGTTGCATGTCTTGATCATGTGCCATTGATTTGTATTTTTTTGGCCTTTAATGAGGCCACATTCACCTGATCACCCAGACATATTCCCTAAAAGCCTCTGCTAAGGGCCTTAGGATGTATGGGTTCGTTTAAAGCCTCTGCTGTTGATACAGCTTAGAAGGAGCCTGACAGCTTCGTTAGCCTGGATGGCTAGTGCCACTCCCCATTCAGATGGTCAGGTGAGGCTGGGGTTGGAAGTCACTCACAAACTGGGGCAAACGGGTGCTTAGTAAATTTCTTGAGCTATAGAGCTGCTAGATGCATGAAGATGTAGACAACATAAGAAAGACAGTCTTTCCAGATTGTGTTTGAAAATGGAATGATGTCATTCAAAATGGTGCTTTCCCTCTCTGTTTTATTCTCCACACATAAAGACTTTCAAAAGGCGCTTAAGACAGTGGGATCCTCACATCCCCTTAATTTATGTTGGGGATAAGTGCCTAGGGTGACCCATTTTAATACATTTAAGAGGTGGCCAGGCAGCACCCCAAAGCCAAAAGCTTTGTTGCACAGAAGCCTGCAAACCAGTGGGCTGTGCAGCCACCAGGCACATGTCTTCCTCTGTACCTGAGGAAATGTCAACACCTAAGTAATGGTTATCAAAATCATCTTTAAAAGAATAGCTCTTGTCCTTCCAGAGCAACTGGAATCTTTCCCCCAGACCTCCTGTCTTGCTAGGCAATCTCTTACCACTGAGCAGCAGCAAGGCAGAGTCACAGCATTCCTGTGATCTTTGCCTAAGGTGCTTGAGCAGCTGGACTTACATCATCCTGGCTTGGACCTTTGCCTGTAGACAGGGATGCTGGAGAGAGGAGAACACGTTCTGGACATGCATCAATCTTTGGCAAAGCCAAAAGAGTCTTTGCATCAAAATCACTTTGGCCACTGCAGCAGGTAGCAGGAAGTACCTTAGGTCCAATTTGTTTTCTGTTTGCTAAAGGTTAACATGAAAGATGATGCAAGGGTTCTTACCACTGACATGGTCTGTAAATGTAACTACTCCAAACTTCCAAGGAGACGAGAGTTTATGAGATTAAAGGAATTAAATTAATTATTTCCATCTGCCAATAATCTCATTTTTATAGTATGACATCCCTCTGCAGCAGGCCTCTCTGAAGTCAGTTTGTGGCTACCAAAGCTATTAGATTCTGGTTGCTGAAATAACTCTATTAAAAGTCTCATGTTTTATGCAGGTCATAGATGTAGTCCTATTGATTTAACTTGAGAGAGCACCTTTTTTTGTGCTAGAAAGATGTTTGTTTTCCTACACTTTGCTGCCTTTCCTTGTTGCCTAACACAACAGCCTCTGCAGCTGGTGCAGGTCACCAGTTTTCAGCGAACTCATGTTCAGTGCAGGACATTTGCATTTATTGATCCAGCACTGAGGGTCATTCTTGTGCAGATATATTCTGCCTTGCCAGTCTATAGTCCACTTCATTCCTAGCTATGCACTCAGGTTCGAACCCTTGAGGGGATTATTCAGAGAAGCTTTTATTCAGACTAGAATAACCAAAACACAGTCCTGATTTCCTGTGCTGCTTAAGAGGCTGCTATCTAGAAAGCACACTTGCACTTTGCACAGACAAAGCACAGCTTGCATCTCATATACTTTACAGTACCTGAAAGACACTGCCAGAGTCTTCAGAAGCCATGGAAAAGCTTTGGTACAAAGGATCCATTTCTCATAAGGTAAAAGGCCAACTCAGTTGACAACAGTTAGCACTAGTGGGTATCTCCTCTGCCTTCCTGTAGAGCAGCACACACAAACACACAGTGGCTATAGCCACAGCAAAGGGTTAGGCAAGGTTCCACCAACATCCTGCACTCAGTTAGGGAGTAGGGAAGGATGGGATGTGCCAGTAAGATTCCTGCTTTTCGGGATACCTTCTGTTTCTTTTCTTGTCTTTCAGTCACCTTTGTTTTCAGGTACCTCAGGCTTTTCTCTGAGCTTGCTGCAGCTCTTTCTGAACTCCCAGTGACAGACAGAAAAGTAATTGTTTGGAAGACAGGTAGCAGGAGCCACCTTCAAAATCTCTTCAGTCTCACTAAATGGAATCCCTTCCCTTCCTGGCTCACAGACACTCACAGAATGTCAGTGCCAAGGAGTCACGCTTCTGTACAAAACCATCTGTGTAGTCTTCAAATGGGCCAAAGCTGGAGGCCTCTTCCTGAAAGACTTAAGGAGATCAAAGTTGGCAATAAGATATTTTTCCTCAGCGACATTAGTTATGTAAGATGAAAATATCAATAATAACATAAGGCGATTAAACAAGCCACATTGTCAAGTCTGCTAAGAACAGAAGGTCTTAGCAAATGGCTGTCTACTAGGCTTTAGACAAGCATACTCATCAACAACACTAAAAAACAAACAAGCTGTAACTTTAACAGCTATAGGTGCATGATATCTGCTGAGAATACTGGCAAACAGCCATATATTGTGGGACTTGGCTTTATTAAGCAAATGTCACAATAAAAGAAGCCTCCTACTCTCTCAGCTCTCCACTGTAACTGCAAGTCCTCCCCTTCTCACCATGGTTGAGTGCAATTAGTTAGGATCCAGCTGCACCCACATGTTTTCCTCTCAGTGCTAGGCTACATAAAGAGACAAAAAGCCATCCCTGGACCTCTGCAGGGGAGGCTAACAGAGGAGGTGTTGCAGGGCAGGCTGTAAGGAGGACATCCACAGCTCTGGCAGTCTGCTCTAAGAAAAGTGCAGCCCCAGGTTCACAGCCATTGTCTCCCTTCTACCTTTTTTTTTGCTTCAGTGTTATTTGTCCTCACAGTGCTCAGGTCTTGATCTTCACTCACTCAGTAATTTTGCAGCTGTTTACTCAGCATTCATAGTGCACAAATTATGCTGTACAACCACAGCAATGAAGGATTTACTCTAAAGAAGGATTTTCTTTTGTTACACTGATAATCAGTCGTGTTAAACTCGCTACAGGTTGGTAGAATCTAGAAGTCTGCAGCTTCTCTGTGGTAGGGACTATTTAAGTCTGTAGTTTTCTCATATTGGTGTACCGAAATCTTTTATTTGTGGGGTGGCAATAAAACATGTGGAGAGAAAAATCTCCCCTGGCAACATGTACTCTCGAAAGGCCCTTTCAAAGCAAACATTCCAGCAGTGATAAATACTTCAGCACGCTGCATTCTCCTTCCTTCCCTCACCACATCCCCAGCCTAGTCTCTTAGTTTTGGAATAACAAATTTCTTTATGCCCCATCTTACGAAACCATTTTGCATCACATTCCTGCACTTGGCTGGAGAAGGCTTCCCAATCAAAGGTATAGTCTTTCACAGAGCCCTGTCAGTATTTTACGTTTCTTTGCAGCCAAGTGTTATCAGCTGGCCATATAGCATTCAGGTTTGGGGAAAATAAAATCATTGTATTCTTCAATACTGATTGTATCAAATGGCAACTAGATTGGAAGACAGTAATCATGCTGGGCTCAGACGATTAAAAACTCGCTTGGAAAATTGGTGCTTGCTGAGCCTCCCTGGAAAGAAATGAATTAAGAAGGAAAACAATAAGGAAGGGCATAATAAAGTTGAGTGTAAGGGATCTAAGAAAGAACAGTGTGTCTTAAAGATATTTCTCTTATGTTTCCAGAAGAAAACCTGAGAGCCATTGGAGAGCGGCTGCAAATTAAATCCAAATAGTAATCACAGAAGCAGCAATTGTAAAAGAGCAAATAAATAAAGCATATAAATTGGAGATAGCACTTCCTGCTAGGAACTACAGAATCATTTCTGACAATGCATCTCAAGCAGAGAATTCCCCCTTGCTGGCAGTCCCTGCTGGGCAATCACCATTCTCCCTTGCCTGCGTAATGTCATTCCCCTTCTCACTGCTAAGCTGTATTGGGTATTTGTACAAGTGACTCAGTGAAGGATTACCTGCCAGAATGTCTGTATGATAGCAAGCCCTGTGTAACTCTAGTCCAGCTCCGAGATCAGTAGGGCAGGCACTGTGTCCACATCACTTCTCTACATAGTTGAGTACACTGTCAGCACTCCACAAACAATAAATGCATGCAAATCAAATAAATGCCCAAATCTTTTTCAATGAGGTATACATGCATTTTACAGCCTTTTGTTGATACTTGCAAGAGTTCATGTATTTCTGCTCATTATTCCTCTGTTTATTACAATATATGCTTTCTTTGGCTTATGCCAGGTTTCAGATCGGGGCTCATGTTTAAGGGAGGCTTTCTTCTCCAGCCCAGGGCAGGAATGTGTTACTCTGCCTGTAGGCCATATCCTGCAATGCTTCTCACACAAGTAGTCCTTCCTCTTGCTTAGTAAATGAGGCTATTTGCACAAATATTATGGGAGTAAAACAAGAACAGAAGCAAGCACTGCAATATCTGTAACGTATATCATGTTGATTTTATACACAGGGCTACATACACCTCTATATAACATAGATCTGTCTGACTTTGCCATCATTGCAGTGCTACCCATTCACTGGTCAGCTGTAAGCTCTCACTCCCCAGGTTCAAGTGGATGAATCAAAGCAGAGCATTCCAATCCCTGAAGTGCCAGTTGTGTTTAGCAAGCCTGCCTCCCACTGAGCCAAAGCACCTAGACACGTCACTCACTCTTCTGGACACCACATCTTCCCTGTGCTAGTTACAATTGCTGGGTCACAGCAATGTGCCCTTGCGGCCAAGAGGGCCAGTGGCATCCTAGGATGCATTAAGAGGAGCGTGGCCAGCAGATCCAGAGAGGTTATTCTCCCCTCTACTCTGCCCTGGTGAGGCCTCACCTGGAATACTGTGTCCAGTTCTGGGCCCCCCAGCTCAAGAAGGATAAGGAGCTGCTGGAGAGAGTCCAGCACAGGGCCACCAAGATTATTAATGGAGTGTAACATCTGCCCTATGAGGACAGGCTGAGAGAGCTGGGTCTCTTCAGCCTGGACAAGAGGAGACTGAGAGGGGACCTCATTAATACCTACAAATATGTTAAGGATGAATGTCAGGAGGAGAGAGCCAGGCTCTTCTCAATGGCATCCACTTTATACACTTATGTATCTCTATGTCTGGCCTTGTATGCACCAGTATTGTACTGCCTCACAGTTTGCTGAGGAAATCTGGGCTTGTACCATAGCTGCTTTTGAATCCAAACTGCCAACCTTTTTAAACAAAATCAAGTTTTTGCCATACAGTTATGAACAGATCTGAACCAAGTGCAAAACAATAATGTTGCCCAGCTGTCTGGAACAGAAGTGGCTGACATTCCTGTTTGTTTTTCAGGGCATGGACTGTAGGAGATGACATTGTCAATGCCAGCCCTGGTAGCTGTTTGACCACTGACTACTTTCACAGAAACACACAAGCAATATGCTTATTTATCACAAAGCAATTCCAGTGTTTTTCCTCAGGAGAAATTCATCAAAGGAATAAAATTAAACAATCCGGTATTAACAAAACAGTGATTCCTTTTCACACTGAATTCAGTGGAAAGCTGCTTAATTCCCCAGCTGAGTGTCACAGAATTCCAAATCTGCCCTACTGATTTAGTTTCTCTTTCCTATTGAACAAATGCAAACTTTAAAGTTTTAATCACTGCTTGACACTTTTGATTCTTTTCAAGCTATACCTGGGCCATGCTGCAATAGCCTGACTCGACTCACAGAAGCAGCTCTGTCCCTCTCCAGCAATTAACTGAAGCTGACGAGCCTCTCACTGGAGTGCGTAATGCAACTGCAAGAAGAGGAAAGCCACACTGCAGTGTGTGCCTGCCATTCCTTGTGCTTCTTGCAAATGGCAAGAGAAATACCATTCATAACTTCACTTTGTCCTTTCATCGCCATTTAATGAGTTGTCTGATTCATTTAGCCAATATTTAGCTACTCTTTAAGGCTGAGTTTTCCCCATTCCCCTCCCAATCTCAGAGACACCCCAGTCCTGATGGGCAAAGGTACAGCTCTGCCTAGCTACATGTTATTTCTCCTCTTGTTGTTATTCCTATGAAGGAAATCAAGATAGTTTCCATTCTGATTTCCAATTTCATATAATGAGCATGCAAATATATTAATAATTAAAAATACAGCAAGAAAAAAATGCCTTCTACCACAGAGAGGAAAGGGAGCTAGTTACTGTCAATGGGAGGTATTTTTTATGTCAAATAAATTAACTGCACTTCACACTGATGGTGCCATGTCAACCTCATCATCTCCATCCTCAACTCCAATTATGTATCTCAAGGGAACTCATCTCAGAACACATTAGTAAAACACAGGTGTGGATAAGTTAAACCATGAGAACATATACTCAAGCTGCATTCAAAATCCAACTGTGACCCACAAAGCCAGGGGAACACAAAGGTTTGCTTGGTGAGTGTGCTGATCACTCACTGCCAAGCTGCCTCAGCACAAAATTCTCTGGAAATAAAGTCTGTTTGTGGGTTGAAAGATTCAGCACTGCATGTACATTTTTGGTGCCCAAAACACTATTGCTTACTTAAAATGGGATGCTGTGCCATCTAGAAAGCATCATTTGCTGCCCAGTTCCACTTCCCTCAACTATCACGAGTGAAAAGGGCAGAAGATAAAGACTTTTTTCTCATCCTGTAGCTGACAGCTAATGGCTGTTTGAACTTTCACATGGAGCAAATTTTGCCCTCTGGAACACTTCTGTCACTCCAATGCCTTGCACAGGCTTCCATGATTTTAGCTGAGAGCACATTTTGGCCCCAGAGGTTTTGATGACAATGGGAATCTGAATTAATTTTCCCAACCAGAATGCTAGTTCAAGAGGTATAATAGCCTTGAAATCCATGACGTTCATGCATCCACAATTAAAATATTTCAATGGCCAGCTGCGTTCAAGTTTATAAAACAGGGTTGATTTCCGTCAGAAGCCCAAGAAAAAGCCTCTAGAAGTTTGCTGTGTGCATCTCAGTATAAAATATTCAGAGTTTATCATAAGCAGTATCATGGTTCAGACTAATGATTGTTTCTCAGGACTGGGATCCATGCCCTTTGCATTTCTGCTCTCAAAGCAGCCAAATGCTAAGCCATAGAATTGTTTTCTTCCTCTGAAGCAGCAGCTGGTGCCTTGGAAGACACCATAAGCATCTCTGCTGTAATCTGTGTAATTGCACATGTTGGCATGGTCTGTTCTTAACGTATCCTTGCCCAGACAAAACACTGTTTTCTCAAGCTGGCTTTGAAGACTGTGTTTAAAAATAGCTTCAGGAAGATACACACATATATTTTGCTATAAACTGTGTACAATGTGTACTGTGTACAGAATATTAAATATGCAGTTTTGTGAGATTGCCTCGTTGGCATCATTATTGCTGTACATGGAGCTGGTTTGTGTGCAAATAAGGTTCTAGAACCTAAGTTTTTAACTTGGCACAATCATAAAACAATCTAGATTTCAACCTGTTGCTGTGAAACGAGCTTTTTTTTATGATAAATCTTTAATATGCAGTAAGTAGCTACATTACTCTTTTCTCACCATACTTTGTCTAGCTAGAAAACTAATTAGCAGAATCTAGTGACCCGAATGTCAGAACCTCTGATATTTCGACAAAAAAAAAAGGCAAAATCCTTATTTCAACAGTCTACATTCTGTAGAGAGAGCTGCTGTACTCTCCTGCTTATCCCTTTTATTTCATGAAGATGAACTCTGTGTGAGGGCTAAGAGGGTGGGGGTTTGGGTCAAAATAACTAAAAATTTAACTAAATAGACTAATAAAATAACAAAAAAGAAGCTCTAACTTATAAGTTTGATGAATTGCAAGCATCTCAGTGATATTTAATTATTGCTCTAATTTAGGCATAGCTGACTACAGATACGAAGGACAAGATGCACAGTCTTCATCAGGTTCCTCATCAATAAGTCCTACTGGGCCAGGAGTATCCTTATCATCACCATGATGCTACTGAGACAGAGACCAGCAGCTCCACAGAGGAGGTCTAGAACAAGGCAGAGAGGTAAACAAGAACAAGTCAGTCTCAGGCAGGATTCTTATGTCCTAGGTAATCCTTCTGCTCAGCTGAGGAATGCTTCACTGCCGTAAACCTCTTGCCTTGGCCAGGCATCAGTGGATTCATTATTTCAGGGGCCTTGTAATGGACTGCAGAGTTGGTAACCTCCTAGCTCCCAAAGATGGATGGAGATGAAGCTGCCAGTAACTTGAGGTTGTTAACAGCTGATTTCATGGAGCTGATGCTTCTAACTCACTGGCACTAATCAGGTGGGATTACAAGGACAGCATGGACAGGGAGTCAAACTCACTAAATTAAACATTCACTCCAGAAGCTTTCTAGCTGAAGCTACCTGCCAGAGGCCCAACCTGTCCCCTGTGCTGAGGCAAGATGGAGTAGTTAAGCCTCCAGGGCTGTCAATCATGAACCATTCAGCAGCACTGAGGAAAAAAGATCACTTAAAAAATCAGATCTAGTTCAAAATGATTTGTGTAATAAACCAACTGTCACCAAAGTAAATCCATCATATAAACAAGGAGAAAGCATTTTCACTCGCTTCCAGAAAGAGTGTGGCCTCCTGGCCTGAGCTAATTTCTGCACGAGTGACCACAGAATAAAGCTCCTAGGTAACGCAGTGATAGGGACCCAAAGATACAATAGATGGGGAAATAAGATTATCTCCACTTGAAAATACAAGCACACTACATTCTTGATCACCTACTTTAATGGTAAAGCAGCTGCAGAACTTGCAAATTACAAGCTCTGGCTTTGTTTTCAGAGCTCCTACATAAAGAGTTGTATTTAACAACTCCAGGCAGGTGCTTCTTTCTGAAAAATGTCCTAACAATGCACACACAGAGAATCATTAAGGTTGGAAGAGACTTCTAAGATTATCAAGTCCAACCTATTGTCCCCATGCCACCAAACAATGTCCCTACCTACCACACCTATATGTTTTAAAAAAAGGCCTCCAGAGATGGTGACTCTACAATATCCCTCCCTTTCCCTAGATTTTTTTTCCACTTGGTTCCCTGTAGTAGTTACTGTGCTGAGGTTAGATGTCATCATGCCCAGAGGCTGTTGAATAAAGTCCTCAATCACTCATCTGCTTTTTGTCTGGAAGAGGGGAGAACCTTCCTCAGATTCAATCTATTTCAGCTCTTACCTCTCCTGCCTTCCTCTACACTCTTTTTACTGCACATTAGATAAAGCCTAGATGACTGCTGCTAGGAAAATTAAGTCTTCTATTGTTTTAACATTAATTATGGAGAGTTCAAGATAAGGCTTGTGTTAGAAAAGTAGGGGGTTGGAATGGTTTGAATTTTCCTTTCATTATAATTAGACAGGAAATTATGAGAAGGTGGAAAATAATTCTTTGAAGTGCTTTTCTCTAGCAAGCTAACAAGGAAAGTGCATTCTTGCACAGATGGAGTTCATGGTATATTACTGAAGCACTATTGTTCTTAATCTATGCCTCTGCCTGTGTACATTGAGCCTATTTCTATTGCACTTTACACGTGGGCAGGATGGGGCTGTCTGACTCCCTTCTGTTCAATTGAGGCCCTTTCTGTTCCCAAAAAAATTAGGCTAAATTAGTCCATGTTGTAACTCCATGGAAGCCATTTGAATTACTGCAGAGCTTCATTTGAACTATCAGTCAATTTCTGCATAACTTGCAAAGGACATGAAAATATGACTAATCTAAGAATGAATTGATTGGGCATCTGTCTCCCTTTCATTTGTACACTACCAAGAAAAACATTTGGACTAAGAAGAAGTCCTCATTCTAATTTCCTCACTTGATGCTACTTTGTGGGTGATGTTTGGCTGCCATGTAATGACAATGTTTTCAGAATTTTTCTTCATGTGAAATTACTGTGGCTCAGGCTTTTAAAGGCACTTTTACAGGGAGGAAAAAGGAGTGCATAGACCTTGCTTGGAAGCTTCTAAGCAACTGGAAAGATTGACTGTGCCAAAGCCTCTCAGGTTGGACTTCTCTCTGTAATAAATCTTCTCAAGGTGTTCCCTTCACAACTGATGTTGGTCTAAATCTTCATTTCCTTCTAAGCATGGCTCAAAGACCAGTGGGGGAAAAGTGAAACCCACTGTAACCAGCCAGCAAAGCTTTGTCAATGCTTATACTTCCTAGAAGGATGAATGAAAGGAGGTCCTTGCATGGATTTAGTCTTTTTCCTCAAGGTTGTTTTTCCCCACCTGTAAAGACTGAGGCCCCATGGTTCAGCATACATAGAGAAGGGTTCATCCCACCATGACTACAGCTCCTTTAGCTCTCAATGTATTGCCCATCACCAGAATAGCTGCATAACTTACTTAGGCATAAATTCTGTTGTTTCCACCACAATTTTCTTTTCAGCTTCATAATCCTATTTAGCTGTGGTCTGCAGGAAAAGCAGGACACTGGGAGAGAGTCTGTGGCAGAAGACCACAGAAGTTAATGAGACTCCAGTGGAGATAAGAATTTTGTCCATTCAGAGTGAACAGTACCTTTAGAAACTACATAAGGCAGGCTGAGGCTGGGAAAAGGATGTATTTATCCACAGATAAGGAAGTGAGATTCCAAGGGGAATGAGTGATTTACTCACAGTCACACAGGAAATCAGCAAGAGATATGGAAATTAATACTGAGAAGCATTTCAGTGCCTTAATCATAAAGCCAATCTTTTCCCTCAAATGCCAACAGCATTAAACATTCCTTTTCAATAATGGAATGCACAGAAGAGTTTTCACTGACTTACAGTAATATTCCCATCAAAACATTTCAGAGGGTAGCTAGTTCAACTGTAAATGGTTGGTCAGTATTACAGCCCATGCCCAACTGCATGGATCAGCAATTGCAGGGATCAGGGATGGTAGCTGAACTGAGCAAGTTTATCTCTGAGATTCCTTTAAGGATCAAGTCATGTTAAGGTTGGAAAATGCAAGGTCAGAAAATAGTGGGTGTGCTTCATTATATTTATCTCTAATTAGGTAGGCTTTGAAAAATGGGGAGTGAAATATTCTCTTGCTGGGAAGCTATTAAATTTCCTGAGGCTGAGGAGATATATGGCTTAGAATGGGAAAGATTCACAGCTCTGCCTACAAATAAATCACTTGGACGTCATCTATTTGACCATCTCTGGGTAGTATTGATATCAACATCATATCTAGGGTAGCTGCCCAGAGAAGCACATTTCCTGTAAACACATAATAGCCTGGCCCAAAGTCTGTTTTTATTTAAACTAGCTTCAATGCTTTGTGCTTTAATTGAAAACAGTGATATTACAGCAGTGATCAAAGAATTGTCTCATTAATTGTCTATTAAATCATTAGCTATTAAGCAGAAATAAAAGGTTAAGGATGCAACACTCTCTGTTCTGCCCAAAAGAATATGAATATGTCTTCAATAGTAAAGAAACAATAAAGGCAGAATTAACAGCGAAAAGAAGCTTAAGATTAGGCAATTACATCCAAAATGCCTGACAACTCTTATTAGAGGGTTTAGCAGTATGACCTATATAGAAAAGGCAACACAAATTGGGAAGCAAAGTCAATACTGACTTTACCAAAGGGTCTTGTAAAGGAAATATGTATTTCTTCTGAAAAAAATACAGGCACATAAATCCTGCACTAAATTTTAACTCAGTTAATTAATCATAATGGATTCAATCTTGCAACAAATACATATATTTCCAGTTAAAACTTTATGCCTGTAGATATGCCTGAGCATTTAGTCTGAGAGCACCTCTCAGTAATTTGTAACTCGAATTCATTATAAGCATGCTCCAATTTTCACAAAAATAATATTACTCAGATTTTATAGTACCAGGACGAGGCAAGAGGAACTCAGTGAAGATCAGATCCAGACCTCTTGTTTTAGTTAAGTTGATATATTAGAGGGTTGAGTATCAGGTCTGGGAAAGAGTCCTAGAGGCATTCTCTTCTGTCAGTGATTTGATACCCAAATAATTTCACAGAGCAGTCAAATCAACACCTGATCTACACCACTTAGTCACTATCAAGAAAAGGGGGAAATTATACTGCAAATCTTGTAAAACTTGTGCAGAATTTTGGCCTGTATTTTGGTCTGTTTCTAGACCACTGAAAGGAATGGGAGGACACTCGTCAGCTTGAAGGTGCTTTGGAGCAGATCTAATTTCACCTAGATATACAATCTGTTTTGGAAAAGCAGAAAAGGAAGATGGGCAAAGTGCAAAAGCTTTGGTTTCTTGAAGTATATAAATCCACAACTGCAACTGGAAATCTATCAGATTATAGCTGTATGGTACACAGCAAAAAAAGGAACAGCCAAGTTTATCAAAAGAATGTTCCTTTGACAATTAAGTTGGTCATAAACAAAGATTTTAATTTGTGCTCCTTCTGGTAAGGACTTTCAAGGAAATTTGGTTTCCAGAAAATGTGGGTTGTGATTTTATTTCCTTTCCCCATCTGATATATAAGGGAAAATATAGGAGCTAGAACACAGACAAGAAACTCAAGAGATATATTTCATCGCTGGCTGAGGCTAAATATTGGAACATTTTTATGAAAAGGGAATATTACACTGCTGTTCTTTTCTTTGCACAATGCTGTGAGGCCTGAGAAGCTCTAGGCATCGTTATGGTGTAAGTAAGCTCCAAGCTATCTACTTTTCTGAGGATACAGTGGCACAACTGCCTCTGCCCAGTAATTTGTATGTTATTTATGATTTATTTGCCTTCACATCATCTCAATGAAAAGAAGTCAGAAGAAAGCAGAGGGTACCTGACTAAGCCTTTTGCCCAAATCCATCTTGCCTTTCCTATAGCTGCCTTGGCTCAAATGGATGTCATCTTTCATCTACCTATAGGTCTCAGGAAGGGGAAATCACCACAAAAGGTACAGTTGCTCTGTAAACTCTTTAACTGCAAAGGAATTTCTTTATTGTTGGACCTAAACTATAATGACATTGTGTTTGTTTTAGAGGATATAATTTATTCCCCCAAATGGTAACAAGCTTATTTATTCAGAGTTGTGAAAGGCCAACCTTTGTGTTCCAGTGTATCATCTTCAAAATAAATAGCTTTGCTGGATGCAACTCTTTAGCCAGCTAAAGGACATGCAGATATATCTGACAAAGTACAAGTTGCCTATTAGGACCTTTGCAGTTTTATCTACAAAGAGGTTATAACAATAAAAAAAAATACTCCAGGTATAGGATGTGGATTTCAAATGCAATCTGAAGAGAACATAAAATAAGTGCTGATGTCTGGAATACATTCATTGCAGTGATAGTTAGAATATGGGGAGGAGTTTGTTTCTTGAAAGCTACAGAGAGAGTTTGTCATAAGATCTACAGATTACAGGATTACTATGGTAAAAGGATGACTATACTACCCTATTTTTATAGCATTTATATACTGCACTTTTCTGAAATTGAAACAAAGAAGCTATCATTCTAGGATTACACTAAGAAACTCATACAAAATAACCCCCACCCCATGGAGAACTTACTGTTGGCACTTCTTAAGTTGATTTAAAACAAGATAAAACCACCTCCAACCACATAACAAGCCAAATAAACCTATTACAGATATTCAAAAGTACCTATTCATACCTAAAAATAATGATGAGCTAAAAGCTGAAAGCCATGCAGTGGTGTCAGAAGTCACGTAGGCAATGCCTTGATAAAGTCACATTAATGCTATTTTCATCTCAGTGTCAGGAAGGTTATTATTTTAAAAAAATCTCAAAACACAACACCGCTTAAAAGCTTGCAGCTCTTGTTTTCAGACTTTTTGCACTATGGTTTTTACTTTCTAGTCTCTGTCATGCTCCTCCAGATTTTCATACAGATCTATATCTTTACTTAGAAGAAATTCCTGACTGTTAAGCAGGTGATGCATTGTGAAGCATATAGGAATCCTTGCTGTACACTGGTACAATATACTGCATTATTGTTGTTAAATAATAGATGCACAAAAGCCACACTAGAACAAAGAGCCCTGCATGGGGAGTTGACTTCTCCCAAGCAGGATCTATCAGCCAACATGTTCTTTCTCAACAGCACTGGCTGGCCAGTGAAGAAAGACTAGGACTGCTCTCTGCTCTTTCAGCATCCCTGGCCCTCTTTCCCATATGGAAAACACCAGCATCACGTTGTGGAAACCTGCTAACCCTACACAACCTCTGGAGATCACTTTGCTCTTCACACAGTAGAAACAACCTGCCATGGCAGAAACAGCCATAGTCAATGTAAAATCCTGAAGGTGGGCTAGGTCCTAGTGTGGTGGTGGTGGAGGAGAAATGAGTGAAATCTCTGTTCTCCAATTCATGTAGTTGCCTTACCTTTATGACGTCTTCATCAGCTGATTTGCACTCGGTGGAATCTGAAACATCAACCACAGAGCCATCCTCCTGCACAGCAACAACCTTGACCGGAACAGACACCGTTTTGCCCGTCAGAATGGCCGTGTTGAGAACCTCTGTGTCCTGCATGCACACACACAAATGAAGGATGAATGTTAGAGAAGCAGAAAACCATGACAGTGTCACAGAGTGGCAGAACTCTGCCTCTGACATGGATGGGAGCAGAGGAGTGACTCTTCCTTGCACACACCCTTCAAGCTCTCTGCAATCAATGGTTTAGTAACTTTCTAAGACAAGGCTTGCATCTGGACCATCAAGTTCCGGTTTTGACAAACATATGGATTTACTCTTTTTGAACCCATTTCATAGAATCATAGGACCATTAAGACTGGAAAAGACCTCTAAGCTCATCTAGTCCCACCATCAACCCATGTCACTAAACCAGGTTTAGTTTTACAGGCTTGTCTGCTGTGGCAGTGAAAGCTGTAACATAATTACACACAATGACACATGTGCAGCTTGGCAGAACCACAGGGCTCTTCAGGTGTGATCTCCAGAGGGTGTCAGTGACTCTTCCCACCCCTTTGCCCCAGATCATGTCAGTGATTTGGAAGTTAATTATCAAGCATTACAAGAGCAGCATTTCTTCCTTACTGTTCCAGCTAATAATAGTATTGTGAGTTCACCATTTTCCCTTTTTGGGACATAAATACACAATGAGAAAAACCATGCTTGAGGGAAGGTGTTCCAAACAAAGCGATATTTAAATACAATATTTTTTTTTTTACTCTTTCCCCATCAAAATCCCACCTAGAGATGTTTAACCACATTTATCTCTAATCCTGATGAATTCACAGTGCTGGCACTCTAATGACTCCATTAACACAGCCTTCCTCTGTGTCTCAGTATGGCTGCAGTTTGATTAATTACTCCAAATGAGTACTACAGATTGCTACAGAGGTGCCTGCCTTGCATAAGCAGGTATGCAGCATGGAGGGGAACAGCCTCCAGAGTCCTAGAGAGCAGCTTGTCTTTGCTCAAGCAGTGCTTCCTGCACGCCCAAGACTTGACATATACATGGGGTAAGGATCTGCACTTTCAAAGAGATTTACTTCAGCCTTCTCAAAAGCCTGCAATAGGAAATCCTGCTTTGAATCAATCCATTTTCATTTTTCAAATTCCATAAAACTAATTGCTTGCCGGTTGGTGGGGGGAAGTTGCTTGAAACTAATCTAACTTTAAATTCCATTATGAGAATTGGTGGAAGAAGAAATGGATTTTAGTGAAAAATTTGATGGCAGCTTGCATAGGGAGATACATTCACTATCATTTGCTTCTGTCTGCTAGCTAGATTGATAGAAAATAATGGGCATTGACCACAAGCTAAGGACAGCTGGAGAAGACCAATAAATACTTGCAACTAAGATGTATTATTAATCAATATTCGGAAACTTCTACAAAAAGCACCCTGAATTAAATGAGTTGAAGTGCTAATAACACTAGTGCCAGCTAACTAATATAGTCTACTAGAGCTTTATGGGCAGTCATGTTCTAGAAAAGCATTTAAGCATGTACTCAAGTCCATTTCTGTTCAGAACAGCACTAACAGAATGTGCTCAACTTGACACTTAGATTTCAATGTGATTTAAGCATTTAAGTGTTGTCCTGAATAGAGATTGCCTTTCTGCATAATACCTCATGAAATAAATACACTGTCTTTGTTCTCTTCTCTCCAAGGCACAGACCAGATGTTTTACACAGTAAATGACTGTCTAGTTTTTGGGTTTGCTGAATGGGCTCATTTATAACCAGCTGCCATCCGTGAGAGAGGGACTCTGGGAAAGACAGAAGTATGTGAAAAAGTCAAAGTGTGAAAGAACAACTGTAAACCCTTTTTAAAGACTGAGGTTTGAATAAAATTAAGAAGAAAATGTACTGCTGGTAAAAGAAAACTATTAGATGCACCCCAGGTGGAAAGAGATTGTGTAAGACAGACAAAGAAAAACTGACAGTGCTTCTTCCACAAGTATGTCAGCAAAGAGGTAGTTAGGTTTCACCAAACCAATAGCAAATACTGCATAAATCCTAAGCCATCAATCCAGTATAGACATGTGCCAGATATATGATGAAGCCATAGTGATCCTGTGTCAAAATAACTCTCAAGAAGCAGTTTGCCAGTATACTATTTCTAAGCCATTCTTCAGTAACAGTCTTCCGTGCATCATGGGAAACAGTATTTTTGCCAAGGTCACAACAACGAATATACAACTAATTCTACTTCCAAACCCCTCTCTGCTAGCACAGCTATGGAACTCCTACCTGTCAGGGGCAGGCAGTGCTTGTATGCAATTACAGTCTGAGCCAAAGTCCTACTGAGTCAGAAATGAAAGGCTTCTTTTGATTCTAGTGGACTTGGAACCAGGTTCCCAACAAGCCTGAACTAATTTCTCCTTTATTTTTTTGTGCTGTTTGTCGTGTCACCCTCATGTTGACCCTCATGTATGACAAAGGATAAACAAAGCCTCCTTTTAACTGTAAGCGCTGCTTAGCTACCAAGATGAAGTCAAGACTTTGGTGCTCTGAAGTCTATAAAGACATCTGCATTCCTTTTGTAAACTCCTTGAGGAGACGAGCATAAGAGAAAAGGTCTTAGAGGAGACATAACTCTGCTATTTGCAGGTGCTCTGAAATATGCTCAGCCTACTCTTGACATCAGCACTGTCCTCAACCTTCCCTCCTTCCCAGGCTGTACAGGTACCTACCATCCTAATTAGCTGGTGCTGCTTCTCAAAAGCTACACTTCACTGGTAAGCAATTCTACTATATAAATCAATATTTCAGATGCCTGATGCTTGGATGGAGTGTTACACAAGTGTAATAGGCTGTGTAAAGACCTTTTAAAGAGCTGGCTATTTATAGACTGAAAAAATATATTTCCTCTGAGGAATAAGTATGAAGGTAGAACTGAACTAATTGACTGTCCATTAGATTTATAAATAGACTTTTTTTAGTGCATCTTCAACAAGTAATAGCATTTCATCTAAATTCTGTTAGGCTTGTTTTATATTTTTCCATGGTAGTGTTTACTGCAGATAAAAAGTGTTACTGAATTTAAGATACCTGTGCTGGTTATTACTAACAGCATCTGAAATGTAGAGAGGAGTAATAATGTTGATTTACACAGGCAGGTCCTCCCTCATGGCACAGCATCAGCGAAACATCTGGAGCAATACCCAGGGACCACCACCACAAACCTCTAACTGCTGATACTGCAAGGTCCCAGGTGAAAAACTGGGAATCCCTTCCTACTTCTCTTGTTGAGGGCTTCACCTACCACATCTTGACCAAAACGTTCAATTCAAGCAGTCTGGGTGAAAGTTACACATTCATGTTGCAAGCTTTATCCCTGAATAGTAATTATGTGTGTGTTTATCTCCAGCTCCCTCTCTCTACCTGAATGCATTAACACTTCAGCAGAGCTCTTCTTAATTACAACTGTAACCTGCTAATAGCATTTCTTTGTTGTCTGAAGGAATCTACTTCCTATCCAGCCTAGGCTAAATTAAAATTTAATACAACATCAGGTCGCAACAGAACTAGGAAGCAAATGACAGCTGTTTAATTAAAACCTAAAGCTGATTAGATGGCACTACTGAGAAAAATACTCAAGAGGAAGAGCAGAAAACTACTGAAACTCAAGGCCATGATAATGGCTTTATTTAAATATGAATAAACTCTGCACAGAGCCATAGTAAATGTTTGACAACTCATTGCTTTGGACAAATGGGGGGAAATGTGAATTGGAGACCTGTCTGGAGTCATGATAGAGCTGTGATTACCAGCACTGCTGTTACCTAGGTATGTGACCAGAAGCAGGGATTACTGAGAAATGACTGCAATAGGTAGGCACAAACCCACTGAGGAACTCTAGGCTTTAAACACTACACCAAACTAAATCCTCCTTAGGCATGTGACTCAATGGCAGCTCACCCAGCTACTGTGAGCTGACATGACAAAGTTTTTTCTCCCCTTTTCTGATTGAAAAATAGTCATGAAGAAATAGATAATGCATCTCGAGAGAAAGCATCTCAGGAGCTGGACACAGGTTACCTAGACCCCAGTTCAAAGCTGCCTCCTCATATTTCCTGCCTCTCCAGGAGCAGCCAGCAACCTTTCCATGGAGTTTGGTAGGGCACAAATGCCCCATGCCAACCTCTTTACCGTAACAGATATCATCCTTGTGATTAATGCACAAGCTGGATGTGTATTTTTAGAGGTTAACAAAACATGCTACAGCACAGTAAACCAAATAAACACTCAATTGTAAATCAGGAGGGAAACCTGAAGCCAACCCTATCCCACTGACAAATGCTACAGCTAAATGCCTTTTGGCATTTACTTGAAATGACTGTCTTCAGCAAAGAAGGCATAGAGCTGAAACATTTGTCTGCAGAATTGCATTCCTTCATTATTATTTTTTTTCCCTAGAGTGTACCTTGCAAAAATACATTTGTAATATTAGAAGGAATCTTTAGGAACCTGTTCTCCTGCCTGGAAACAGCATCTCTTAAAAGATGTAAATTATAGGGCAGACTGTGACGTGTGGGCTGGGCTAGGGGAGGGTTTTTTGTTTGATAAATTATTCACCACCTTTTTCTTCAGATCAAAGAGCAAGGGAATGTAAGTCCATTAAGCAAGCTTAATATATAAATTAGATGCTTTGCTGAAATTATTATAATCCAAAGTAATTCTGTACTTTTTCCTTCCTCATAGCTGAATACCATTTTAGGTCTCCACTACATATTAATGAAGCCTGGTTGCTAGAAAGCTATTTATATTTTCCACCATTATATCAGATAAGATAAACCATTTTTCCACCCAGTGGTGAGAACAAACAACTGGGCTAATGTGTTTGTGAACCAATAGAAAACATAATCATGCAAGGAGCTCACGGTGTTGTTTGGACCTTTTGCCTCCCTACATTCATACCACCAGTCCACTTCATGCCAAGGTCGGTGTTTGTGGGCTGAACTGGCAGCTCTACCTGCCCAGGGCTTTGCCTCAAGTCTTTAGCGGTTTCGCACCTAAAAGGAGTTACATTACAAGTCCTAATAAAGGGCTGAACATCAGCTAATTCCTTATTCTGCAAACATCATCTCAGTGGAGCCACTTGTGGAATCAACCACCATGTTTTCAGGTGTCAGAGTGAGGCCTAAAGAGTAACCAAGCAGGAGTCATCCTGCCCTGACAAGCACACATGCTGCTAGAAGGCCATTCCTGCTCTCCTCCAACCTTCCTGTCTCTGGCTGTTTCCTCATTTCAGTTTCTCATCCAGCATATTGTTATTAGGAGTGATCACTTATGACAGATGGCAAATCACAAGTACTGCAGGCTATCGTGTCAAAGTTAAAGGTCATCCTCCATCTCCTTTGTTCACCTGTTTAATAGCTTTACTTCATACTGGGATCCCAAAGCAAGAACAGGCTGAGGCCTATCTTCTGCACGAGAAATTAATTAAGGTAGATTGAACCATACAGAGATGTTCTTAATCACTGATTCTTACAGAACAATGTAAGCAGCAACTATTAGCCTAATTGAATATTATCCTAGATGTATATTAGTGTGTGCTGCAAAAACAATTTGCCATAGCACAAAAAAAGCATGATACAGAGACTCCAAAGTGGAACCTTATTTCATAAATTGTCTTTTTGCCACAGATGGACTGAAGGAAGCTGTTAGCAGAGTGTACCTGGCATGCGTGATCAGCTGGAGTGGTAATCCTGTCTTGGAGTTCAGGGAAACTGAAGCTGAGATTTATTCCATTTCCATGTTTTTTTATGAAGGAAATTCAGCTCATTTTGAGGTTTATGTAGGATAAAAAAGCAAAACCTGCTGCTGAAGGTGAAACCTGATTAGAAGCACAGCTACTGTCATATCTATGACCTGAGGCAGTTCTATTTTATATTTTATAACTCGGAACAGATCTGCCCCCATTAAGCAAAGGTTCAGAACACAGCCTGGTGCACTTGGCAGAAGTAATTGCAACCTGTCAGGCAGTCTCCACTGTCTCAGCTAAGTACCAGTGCCTTCTGCATGAGTAAAAGACCTTTCCTGAGGCTGGGCTCATGCTACTTTGCATCAGCCCATTATGTCCCAGTAGAGTTTATTCTCCAAACCTGCTGTGTTAAACACCATGACACCATTGCTCTGAAGACACCATTGCTCTGAAGTGCATACCTCAGGCAGCAGGGATGGGAAATTCTTACAGTCGGAGAGCAACTCTTACACATCTGATTTTAACTGACTGCACAGAGAACAGCCACCAAGAGCTCCCAGCTTCTGTTTCAGGACCTTTTAGTACACCAAGAAATACAGGACATAAATTTGGTCTAAAAGTATAGTAAACTCTGAACACAGTCACTTTCTGACTTAACAAAATTGTGGGTGACCTCCAACAATACTGCCCTGAATTCAGGAGGATACCAAATGAGCAGAGCTGCCTACTCAAGAGCAATGACATAAGCCTCTGTACAAACTGATACACTAATTATTGTCTTCAAATAGCCATGAAATAATAATATGAACACTCCTCAAAGGTATTGCTTTTTTCCACAGAAAACCTAGGAGGCCATGCTTGCCTACTTTATGGATTCACTATACTCTTGGATAGTATACTATTGGATTGACTCGAATACCAGCAGCAGTCAAAGAATACAATTTTCTGGCTCTGTATCTTTTATCCCACAGGTTAAATAATACTTAACAATATTGCAGATCTCCAGTTTGAAACATTTCTTTCCAACACTCCTCCCATTCCTTTCCTACACATCACTATTTCTTTCAGAGCAGGCTGGAAGAAAGGTTTTCTGGAGGAAATTCTGTGCCACTGGTGCAACAGGAGAGCTGGCAACTCAGTGGCTTGAAAAGGCTTCAGCTTCACAAGTGCAAAACTACAGACACTGAACCATAAGCTTGCATATCACATGAGTTTACTGCCGCAATCTGTGTGCTCATCTTCTACCATGAGTGCTACCTGGGCAGAAATCCATGTCCTTCTGTAATAACAGCTGCTTAATGCTATAGAAGAATGCACAAATTAATTACAGCCTGTCTCTATGACTTCCCAACATCCTGCAGGAGCTGCCTCTCACGGAGGGAGTGGGGGTTCTCTCTCTGCTTCGGACACGGTGACTTGCTTCATTAAGCCATTGACAGAGTGGCTACTGCTTCAGAATGCCTATTTATGAGCAGGAAAAGATACATGGGAAAGTGACTGTGACATTGTGCAAAGTCCTCTGAAATCCCCTGAGAGAAAACAGTTGTCTAGCACTCACTAGACAGGGGGTTCAGAAGAAGTGGATTTTATATCTTCTCCCTCAGCGGTGGAAGTCCAGAGCTCAGAATGCACCAGGTCAATTCAATGAAGAGCTGCATTTCCTCAACAGAGCTAGATGCATACACTTATCAACTCTATTTGAGAAACACGTTACAGAGTTTAAAATGGATTGGAGATCTACTAGATGCTTACACTCATCATCCTGTAAAAAGGAGGATGTCATTTTCCAAAGAACATGGATCTGACAGGGAAGACCCATGCCTTACCCAGAGAAGTAGTATTGTGATTTTTCCTGAAGATGGTCTGCGGTATCCATCAGCACCAGACTCCTGTATTTACTTATTTTACCCATATAAGTAATTTCATGGGCTTGCATTCCACTGCTTTCCAACATGAAGCTGCACACTGCTGCAGGACTGGCTCTCAGACACTTTGGAAGTACAGCATTTCCCACTGTCTGCTCTCCCTCAGAAAGGCTATTCTCACCCCAAAGTGCCTGTGGCAAGTGATTCATTCTCTGGCAGTTCCTGTCTCAGGCACATGTCTTAGGACAGCGTAAGTGACACTTAGGAAGTTTTATCTCTCTCCATTGCCTATTAAAGGGCTCAGATGTCTAGTTTAGACTTGGTGTCTAGAATTAGGGCAGAGACATTCCATCCCTTCCTGCTTTCTAAATTATAAACAATCAGTATCTAGAGATTACTATTGGCTCCTTTACTCCTAGGAGCTAACAGTACAATTTTTACACCACTGCATGTTTCCTACAGTGTCATGGACTTCACAGATTATACAACCATGCCTTTTAGCTACTTCACTTCATAAAGCTGCCTACTGCTGTAGTTGGTGCAGTGAAAATAAAAAGCAGGAGATCACCTCTAAAGCCAGCCCAGGCATCAGCTTTTACTATCCTTGCACATTCAGAGCTTTCTGGTGGTGTGTTCACCAGTTTTGGGGAGCATCCATCAACCACACTTATGCTGCCACTCCACTTAAAGTGATGCCTTTCAGATCTTCAATACTTGCTTTCTTCTTAAACAAACATTAAAGAAAATGTCTCCTGCCTGTGTTTAGAACTACTTGGAAATTTTTTTGACCAGGATAAAAGCAAAAAGTTTCTTGACAAAAATCCCAAAGTGTAGAAAAGACACTGTTGAGAATACTTTCTTTTGAAAAAAAGTTAAAATTAAAATTTGTGATATTTTTCAAATAAGAAGATAGATTTGAAGTGAGCTTTTGAGAGTTTTCTGACTGATCTAAGGACTACTGGAAGGTTTTGTCTTCCTTCCTCTACTGCTTTTTTGGCTTGAATTTTGTTCTTCATTTTAATTTGTCAGTCTGTTCACCTTGTACCTGTTCTGAAGCACTGCCTTGTTCTGACTTGCCCCTCTGTGTGATTATTTCTTTTTCTGCAACAACCTCTTTTATATTCAAGTTCAGAATGAAATCCCTTTTTTGTTTTCATGATTGAATTTCTCAGTGAACTCTGGTGAAGTGTATTTATTTTCTGCAGACTAGGACAATATCATCTGTGTTTCAAAAGCTCAGCCACTGCTTTCAGAACATCAGTATTTTTCTAGAGTCCATCAACAAAAGCTAGAGAATGTTCTAAGAGGCTGTGAGAGAAAGTAAAAATAAAAAAGACTGACTGGATTCTGCTCTCAGCTAGGCTGGTGCAAGAAGAGTAATTATAACAAAGACCATGAAGTTACACAAATACAAAGGTCCTGTGAAACCAGGATCAAGCTATTTAATTTTTCATCTTTTCCCCTGTCTCTCTTTCATCTGTTCTAAAAATTACACATTGAATGATTTATTTAAATTAGTTCTCATGGTATCTTGTCTCTCCACAATACTTCAGAACTATTTCTCAGCTCTGCCAAGGACAGCAGGACAGTTATCTTCATTGTACAGCTAAAATAACTCAGGCAGAAGAAATCCCACTAGGCCACTGACAGATCAAGAAACTGAATCCATAATCCCAATGTCCTAGGTCCATGCTTTTTCTGAGAGGTTACACTCAAACTTGCTGTCTTCAGGCTGTTGGTTCTGTAACAGTTTAAATACCAATTCCCATATCTTTCCTACTAAATGGCCTTTTTGCATAACACATAAGTGCTGAGAAGGCAACATCTCAACCAGTTCACTTATCCATTGGTTAACTGAAATTCAGCTGTGTAGCAAAATAAGGATCAGTGATTATAAAGAAATACAGAAGGCTACAACTAAAGCAACCAGAGACAGATAAAAGGAAAGAAAGAAATACTGTATTTCTTGTCACCTTTCTTAAGTGGGAAAAGATAATGGCATATCAACATATACTCTAATGCCACAGACAGCTAAATGCACTCAAGAAAAATCACAGAATACCTCTTAATATCAAACTATTGCAAAACTTTCCACTTTGAGAGGGCTCCCAATGTCACCTCACAGGTGGTTTGAAGTGGGACAAGATGATAGCAAACAAGGGGGATGACACTACTGTTTCTCAGGAACAGAAAGAGAAAGTGACAGGATTATTCCTTTTCAATAAAAGCATTCTGTAAACAGACAAAGGTCTGCCACTTATTATTCTATGAAAGCAAGTATTTATCAAAATCCCAGCATGTTTCTTTGATAAAGAATCTTAACAATGGTTCCTTGTCCTTAGCCCTCAGCTCCAAACAGACTCCAATGTAGTTTTAAAACTTTTCAGTTTTAAACTGCTTGTAAACTCTATGAAGTAGTAGCTGACTTGCTTTTCCATCTCAACAAAAGATACTGAAGGACAGAAGGAAAATGAAAAAAGGCTTCACTTACAAAGCATTCTCTTCATAATTAGCCTTTAGTAGTCATTTAGACACTGTTTGAATTCAAACTTTATGATCTATTTTTTTAGAACCTGTTACATTATGAGTAATGGGGAAAAAAAATTATCTTCCAGAAGGAAAAACTAGGTACAGCAAGAGAGGAAAAAGAGAATAATCCAATTCATGTTGAAGAATTCATGTACAAGAACTATCTCAGTGGAGGAAAACATCTTCCATTTGCTGCCATTATACTTAATGTGAGACACAAAATTACACAGGCTGACTCAGCTGCAAAGAGAAATTAGATCACCACTACTGGTCTGTTCAAACAGAATGAGTATTTGCTATTCACCTCCATTAAGGAAATCTATCTTCCTTAAAACTGGCTGTGTTAACCATTCATTCTTTACTCCTCCCCTAAAAATGGGCAGATTTCCAAACGATAATTTCTTCTCTTGCAGTACCTATTTCAAATTGTTTACTGTTGTGTAGTGGGAAGAAGGTCAGGTCTAAAGCCATAGTTGTTCTTGCACTGCAACTGATGGGGTCCTCTTGCTGCACAGTCATTGCTCCTGCTAAATGGACTGAAAACACAAGGGAAGATGCTTTTTACTGAAGACACAGCTTCAGAAGAGGTAAGGTTCTCTGGCATTTTGACACATCATTTTAGCAAAGTACTGACAAAGAAGGACAAAGTGTTGCACCTAAAGACCTTCATAAATGTAACACAGAATTCCAGCTCAAAAGTGCTCTCAGTTGAAAGCATCCCTCTACAATTACCTCACAAAAAACAGCAAGCTCTCCTCACCTTCCACTTCTTGCAATTTTGGCTCTTTCCCTTCCTTCTTACACCTTGAAGCCTTTAGTCACGTTCTCCCTCTCTGATGACATGTAACCTCCTCAGTGGCTGAAATGTGCTTGCACAGCACAGATACAGGCCAGTACTTTCCACATTTTGTTTTTAAAGTGTTTCTCCAAAAAGGGAAGGTCTTAAACAAATCAAGTGATAAACTCTCTCATTCAAACATCATTAACACTTTGCATCAACTTCACAGAAATACAAACAGCAACATAGTGAAGAAAGTTCATCTCTGCATGTGTTGCAACCTCATGGCAAGCTGAGGAGCCAGGGATGGAACATCTCCTCCCAGTACCACGCCACTTCCCACAGTGTCAGCACAGCCTCAACGTGATCTTCTCAGGTTTTTGATGGACAACACTTTAGGAGTAAAATCAAATGGTCACAGCACAACTAAAGTCTATTTGTGTTTAAATCTGTGCCATGAAGATAAGAATGCAAAACCTAGAAGAGATTTTCACCTGGAAAAGCTGACCTGGGGTCTGGGAACAAGACAGTCTAGACAAAGAAATTAGTAAGAAATCAGTGAGAAAACTATCTCATTCTTACACTACTACATTTTCAAATTTTCTAGGCAACAGGAATGATCTGAAAATGGATAAACTGGACCTTGAAACAAAAGCTATGTTTCGATACATCTTTGTTCCTTTGCTATAAAGTAACTTCATCACTTTCCAAAAGCCCAAGAATTATTTCCAAAAGGCACCTTGGAACAAAAAGCAGAAAAAGATGATCAAAAGTTTCACTCCACAACCACTACTTCAAACATATCTTTCTATTTATTTTTCATTTTTGGTTAAATTATACTGCCCAAAGGTCACACTCCCTTAAATGCAGCAGTACCTGGCATTTGAATGCTGGTTTTCTTCCTCTTTGTTAATGAAGCCAATTGTGCAAGTTGTTGTTGATTAAGTGTTGGATTTTCCTCCCAGCAGTGTTGTAATCGAACTCTGCAATCTGACAAAAGCTATTTTGGAGAACAACTCAGAATAAAACTGCAACCCTACTTCTTCCCAATGCCAAGTGGTGACAGGAGTGGAAGAGAAGATGAGGTGCACGTTTCCTGGCCAAGTAGTACTGGGCTGTGTCACTGGTGAGGCAGAGGAACAGCAACAGTCTGAGACATGTTATGCAGAAGCATTTTCCAAGGCAGCTACCTGACAGAGCTGTCTCCAGGCAGCCATGGCTTGCAGCAGCTCCTTCTCTGCAGCATCATCTTTGTTTTGTTTTGTTGAGTTTTTTTTCCTCTTTTCTTGGCCTATAATTTCATAAACAGAGATTCAATCTCAAAAGCCTCATTCCAGCATGCATTGCTATTCAGTCCAGAGGGGAATAAACCTGGAATCTGGGAAAATTAGTGCAGGGGAAAAGACTTTAGAACCCATTAAGCAGAGCTGTGTGGAGCTGCTGCAGTCTACATTTCACCAACTTTTATGATAACTCTTCTCACTTATTCTGCAGAGTCTCTTGAGGAAAACAAAGCCAGAAACCCTACATTTGATTAAAAAATCCATATATATGAAATGTGGACTAGGATATGATATATAAAGATTTTGCTATTTTTACATGTGCAGTGATATTTAGAAAGGCAGAAATTACGGTTGGATTTTCTCTATTTCTGGTCAACTGGATAGCCAGATGATTTCTCTGACAGTGGCTATGTGCAATAGGATAGCAGTGAATATGTAGAAAATGTGCTAGCTTCTAGGATTTTATTCATAAAACATTGCATAATAGTTCAAAGGAGGTGGGATTCAGAGTACCACACACCTCTCTCCAGGGCAAAGTCTCACTGAAGACTATTTTTGCCAAATACACCAGCTGCCTCTGTGTTACTTGTATGACCTCTCCTTCTCATTCTGCAGCCCCACATGAAGGGAGCTGATATACAACTTCCAGCTTCTCCAAGGGGCTCTTGTGTAGGGCAATGAGGAAAGCACTATGCTGCTTGCTCTACGCCCAATCCTGAGCATCACATAGCCAAATGCACCAGAGTGAGAACTCAGGTTGCCATGTGGTTCTCCACCCTGACAGACCTCAGAGGTCAAAATGGCTTAGCTGTTCTGCATTTCCAGGCTCCATCCCAAAGAGTTTTTGATAAGACTCCGTGAAACTGCAGCTTGCAGGTTACTCAAGCTGGAAGCTCCTAGATGACTTGAAAACATCAGCCAACAGAGAATATCCTTATTCACTTATTGCACAGAACTTCTTGCAAAAATCCAGGCTTTTTGTGTCTCACAGACCAATTTCACTAGGAATTCTCCCCTGAAATTTGTTTAAAAAGCCACCATAATTTGGCTGCTGAGATCAGTGTCTGTGTATCTTATATATCTGTACATCTGCATATCACCTTTGTCTGTCAAGACTGTGTCAGTTTGAAGACAGATTTTTTTCTCACACAAAGTTTTCTGATGTGCATTTCACTCATGACTAAAACTTTATATTTAATATTTTGTTCACATGCCCACAAGAAACAGCATTAACATTATTATAAACTGAGGAAAAAATACACAATGATTAATTGGGGAGATTAACCTCCAAAACACTTGGACAGCTGTTTCAACATACTGTCTTTGAGGCCAATATGCTGAAGCAGCTGTTCTTTATATGTAAGGTAAAATCATCCGCTTTGTTTTGCCATGTGGATACTCTAGGCCTATTTCATATCTTAGCAATTTTAATGTACCCCTGGAGCACTGCCAAATTTTTTTATGATTTGCCTACATTTTCTTGCCACATTATTAGCATCTTCACCAATGTCAACTCATTTGTTCAGCAATATGCCCAGAACCAAAGTCAAGTGGTTTTCTGTCATCTTTACACAGGCTCCACACTCTCAGGCTGCATGCTGCTGTCTGTGGCAAGATGCTTACAGAATGGATGAATGAATTTGATTATTTTTGAATGTAGTTTTACAACAGCACAAGTGTTCTTTAAATGGAAAACATGTTCTGCTTCATGGTGCTTTCTCCCCTTGTTTCCCAGGCAACTCAATACACAGACACATGCAAACACACACGTGCATGCTATTAATACTCTTTTCTGATGTGAAAGATTTCTTCATTTATCAATGAAACACTAGCCAGCTCCTCTAGCAGTGAAAATCTAAGACAAGCTTCTCACAGAGTAACTCACAGCATGAAAATAATCAAGAATCTTTTCCCTTCCATCTGTACACTTGGACATATGTTTTGGAAACTTTTTGCATCAAGATCTCCTGTCTCTTCTAGTCACATAAATAAGGAATGCAGCGTCCACCTCGCAGCATCCTTGTGCTTTCCTTCTACAACACAACACTTTCAGTCAAGCTCTTCCAAAGAGAAGGAAATAACCTGTCTCTGTATTTCCTCCCAAGACTAAGCAGCTGACAAAAATGGTGGCACTTTGGTCTGAAGGAAAGGGATTACAGCCTCAGCAAGCCCTGCAAGAGCTGATCTGCAGAAGTTGCACGTTGTACCTGACACACCAGAACACAGCTCAGTCTGTTCAGTGTTTTTAAATGAAACTCATTTTAGAACAAGTAAAGCCCAGGCACAAAAATGATTTGTCATGTTCAGCACTCCCTGCTAAATCACATTTATACCCTCTGATTCTCAGTTGTAATCTTCTTTGGAATGCGCTTAATTGTTGGGCTTTTAAGAGCTGGGGGTCAGGTACAGACACTGAGTAATGAGGGAGAACTGCAAAGGCAAAGGAAGAGCCTGACCAGTGCTGCTGTTCATCTGAGAAGTGAGATATGACAAAGAAGAGAGGCAGTTGGAAATTGCAAGAGATGTTTTCAAAGAAAGCACTTTGGATCATTGTTGTTTTATTGTTGTTTCCATTTATCTGATTTTTTTCCTTTACATAACAAAAAGGCCTGCTGATTGCCATGACTGCCTAGGGTTTATACTTGTCATTCCCACACTGTTGTGTAGGTTTTCAGAGTAGAGCAGGTTTTGGTCCAGAGTTGGCCAAATTTGGTCTAGCCTTAGGGGTCAAGTGCCCTTTCTAACAAAAAGTCAACTTTTGAAGTATGTCAAGGGTGTTTTCAACACTGTCTTCAATGGCAATCCAAATTCAGGCCAAGGGTCTTACTCAGATTTCACTTGCATCAGGAATGGATTTGAATATGATTTACCTCCAAGCTTAACAGCAAGCAGTTATGCTGCAGTAAGACTCTACTACTGCTGAATTTGGTTCAGTTCAGGGGCTGATTCAGAACCAGCTGCCTGTGATTTATTATCTAGAGAATACAGTAGAATTCCATTAGCATCAGCAGAATACATATGGATTTCTCAGTAGCCATACCAGGGAAGGTGGACATCTTTTCCATATGTGAATACATGATGCTTCTCCTCCTTTGCATGAATATCTGGAGCTGTAGTTTACACAGCTCTACTCTATCCTAAAAACATGGAAAAAGAAATTCAGCTTACCTGGTATATCTGAATCTGCATTACATCACCACTTTTTTATAAATAGATCTTTTAAAAGAGCACAATTTTCAGTAGATGCAATGGGAAATCCCTGACTTCAGTGGGGGCTCCACCAGCTTGTACTAAGAAAATAGTCTATAAAGGCAATTCCCTTAATTCATACACTTCCTAACTTTTCAAGATTGCTTCTATTAACTTGCACACCATGTAGCCTTAATGATTTTAGGTTCAATTTGTGTTACAGGCTTCTATTTATAAATGGTTTATAAGGGAGACTAATCAATATTTAATAGGCATTTTAAGTGTGCAAGAGACATGAGTAGCATATGTTAGAGAAGGTTATAGGCATATCAGACAGAAGGGTTACAAAATCTGTGAGCTGTAGCTTGTAACCATCCCATTGGGCCAACAAGATTCTGTAAGAATTCTACTGTTAGCCAATTGATCACAATTTTATTAATAACTAAGTCTTTCTAAACTATTTTAAATTGGATCCTATTATACCAGAAAGCAATTCTGTTACGGTATTGGGAGAAATCTGTAGGCTTGGTTTTTAAATGTCACTCTCCTCCTATAAGCTGGAGCTGTAACATCTCCAATGCAAACACCATTACAGTGTTATTCTGGGATTTGGGCATTTTATCATACATCCTTAGAGTTAAATTCTGCTCCAAGACACATAAATTTAATCTCACAGGAGCCACTAGAGGTGCTTGCTGTGCATATCTGTGTGTAGGAGGGCACAACGTACCCTTTTTATTTACCAAACCATTAATTAAATTACTGCAATTAAATATCAAATCAAATTGATAATATTAAGCACACAGGAAGTCAGAATCAGAGCTTGTATTAGGGTTAATGGGAGCTACACGTGGATAGGTTTTAATGCACTTCTCTCTAAACCATATCTCAGAGGATGTAGCTTAAACTGACATACACAAAACCAAAAGTTTATGCAAATATTCTTTTCCAGTGTCCTAGTTTCTGCATCATTTCCCATCCTTTGTCTGGGTTTTCTGCTATATTTCTCTTAAGGTGAGCTACTTTAAATGAAATAGCTTTAAAAATGACAGTTTCTGATTAACTCAGAACAGTTGAGCAGCAAAAAAATTACCAACTTGCAATTATTAGTCAAGAAGGCAAATGTTTCAACAACAAATCCATTTGAGATTATGATTTGTAGCTTTATTTTCCATCTAGCTCTTCTCTAATTAAGTGTAATAGCAATAGAGATTTCTGCAGGATAATCAAAGGCATATAAACCCCTGGTTTTCTTCACTGTCACACCCACAAAACTGACAAATGTGTCACACAGACCTGTGCCACTGCTGAGTGCTGACAGAGCTGCAGGACCATCTGCTTGCCAGCAGCTGTGGCCAACTCTCTGCTTGTGAAACTGTTCTGAGGGCTTCTTTTGAGCACCAGTTCCACCACACAAACCCCAACAACCACATCCAGCAGGCAGCTGGTAGCTAAGCAGGAGGTGAGATCTGTCACTGCAGAGGTTTTGCATTGCCTAGGAAACGAAGGGAATCCCCCTAAAATCTTGATTTTTTGCCATAGCAATAAAGAGGAAGGACTAAGTTCCTTGCACTGTCAGGAGAGCATTACAGCATACCAGTAAAGTGAAACAGAGATATGAGCCCTCCTTAAGGAGTCATACAAACTAGTTAGTGGAAAATCAGCATTGAAAGGGAAGACATTGTTGCATCAGATGCCCTGTAGAGTCTGAATTTGATGCTTTTTGGGAGGATTCTACACCAAAATTAAAAAAATGTTTGCTTACCCACTGATCAAATTAGCACAGAACTCTGTGTGCTTGTATGTTCAACTGGAGAACAACATTGAGAAGATTCAATATTTATGTAATGTTTTATGGAAGTTCAATAGAAAAATCCAATATAATTTCCCAATTAAAATCACCTGCTAGTTGACTTACATCCATTACTATTATCTCAAGCCACTGTATGCTGAAGCTACTCACACAATAGTGTTATGTGAACATGCATAGGTTAAAAAATAGTAATTACTGTCTAGACAATTCAATGTTAGCTATAGCTGAGTGAGTATAATGAATAATTTATTTTATTAATTTTGCATTCCTTTTCCTCTTTGTGAATTGATCATGACCATGGAAAACTTGAAAACGCACTCATTTATCAGAATTATTTTCTGTGAATAATTCTTAATCTGAATATTCTTCCTGTGGTTTGAAAGTCACATTATGGGATACAAGCTAGGGAGACCACTGGGACTGTTCTATTTTTCTTAGGCAGATAAGGGAGTAAGTAGCAACAATGCAAAAAGTGCTCCTACAGAAAAAAAAAGAATAAACTTTTGCAGCTCATTTTGTTATATAAGTTATGGAATTGAGAAAACAACTTATAAGCAATAACTAATCCTAAATTTTAAAGGGCAAATTTACAACTGGAAATAACTGATAAATAGGAACCTTTGTGAAAGCTATGATTTGTTCTATAAAAACTCAAGTATGCACTTGTTTCTGGGATTTTACTATAGTACTTCTAGCTGAGTTGTACATCTATAACATTTATTTTATAAAGCTACTGAAGTCCCTGACTATGTATGTGCATTATAATCTTCTAAAAAAAGTAACTGGAAGAGAGGCTGGGCTCCAAGTCTTGCCCTTGTCCTAACCACTAAAGTTATACCCATCTTGTGAGTATTTGAGTAGAGCAGGAAAGGATCAAAATGAGGCACTGAGAGCAGGTAGCTCCTCACAGTCCACAAACTAGAGATGAAGTGGGAAGTACATCAGCATCACTTTGAGTTTAAAAGTCCACAAGCAAAGGGAAAAAACAAGCAACAGCTGCGCTAAGGGAACGCTGGAAAACCGTGTCATTTGGCTGAAATGAAAACAGATATTTGCATCTCTCCTTACCATCCTAAGCTAGCAGTCTCTTAAAATCTCTGTGCATCAATACTTGACTAAAAGACATTGCCCAGCACCACATAAGACGCATTCCCTTTTCCTTCCCAGCACTGCACCAACTGGGAAGCTCCTGCACGCCACTTCCTGGAAGGATGCTCTTCTGAGGTGCTGGGGAGCCAATGCTGGACTCCTGATACCACCAGGCACCTCTGTTTCTGCTCACTGCTCTCACAGTGCCACTATGCCTTGTCCTCCTGTCAACGTAACCAGGCCGACTTAGACACACACAGCTCACTGGAAGCACACTGAAAGTGCACTTCTTCAGGATCTGTAAGAGCCCCAATTTACAAAGACATCTTTAACAGAGTTAAACAGCAAGGAAGGTTCATTCAAAAATCCCAGGAAGTGACTATTTGTAGCTCTGGTGCCCTACTAACTTTCAGAAAGCCATCCATTAGATGCTCTTGAAAATCTCATCTCAAATTGGATAAACAGGAATTTAGTACTTCACAGTCATAGGACTACCACACTTTATAGGGATGGAGTTCTGCTTTTACCATAAATTGCTGGTCCCTAGAAACCAGATAAACATGATAAACCTTCTGATTTCTGTTAGAGGAGTTAGACTTGAGCTGGCAATCTAGAGGCAAAAAGCTAAGCAACCATTATAGCTTCCTATTCTGACACAGATTTCAATGGCATATTTTTCCCTTTGAAATCTGCTCTTCATTAGGTTAGCTTCAAAATGCAGGCTGAAACAATTGAGTGTTTTTTACTCTGCTGAAGATCAAACACGTTTTGACATCCATACTCTGACACACTAATGAGAAGCAGAGATCAAATACTCTGTTTGTCACTTAAACCTCTAGTAACGTGAAGTACATCAAGCCTGTTAACCCATGCTTGGCACACTGAAGTGCTGCAGCATTCAAATGGCTCTGCATTTTCTTCCTATTAAACGTCAATTCTTGTAGCTTTGTCTCTTTCACAGAGCCAAGCCAACATTACAAAATTTAGCTTGCTCCTGCCCACAAGGAAACAACATGAGGAGGAAGGACGTGTGCAGGAACTGGGGATGAATTAAGTGTGGTTTTTGGATGATATTCTCTGCCTTTTTCATCCTGCACTTTGCTACAACCAACTGGGAGACTGCACAGGCAGCAACAACAAATACTGGCTGTGATCAGTGTGTAAGCTAGGGCAAAGTTCTTCCTCTGCTGGAATTGTTGCGAAGAGCAAGTTTGGGCTCTTTCCCAAGCTCCAGTACAGGAGCCATGCCAGTATTGGTCTCATGGCACTGAGGTTTTGGGCAGTGGTATTCCCAGAAGCTGTGGAAAGCAAGCTGGAATGACAAGAGTCATTGCCATTTCAATGCGTTTACCAACCCAGAATTAGAAGGTCCCCAAGATTATGCAAAACTCAATTAGCTTCTTGTCCCTGACCACAGATTTCAGTATGATGCCAACCTTTCATCCCTTGAAACTCACTGGATCCATTTCTTCCCCTAGCCAGAGCAGGGAAAGCATGTATTACCTCTCAAATAACCTGGAATTTGCATTGCCTGCTCCCCTCTGCCCTCACTCCTGCCACCCCCCCCAGGGAAGGCTGACTTCTGCAAGTGCCAAGCACTGCAAAATGCAGTTCTGCCTTCCAGCTCTGAAGGAGGCAGAGTTGTGAAACTGCTAGTTCAAGAAGTTCAGAACTGAGCCACACAGACTATTACAAGGCTGTCCCAAAGTACTGTTTTAGAGATTATCTTAATAAAGCTGTAGCTGAGCATTTTCGGTAAAGCTGAGGCACCTTTGGAAGAAATTTCTTTATACACAATGGCTAGTTATAGGCTACATTACAACTTGTAAAGCTCTCTGATTGCTGCTCTGCTCCATCTTTATGATCCTATTTTAATTGAATTAAAAAATAGAAATTACATGTAAAATAATTCTTAAGCCTAACTGATATTGGGGCCACATAAATCAGTAGTAACTACATTAAGGTCAATGCCAGCTTTGAACAGGAACTGTGTTAAATACAAATAGACATTTTAAGAGAAAAGCTTTCAGTGCACCATGTACATAAGAAATATAGGACAGCATCTGCTTAGCAAGAACATGGTCTGTTTGCCTAAGCTAGGAACTACATGTTTCACTCATATGTGCATACACAACACAAAATTACTTCATGCAGAAGGGACTCAGCTCACTCTACATCTTACAAATACAGGCTGACAATTAAATAGTCCTAAAAAGACTTACTCTCCAGCTAGCAGAACAGCTCAAAAACACACATCATTTTGTTCACGTGTGCCTATTATATTCACATGCTGATTTAATTAACAGTAATTTCATCATCTCAGAGATGCCCTTTTGATGAGGACTTTAGTTCAAATTACTGGCCAATCAGCTCTAGACCAAGACTAGAATGCTAACTTAATTGGCAATAAGACCAGAATGAACCCTCAGGAAAAAATTGCAGATGAGCCAAATTATTGGGGAATTGTTAAGGAAGAAGAAGAGTCTTGTTTTGGGTAGACAAAGTAAAAGCTTGGGAGCTCCCTTGAGCACACTGTTTCCCTGTCTGGGTCCTGTTAATGGTCTGTACTGCTCACAAAAATCACTTCAGGTTAGCTCAGCTCAGCTCTTTTGCAATCACTCTGTCAGGATGTTCACTGTGCCCTTGGTTCCTGGCCCTCAGGAGGTCCTACCACTCTTGATAATCTGTCAAGGGATCCTTCTTCCATCAGCTTGCCCTGAACACCCATCAGCAAATTTTTCATAAAAAATAGAAGCAGCAAACCTAAAGGCACAGAGGTAACCCAACAGCACTGCAGAGGCAGCACAGCCCTATCAGCTCAGCAGAAGAGCACCTTTAGCATTTTCCTCTGCACATTTATTGTTGGAACCACTTACTTCTAACAAGAATTTAGTGACTGTGCATCCTTGGAGAGGGTTTAGAATAGTAACTCTCCACATGGATCAAAGCATCCTGAGATCACTCTGGCTACAAGAAAACCTGAATGTCCTCCTACCCTTGACATATGGGCAGTAGGAGAACACTTCCAAACACAGCTTTATTCAGAAACACCTGACCACAGATGCTTGAGATATTTGTCAGTCAACTCTGGATTATAGTCTCTTTCCAAAGAGAGCAGTGTGCAGTGCAGAATTCAGGCATCATTACTCTGATCTTCAGAAAGAAGTATCTCTAGAGCACTACACTTTTAGTAAGAAGGGAGGGCAGAAAGAAGGTGGAAGTGGCAAAGCGTAAAGCCTCTGGGTCGAAGGGATTAATCACAGGAGCAGACACAGCATCAAGTGGGAGTTGGGGAGGATGAGGCCATGCAGCTTGCCAAGGAGGAGACATGTTTAAGAGCGAGAGTGGGGAGAGGTGTCCCCTTTATCTCTCCCCAGCAGTCACTTGCCTGGATGATCATAAATTAGTTCCAGAACTGTATTTTACAGTGAAGACAATGAAGAAAAGCAGTGCCAGACTTAGGACATTTGTGGGCACATTATCTGAAGACAGATGCTGGTGAGGGATCAGAGCAGGCATTCCCATGGCACAGGCAATTCTGCCTCATTTGGTGGTGGAGAGAGAGAAACATGAGATATACAAAGCCACCTTGCTATGCTGGAAGGGTCTTTATTTCATGGGGTAATCGTTAGCATTCATCCAAACTGAAAACAACTAGCAATATGTGATCAAATCACTGCAATTTGGTAAGCTTCAGAGTGGTTTCTAAGAGGAGATTAGTGGCAAATGCTGACTTTAGGACTTGCAACAGGATCTCCAGAGCACATGGCATCAGCACCCCCTGCTTATTCATTAATATTTTGGACTGTGTTTGTAACAAGTATCAGCAAGTGTGTCTCATTTCATGAAAGAAAATTAATGGCTCACAGTGGAATAACATGGTGCTTTTACTCCAACAGACATAAAACAGGAGTATGAAATCCCTCATATAATCTCTAGCTATTGTCATTCAATGTTTATCATCCAACAGAGTTGAATACAATCCTTATCTTTGATGGATGTGGCACACAATAGCTGTTTTCTTGAGTGCATCATAAATATTAATAGTATTCACAGAGCTTCTTAAAAATTTGTCATGTCACGTTGCTTTCCTGGAAACACTTTGCCTACCAACAGCAAATCCTCTTTTGGTTTCTTTTTTTGCTCTCAAAATTAAATGGTAGAGTATGTTTAACTTAACAGAGGGGGGAAACACTGAACACCTTCAAACTCAAATTCAGATGTCCAGAACAAGACTGAAAGAGAAAAAATTGTGATATCCTTTGGAAAATAGGGTCCACTTCAAATTGAAACACTTCATGAAATTGAGGAGATTTGGCTGGGATTTCCATTTCAGAAGAACATCATGAAAGAATTTTGATGTTGTCCTACTCTGCCATATTCAGAATGGGATAGTTTCACCTAAGAAAAGCTGCACATTATTTAAGCAAATTGAGTCAAACACCTCAGTTCTACACAGAAAAAAATATTTTTCTGCTGTTAAACAATTTTGATTAACTGACAATAGCTTTCCTGAGTATCTATTGACAAAGCATGGTGAAATCTGGTTTTGTTCAGAGTGAAGCCCACGTGGGCATTCCTCCTCACATGCACTCCCCACACACTTCTCTTCCAGAGTCAGTCTTCCCTGGATCAAACTTCATAACATCTTCAGTGGCTTGTATTTTGGCTAATATGCTTCAAGAAATCTTGTAAAATTTCATCTTTCTCCATTAAATTCACCTTGTGGTTGTTAGAACAGTCTTACAAATCTAAACCATTTAATTCCCTATGACAATTAATTTCAAGATGGAAATAATTGCAGCAGATACTATCTCTGCTACAGAGACATAAAACACTCACTAAGGACATGGGAAATACAATAATACAAAAGACAGATTTCTTTTTTTCTTATTCTGTGCTCTCTCCACAGTAGTTAATTTGCTTTGAGTTTAAAATCAATCCTTCCAGTGTGGGGTTTTAGGGAAGCTCAAGGCTTCAATCCTGTTCTCCTTAATTAATGTTAAAGCTCACAGTGAAGTCTGTGATCTGGGAGACACAGATTCCAGTTTTATTTTTTTTAAAAAGTGTGATAATCCCTGATATTTCTGGGATGAAGATCTACTCTATATATTGAATTTACTTTTAAGTATTTTTCCTGTGAAATGGTGAATTTTGTGAAAGTCAAAATCATATTCTGTGCAGTTCACTTTGCATGTAAAGTAAAATAGAGATGCACTGTATAATTTAAAGGGAACTGGAAGGCCAAGGGTCAAAATAATTTCAAGTAAGAAATATGCATTAAGTGCCATGGATAAACACATTTGGGACACTTTGCACATAAATACATTTTAACCAACCTCTAAAAAAATATGGAAGTCATCTGGGTTTGCTAGAAATGACTGATCCTATTCTGATGTTTTTGACACTCCAGGATTAAGTGTTCTAGGTTTTATAAGTGACCCCAGAGAGAGCCAAGAAAAGAGACTGTTAAAGCTTGACATTTTCTTAGTTAAGTTTAAGGTGAAGGTAAGCTTCTTTCTAAGTCTGGGTCAATGTGCTCCCTTAATTGGTGTCTGAATATAAGCTATATTGCCATTAGCAAAAATGATTTCTCTAGGAAAAATAAATCCTTTAAAGGTTTCTTTATTATTTCTTTTTTAAACATTCCCTATATTTAAAACATAGCTAGATTCCACAGTGTTCCATGTAGGGACATGGACACTCAAATTCACATTACTTCAGACACTTTTTAACTTGTACTGAATTAAAATGAATACCCAGAAGAAATCTTCTCCCCAAAGAAGGACACAAGAGTGGTCATGAATGAAAGCCATGGCAGAATCTGCATAAAGGAGCAGGACATCATCTCAGCAGACTCATGGACAAAAGCTACAAAACAGGAGAAGTAGTAGCAGGAATCACGGGATTTCTAAACTTTAGAATGACTTGCTCTCTGACTAGAGGCATTGCTCAGCAAGGAGAACCACTGCAGACCATGGCAGGATGGGGCTGCATGTGGAACTGCCATGGCCTCAGCTTGCTCAGGAGCTTGCATATGGCAAGCACTGCTCTCCAGCAGTGGGACAACATTCCCAGCATAAACCAGGAACCCAAGTCTTGTCTCTTTTATACAGGGCAAACAAACCCAAATATTTTAGAGAGGGTTTTTTATTTAGTTAGTTGTTTTTGGCAAAGCTTCACACAAATCTTTTTTATGTTTCTAATGGAATCACTGAGCTGGAAAGGCATGCAGCCCTCACTGGGAAAGATGGATCAGAATATGACAGCACTGGACTCTTTATGAATAAGAGTGCAATGCCATGCCACCTCCTCTGCAAATGGGGCTTTAGTGCATTCAGCCCAAGCTGCATGTACCTTCCTATGCCTCACTGGCTACTCAGCAGCCAAAGCTAGCAGAGCTAGCTGTATAATAAAAAAAACCCAACCAAATCCCCTCACCCTGCATTCCTGCTTTTTCTAAACAAATAAGCAAAGTGTTGCACTCAGCAATTCCCTTTCAGCTGGAGTTACAGAAATGGGCATCTTTAAGGATGATTTTTCTGGGTGTTCTTGTCACTACGTTTGCTCGCAGCAACGGGAGATGCTATTATTCAGCCTCCCATTTAAAAGAAACCTTACTAGAGTATATACAGCCAGCTGTGGGTTTAAGTGATTCACAACATTAGCAAACCATTAGTCAACCACAACTTACATTTTTGGGGAGGAAACACGATTTCTGAAGACACAGATGAAATGCTTGTAGGACGTATAGAAATGTTTCAGGCTGAGAGCTTCAGAGCACTGGTGAAATATTGATTGTTGCATTTGAAAAACACTTTAGAATAATGACAGTCTGGGAATTACAATTCTATTACTATACAAGAAAGGATCTGCAGCACATATATCTAAAACACTAGTGCTGCCAGTCACAGAACAAGCCATCATTTTCCTAGATAAGAAGAGAATGCTAGATATTCGTCTATTATTAAACCTATTGTTCCTCAAGCCTTCAGCCTCAGCTGGAGACTTCTTATAAAAACCAGTTAAAATACATCTCTTCAATGTCTTGTTCTTTACTTTGACTAAGTTCCTGGTTGCCTAGAAACTCTCTAAAAGACCTAGATTTTTTTTTATTATTTTTCCTAACTCTTAGTTAGATAACAGATTAGTCAAATCACACTTTATTTGTGACAGAAACCTGGATGATAGGCTCAAAGCTAGTGAAATGTTTGTTTCTTGTATCCCAGGAGTATCAGACTCCACTGACTCCCTTGCTACTAGCAACTTGCCACAGCTATGGAAATTGCAGGTTATGGCTACTTAAATCAAGAAAAGGCAATTGTAAGAACTGTGTCATCACTGGATAGAAGAGATTTATATGTGCTATCCATGTCTATAATTAGCAGGACATACACTTCCAGTTCCTGAGATTGTTACATCACATGGTTATTCTTTTAAGACAAATCAAGGCATCTAGTTTAGATCCAGCTTTACAATCTTCTGACAGAGCTTCTGGATACCTAAAACATACCTACTGATGCATTAGGCATCAACCAAATTCACAACTTGCATCCTGTTGCAATGCCATAAAACTCATTTCCAATTAATTACCTGCAGTGTTTACAGTTAGTAAGTTTAATGTCAGAAGGTAGGTTATTTTCCTGACATTCAATAAGGTAGCAAAATAGTGGAACCAAAAGAGCTTCAAATGTAGTTGTGTTCCACCTCCTCACCTCAATCTGTTATTCTACACAACATGATGAAAATCTATCACCTTTCCACTTTTCAGGACATTAGTTCCACATGTTAATCTGTACACCAGATGTTGGAAGAATCCATTATCAGCGACATTTATTGTCAAAAAGAAAACAAGATAAGCCTCAGAGGAGCAAAGCAGCTGACATTTTCATCTGACACTCAGTGCATCATGGAACGTTAGACTGAACAGCCAGACCCAGATCCTCAAAGGTATTTAGGGACATGTTTGTATCCTGCAAGAGGACAGTGCAATAATGTCCAAACTAGAAGCCTGTGTGCTACCCCCAGCATGGTGTTCAGCAGCATTCAATTTCTACAAGAAATATTGTTCTTCAGTTTTTTATCTTAAAAGCTTAACACAAAAAAATTAGGTAAAACTAACTATTCCTTCCACTCTCCTCCAAAGAAACCTCCAGGACTGAAATACTCCAGCTTCCAGATAGGCTTCAAATTAAGGGAGTAATCCTCCCATCCATGCATTTTTACCTGAATTACATTGGCTTAAGTAGTTATGCACAGCTTTAGGTGATAAAAGAGCATTTACATTCTTCAAAGCCACTCATCTGAGATGTCATTAGTTCTTCACGGTATAAATCCTACCTCTTTTTGAACCAAAACAGTTTTTGAGATAATAAGCAATAGCATCACAGGATTTTTTTAAAGTGTTTGAAAAAGTACCTTTAGGAGTATGAAAAGTGACTTACAAATCATTCAGAAACAGGTAAAACTGAATAAGAGTGACTTAATTTTCATTTAATTTCCTATTCTCAACAAGCTTGTTTTATTCAGGTTTAATTAATTAATATCTCTAAAGTATTCTGAAAACATAACACCCAACATAAATACTAAACAATAAAAAGAGCACTTAAGGCAAAAATAATTTGTTGATTTGCATGGATTTATAGGAATTAGCATTTATTTATTTTCCCTGTGTAAGCAGCCCCATCCAATCCCTTTCAGCTATCAGAAAATGCTCCAGCAGCTACAGGACAATGCATCTTCACATATTTTGTGTGCCACAGTTCACAGAAAAAGAATTTAAAATAACTTGTAGAGATGTTATTTTAGAGGAATACACACACATAGATTATTTTCATCCATACTCTTGCTCCTAAACATGACCCTAGCTGCACAGCCTTGGGGATTAGAGCAGCAGCAATTAGAAGGATTCCAGAGGTTGCTATGTTTTCAGCTTTGTGATTTCTCACCTTGCTGTCCAAAGAACTTAGAATTTCACTGACCACTTTGAAAGGAGTCTGAACAAAGAGTAACTAAGAAAGGATCATATATTTCCCTGCATACCTATATCTGGATATCTTATGACACCTTGCCTTGATACTATAACTCTTCAACTATACAAGAGGACAATTATGCATAAATCTACTTTTTGTGCTCAGAAGGGCTGAATTTCACAGTCTAGCCTCACCTACAGAAACAAAACCTTCCAGGAACAAAACACAGGCTATTAGTGTAAGCACTAGTTAACTTCTAAAACAAAGACTAGGTTGGACAGGTATGCAAGGGCCAGAATCCTGTCTGATCATCTCAGCATAAGTCACACTGCGTACTAGGCAAAATAATCTGTTTCTAAACTGGTGTAAAATGCACACAGCAACACCATCTGGGAAAGACTGGAGTGAGGCTGGAAACAGTGCCAGTGAGACAAAAAACACTTTGCACTCAGAATGGATTTTGAAATGATGTTCTGGTCACCTGCTAAGAGGCAATGAAACCACATTTGGACTAAACAAAAAACAGGAGGTTTGCTTGGGTTGTTTTTTTTTTGGAGGGGGTGCAGGCTTAAAGATCCAGTCTACCCTCTTAGGTCCTTTCACATCTCAAAACATTTCCCAAGTAAAACTGAATGTGTTTCCTCACAAAACTTTGGCTGTACTCATGCAGACTGGGTCACTTCCTTTTTCACACTCTTCTCAGCAGCTGGGAATGATGGCAATGACAGTCTAGCTTAACAAGAGCATTCTCCAGTATGTTTCTCTATAATAAGTGCTATAGGACTGAAGCCTCTCAGCAGGCATCTGATTTACAGGCAGAACCATAAAAGCAACTCCACAAAGAAAGCCAACTCTTACAGCAGCAGTAGGGTTATCACAGCTGTCATCCAAATCAGCTCCTGAGAAGTGTAGGCTGCATGCAATTGTGATCACTCATCCTGATATTTTCTCATTTCTTTGCCATGTCAGCTAGCCATGGTCTGCATTCCCGCAGCATCCTCTCTGTGCACTTTCCCACTGTGCACAGTCTACTTTGCTCACCCAGAAGTAGAGATAAGACTTTCAGAAAGCAAATCCTGAATTAGGGGACTGAGCTCTTTCCATCAGGATGTAGTTGCCTTGCAAATCCCAACTATGTGGCCCTGTGCTGTTACTGAAACTGGATATTTCCATTAGAATAAGCTCAAGGATTTGGGGAACACTGTCAGATGATGAAGGGCTCTCTCTGTTGGTTTTTCAACACTATTTCTGTTTTTCTCACTAGCTAACAAGTTCCCAGTTACTTCCTAACGTCCCTAATTGAGGCTTAAAAATATCTGTTCCTTTTTAGTCACAGCATATAGGGAGTGCAGTTTATCATAATGTTCTTTCACTGAGTTTTGTTGGATAACCTGATCTGAGGAGCAGGCTAAAGGCAGGCACAGAGCACAACCCATGGCTGCTACCCTGGCCAGGATTTCCCCTGTAGTCTCTTCTCCCTGGCCCTGCTTCCTTCCATGCATCTCAAAACAGTGCTTATTAAATGCACTGCCAATTTGGCACCAAAGGAGTAGCCAGAAATAATCTGCAATATCAGTTCATTACAGCAAGACTGTCTACTAATAAGAAGTTATTTTTTACTACATAATGTGGAAAAATCAGTTGTATCTTCACTTAGAAATAATAATAACAAAAAAATCCACATAAAAAAAGCCTTTCTAGCTTGCTACCAAATATAAATGTTAAGAACAGGAGATTTGATGTTAAGGGTTTCATAAACTCACTAAAGCGAAAAATCAGCTCTTTTCATCAGGTTATTATTCAAATGCAACCATGCAATCTCTCATATCTTTATCCACACAAAAAAAACAAAACCCACAGCAAAAAAGCAAGCTAGTAATGAGGAAAATATCCCCACCACTATCTGCAGAGAGACCACAATGCAATGCCAGGATAAATAATCTGGGGGCTCTTCCAATTTTCTACTGTTTGTTTAAGAAAGTAGCACAGAAAACAAAGATATACTGATGACCAACTGCAGCAACAAATTGTGATATTCCAAACTATACAGAAGAGGATGTATTTTTATTAAAAGAACTAAAGTGGCCTACAAAAAGAGATCCACAGATTAAAGGGCATTTTTGGTTTGCAAGATTTCACAGCTAATTTCTCGAAGCTCTTAGTGACTCCACCTCAGGCTTCTTGCTGGAAAGAAATCTTTCCTCTTGACACTGAGCTGCACTTCTTCCTGTAAGTGTTGGTGTTGTTCCCACTAAAACACCATGAAATTTGGGTAATCCCATCAAAGCATTCACTCCTAAAAGAGCAAGAACTAAATGTTTTGCTCAAACCTAAAATCCTCCAAGAAACTCTGTGTTTTCCTCTGTAAATACCCAACATTTCTAATGGAAGAATGGATACACTATAAAGAAACAGCAAGGAATTTATGTTCAACACAACAGCAAAGGCATGGAAACACACTGGTTTCTGGACCCTTCTATGGTGTTCTTCTGGGGGAGCAAGGTCCAGGAGATGACAAAACTCTCTGTTACAGATCTCACCTTCACTCAGAGGGAGACTGCCTTACCAAAGAGCCAGGCAAATCCTGAAGAAGAATGAACATTAAACTGCATTTAGTTCAGTCAGGAACTCTGGGCCTCAGGAATGTTTTTCTCTGAACAACAGAGGATGATGCATAGAGCAATTATTCTTTTTGCTCCTGACTGGGCAATGCAGTGCCAGAACTTGCACCAGTTAGTGATTGTTAAATGAAGCAGTACTACACACTGGCAAACATAAAGGAAAGAAATGCAAATACAAGCTGATTTTCCTGCCATTCCTGCCATCAATTCCCCTATCAGCCTTGGGCCAAGCCAGTCAAGGATGCTCACACACAACAGCAAAGTAACAGCCCACATGAGACCCGCCCCCCCCATTTAAGGACTAAGATCATAAATTCACAGAAGCAGCTTTTTCCTTTATCCCACGGTTAGTTTACAATGACAAAGCATCAGAGATTAGATTAGCTCCATTGCATTCAGGTTCAGCCTCAGTTTTTGTCCAAGGACATTTACAGACAGCTGAATTGGTCAACATCTGCCATCACCTCAAAGAGATGAAGTAAAGCTCTGGCAAACCCTGGCAGAGGGAGCAGCAAAGCTATGATCCAGCATTCACAATGGGCTTTTGGGTTGCATGATTCACTTTTCTGTCTGTGGTGCTCTGCACAGCACAAACTCCATGTTGTCCACTTGAAACCAGCAATGCTATGTGCAAGACTGCTCATGAACCACATTCTGTCATCATTGTGTCAGATTCCTCATTACTACTGGGTAATATTCCATCCACGCAACTAGAGTTTTGTTTCATCTCCTCTCCTACACACTTCAAAAAAAATAAAAATAAAAAGAAAAAAGCACTGAAAGAAAATTCTCTATTGACTTTTCTGTGTATAATTTCTCCTCTACTACCAGGCTGCCTTTGGGCAGTAGGAATTAGAAATTAAAATTAATTAGTCTTGCTTACTTTTACAAACATTTTTTCTTGCTTCTGTCCTAGTAGGAGAAGCTACTGGTCATACAGAGGAAAATGCCAATATCTGTTGGTTACATGGTATAACAGAAGAGAAAAGCAGCAGAAAACTCAGAATGGAAGGGCAAATATTCATCACAAAGTAAACAGAAATTATCAGTGTTTCAGAGGAACTGGTGTAATATCCAGGCTCTCTGGCTGTTTCTCTATTTTTACATCAGTATATCCCCACTGAAGTCACTGGTTTTGTCTAAGCTTAAGCCTCTAGTTACAAAATATCCATCAGGCCCAAACATAGGCCAAAGGCCCCTCCTAGAAAAGGTGCATGTGATTTTAGAAGGAGATATTTGCATTTTTTTAAATCATCAGCTTCAAGCTTTCTGCACACGTACACCTTAAACCCTGCCTGCCAAACATGGCCAACAGCTACACCTTCAGAAAGTATTTTGTCCTTTCTCTGCAACTCAAACCAGACCTTTTGTTCAACTGACACTTCACAGCTCACTAGGCTTTGTGGCTCTTTGGGGAAAAGCAAAGCAGAGAACAGTCCACTTGTTTGCTTTAGCAATGAAGTTTCCCACACATGCATGCTAATTTATTTCACTGAAAATGTCCTGACTAATTGTAACATTTACCCTTAGAGCACATGCGTGGCTGTGGCATTAATACACCAGAAGACAATGGCTCCAAAGGAGCTATTTCCATCTACCAGGCCAATAATCCACAAATGGTAAAGGATGGTCACAGAAGACTCCAAGGGTTTCTGAGGAGCCATTAAGGCATATCAGGTAAATAAAATATTATTGAAATGTATTTTTTTGCATTTCAATCACTTGCAGCAGGTGCAGAGGAAGTAGCAGATAATAAAATGGCTCACATTCCCTTGAATACTAACGAGAAGCAACGGAAAGGTTTAGCAAAAGGAAGAGGCAGGAGCAGCAGGTTCTTACCATTGCAAGAGGAACAATTCCCACAAACATGGTTCGGCTGACAAAGATCTCAGAGACCACCAGCTCGCTCAAGGAGTCATCTCGAGGGTATTCCACCTGCCAAGTAATTTGCTGGGCCCCTGCCAGGCTGCTAGCGTTGTCAATCTCAAAGTCCATCTGCAGGATCTCGTAGGAGGACATGTTTGCTCTGGAAAAGAAAAAAACACAAAATAGTCCCACAACTTCAGTAAGATGTTGATTAAAAAAAAAAAAGTTGATTTCTCTTTTCTATTCACCAGGAGATTTACTATTAAATTCAACATGGAAACTTGAAGACAGTGACAGAAACCTAAATTAAAACAACTTTCTAGAGGAGACATGATACCTTTTATTTTCCTGAAATGGAGACTTTCTCCCATTAAACTCAGGTATTCATTCCCCATAATCACAATGAACACACAAAATAAGCCCCAAACCCTGGGAACTGTATTACACAGATGCTGCTGAATTATTTAATACAGCATTACTATAATTTTGTTGCTGCAAATTCTGATGCTCCAAAACAACAGAATACTTGGCCGTTCCTCATGCTTCATCAGAAATGAGCTCTTGAGGGAGAGAGAGAGGTCTTTCAAATCCAAGTTTGTCTTTATCTCAGTGAAAACACGGATTTTCAGAAATTAAACATGACAAAAAAATGGGGGATAGATTATCCTTATTTTCAATTCACAAAAAACATTCTTATCAGTGATGTAGACTTGTAATTTTATGGTGATTATTATCTATTTCTCATCTAGAAATAGAAGTTGAAAGGTAAAGACATGGATGGAAACACATAGCATTCAGAACTGTATTTAAAAATTACTTCTGCTTCTTTTGTTAACAACAACACCTAGCACTCTACTCTGATCCAACACTATGTAAGTATCAATAATTAATCCTCAGGTTAGAAAGAGAGATCTTCATGCTACAGAGAACAAAACAGACACCAAAATTTACCCAACAGCATTCAGCATATCCATAGCATGAACCTGTTCAGAAAGCAGACATATCCCATCCAGCACTTTCAAAAACTTAAGGTACTTTATTAAACAGCATACAAGTTCCTTTCCCCAAATTTCCCAAGCAGACACCTGCAGCTTACAAAGTACAGAGGTAGGATGGAAGGGCAGATAACCTCACTGCAGATCCAGCTGTTCTATCATATTCCATTGAAGAGACAACCAATTTCATCAGTATCACTGAAGCTTCAGGGTTTGTGTTCATAAACTAGGTTAAAATCCAAATTTGCAGCATGTTTGGCTACTCTGTAACAACTTGAATGTGCTCTTACTGCAGCATGAGCCAGCTTGTTCCTGACCTAGGGATGTGTCCTGTGCATGAGGCATCCCTCAGTGCTGAGCTGCCCTCTCTAACTCCACCCTCTCTCCTCTCCCATGGTACATTATTTGTGTGCCCTTACTCTGAAGTTGTGACTCCAAGAGAGCTGTGCTCACTGAAAGTTTTAGCCTGGTGCAGCAAAGAACAGAGACTTAAAACATCCTTTTCCTCTTCCCAACTGCACAGAGGCAGAATCTGGGTTTGCCATCTGTTTTTGAAGGCACATTGTAAAGGAAAAAAAAAATCTGAACAGGAATTATTGATTTTCTTGTTTTCATTCTGACAACAAACACCACAAACATATGCTTCAATGCCTAGAGGATAAATATTTCCCATGCTGACAGAAGATAATATCCACCTCCAGGCAAAACTGGAAGCTATTAAGGCATCTTTTTGGGTGGCCAACCAGACATTCAGCAAAAATCTTTTAAGAAATATATTATCACACAATACTAGGGATGTAGTGAAAACATTTCTGTTAAAACCATAACCACTGGGGACAGCACAATGGAGTATTCAACTTCATAGTTTTCTGAGTATCACTTCTGGCAGTTTATCTAAGTTACATAAAATTAATATGATGGCAACACAGAAATAAAATTTAGAGGTAAGCTTTACACCAACTTTTAGAGATAAGCTCTATCTATGGATCTAGATATTGAGTCTCTCAAGGTATGCTAAGATCTGCAATTTGGGTTCTATCTGTTCAAGTCAATAGTTGCCACTCACAAGAACTCTCACAAGTGGTTTCAAATTCTGAACAAAACCACTGATAGAGACTTTTACTTGAGATTCACCAATGTCAGGTTAGCCTGCACTGATAAGTCCATTCTATGTGTTCCACTGATTAGCACTTCTTTGAGCTCAGTCCATCATACCTCCAGTTATTCCATTCCTGTTTTTCTTTTTACACAACCAAAAAGTAACCATAATTGTAGTTTTATATTTTTAAGGCAGACTGGGACTCAGATATCCCTAAGAAAAAGCATGTGTGTTGCCTATATAGCAAGCTCAAGTAACTCCCAGGGAGTCAAATGACCCTTGTGCCTGCAAATATGTAACGACCCTCCCTGCATCCTTGGCACAGCTGTACAGCTATGAAAGACATGAGCAGACATGCTTGGACACTGCTGGATTAGGAATGAGTCTCTGTGCATCTAGAAAAGAGCAGCAATTCACACATTGTTCTAAGTAGGAACTAGAGCAAAGCTGGCTTCCCAGGTCTCACAGAACCCCCTAGGTCTTAGTTCCAAAGAATCCTTACCATCACCTGGAAAAACAACACATCTTGTCAAATGTTTGCTGCTTTGTCTCAGAAGCAAATCATAAAGCACAGTATGTAGCCACATGACATGTAGCACTGCTTAAAGAAGAACCCATATCTTTTCATTTGGACTTTGGCTGAAAGAGGTATACTTATTGCATCTAATCATCTGTCACTTGTGAAGTTTGTCCACTGAGTGTATAGCTTTGGCAAACCAGTATTAAACTTTCTGGACTCTTTACTCACCAGCAGGTTTCCAGTTACCTTTGGAGCAGCAGGCCAATAAAATGTCTCTAAAATTATAGTCTCCCTTTTTTCCACTTTAAGACAAAGATTCAGCCTTCAAGCAATGCCAAGTGTTACAGTATCTGGGACACAGAGCACCCCATGGACTAATCCACTTTCTTTGTTCTAAGTCTCTTCCAAGGTTGCAACTCTAAAGAACCCATGATAAAACCTGAAAAATAAATTTCTTTCTTGCTCAGACTCATGCCTTCCTACTGGCATCTCTTACCCTACAGGGGCTTCTTTCCTAGCAGGAAGATTGGTACTATATTCATAATTCTTGCAATTTATTAACCACCCTCTATGATAACATAGGGGAGACCACTGCCTTTTTCCACTGAAATAGAAGGAAGTTATTAAAGTAAAACCAGACATAAACAATAATCAAGACCTTAAAGGTTAGCATTTACTTATGTCAGTTCCATTAGCTGATAAATCCAGATGGTAACACCTGTATATAAATTTCTCTCCAGGCTATGCAGCACTACACTGGAACCCTTTTTAAAAGCACTCCTTCCACCTTGCCATGGCAAAGCTTCAGCTTTTCCTCTGATTTGTAGCTGGTGACCAGTATGTAGCTCTTTGTAGTCACTGTCAACCTGCAACTGCCTGGTGAAGACAAAATGCTACCAGTGGGAAAATCCACTAGCAGAGAAGACAAGGACTGTAACTCATGCTGTTATCAGCCATTAAATCCCACTAAACCAAACTTTATCCTATAAAGATTTTTCAGCTTTTTTCTTGAGACTTATTCCATTTTTCTTTTAAATAGGTTCGCACTATTGGGAAGAGTCTGATGGAATCTAAGGACTATCAATCACTTCTCCTTTCCACATCTTTCTTCTGCTTTTATTTAAATATTTCTATTGTCCAGTAAAGTCTTTTCCTGGTTGAGGAGGATTTTGCCAAATCCTAGTTTAGAGGAGCAATAAAAAATAAAAAAGTCAAAATTACTTTTATAAAAAAAGATTATTTCCTGCAAGCACAAGGAAAAGACCTTATAATTTTAGGCAGCTGGCATGCTTGCTAATAAGTCCATTTCTATGGAAATGAGTTCATAACTATTAATTTTGCCTGCTCCTGATCTATTCTTGATGAGCCTTTCAAATTTAGAAAAGCGCTTCATGATTCTCTCAATTTGGTAATTACTAACTCCCTTTGATGAATCCAGCTCAGTGTTTCAGACATGAGACATTCATTACACATTTTTCTTTCTGGTGAGAAGACAAAAAGAAACCATGGCCTTGGATTTATTTCCTCTCTCAAACTCCACTAAGTAGGACCCTTCTCCAAGCTGAAATTTATAATCCTATTTGTGTACTCTCACAACACTGCCCTGCTAGGTGCTAGAAGAACCCCCAAAACTCTTAAGATTTCTGCACTATTTCCTGTTGTCTAGCCTCATATATCACAGAATCATTAAGGTTGGAAGAGACCTCTAAGATCATCAAGTCCAACCATACCTAGCATTAACATACAACTAACTAAACCATGTCCTTAAGTAGAGCATCTACTGCTATATACCTAACACGTTCAAATCAGGTCCCTAACAGCCCAGTCAAGCTTTGTAACAAACACATTCCTCATTCTGTACCAAGCAGTTAGTAGGCAGAGTTGTGATCCCAACCTGGAATGGAAGAGAGCAAACTTTTAGCACAACAAGGTAAATCCCTGACAAATAAAGCCAACTCTAGCTCCAACCAGAATAAGAGGATTTAGTACAGGAAAATGTTACTAAGTCCTAGAACTCTTCTGCAAGACACATATCCAGGCAGGAGCTGCAGGCATGCAGAACCCAACTGCCCTGCTCTGCTTGCCAGGCTGAATCTCAAGTATTTCCTCTGGCTGTACATGAAGCAATAAAGAAGTGAGCACTCAACCCAGAGGCAGAACCTCTCCTCAGTTAAAAACACTTTCCCACTGGAACTAATCACAGGCTGCATAAACCAATAGCAAAAATAAGTCCTAGGTTCAAGTGCTCCTAAGCACCTTAGAGAACTCTTGCATTACTGCATTCAGATGCTTTGTGCAGATTCCCACCACATTTAGAGGGATAAATGTAAATATTTTTAATCTGAAACTAAAAAAAAAAATAAATAAAAAAATCCATGATCAGATTTTGTTTCTCTACATTTGTGTCCTGTGTTCAGCTCTGGGGCCTCCAACATGAAAAGGACACTGACTTGTTGGAACAAGGCCAGAGGAAGGCCACAAAGATGATCCTAGGGCTGGAACATCTCCTCCTGTGAAGACAGGCTGTGAGAGTTGGGATTGTTCAGCCTGGAGAAGGCTCCACAAACACCTTAGAGCAGCCTTTCAGTACTTAAAGGGGCCTACAGGAAAGATGGGGACAGACTTTTCACATGGGCATGTAGTATAGGATAAGGGGTAATGGCTTTAAACTGAAAAGGAGGAGATTTAGATTAGATGTAAGGAAGAAATTCTTCATTGAGGGTGATGATGACACAGGTTGCCCAGAGAGGTTGTGGATGCCTCATCCCTGAAAGTGTTCAAGACCAGGTTGGATAGGGCTTGGAATAACCTAGTCTAGTGGAAGGTGTCTCTGCTCATGACAGGGGAGTTGGAACTGGATGATCTTTAAGGTCCTTTGTCCCTTCCAACTCAAACCATTCTGTGATTCTATGATTTATTACCTTATTAAGTATTTAAATGGAACTGCATAGGCCTTTTTTTGCACTAATAGATTATTCTGGAGGTACACCACAGCTCTAATGTTAGAGGCTTTACTATGTGCTACAAAATCACCTGATATTGAAATAATACTGAATTTAATTTATTCTTTATTTTTGTCTATGGAATTATTGAATTAAGTACTGGAATGATAACACAGTGATTGATCTTATGATTGACAGTGACAGTCTAAATAGCTACTGGTTACCTTAAATAAACAAATGCCTCTTATCAGCTATTAAAGATTGATCTTGCTAACCAAACTGAAGACCATACCCTACCTATTTTGGAGAGAATGAAAGAGACAGAATGCCACAGTGAAGGATGACAGTGGAGGGCACTTTGTAGTGCATTCAGCTGGGTGTGCCATGGAGGGTTAAGCTGGCTCACACTGCCAGTTCATCAACAATTTACTTGATAAAAGTCAGACTCTTCTATTACTGCAGTTGCCTATTACAGGAAATCATGAGTTTCCTTCATTCATTCATAAAATAATGGTTTCAGTAAAAAGCAATCTGTTTATGAGGCTCACAGCAGTGTAAACAAAACTCTAAAACATGGAGCAGACACTAGGTAATTGAAAATAATAAAATGTCTGGTGTCATGTTGCTTGAGTATCTTTTCAAGGTTAATAATGGTCAATTCTTACTTGCTCTGACAAACTGTTATCAAATTCAATGAGAAGAGGGTTACATAAGCAAGGTACATTAGTTTGTAAAATATTTCAGTAATATAGGTCTCACTCCTTTGATCTCAAGAGGATTAATTTCATAAGCACAGTTTACTGAAGAGCAAACACTTACAAGAGGAGGCTTTTCAACAACTGATTGGAAATGCTCAAGCCCCTAATTTTCTGCTGAAGCCAAATGCAGCAGCAGACAGCCAGGACCTCTTGGGAAAAATATCCAGATTAAAGGTCTTGACCTTCTCCCCCTAAGGAAATTAAGATCCCAGAAGCCCAAGATGAAGGAAATGAAAACAGAGCAGCATCCAGGTTCTGAATTATGAAGATTTGCATGCTGTCAGCCTTTACACTTTGCTGAGTGCTGCTTTCCTGAACACAGGCACTGGGCAGCAGGAACTGGCAGCAGCTTCTCCACCACCATCAAATCTCTGGATGCCCCTGACCATCCACTCTCTTTTCTTTGAAGTCAAGTGAAAGAGTTTTTTTAGAGGTCAAGCCAGAATATCTTCTAGCAGCTACAACATCCTTAAGCACAGATCCTACTACAGAACAACTTACTGAGGTGAAACTGCTGCACTTTGTGTTACAAACAAAAGTTTGACTTGATAACGGACGACAAAACCTCAACTCTTCTCCTAGCATGTTTCATTTTCATTAGGCTGTAAGGACACAAAGCTGTGTACAAGCTTGGAAGCAGCCTACTCACAGTGTTCTCCTAGGGCCCTCATCCTGAGGAGCTGGGCCTGGCTGCAGCCCTGCATAAATAAGTGCAGCTATCCCTGGAGAGCACTGCAGTGTGGATGGACATCCTTTGAAGCCAGGACAAACCACATGCGCATCCTTACTATTTCTGCAAGCTTTTGAATTCACGTGAAAACATTCAGGTGACACAGTGCTGCTGCCTTTTTACTACAGAACCCCCAGAGGTTTTTCTTCTGCTGAGGAAAATTGGACATTTGTGGGTGCAAGGCAGACAAATGCTTGAAAAGAGCCCCTGCTCACTCTCCAAAAGCCCTGCTCCCTCTTCTTCCATGCCACAGCACAGAAGTGAAAGGCAGAAGCCCCAAGCATTGAACAAAGACAAGATAGGTAGCAGGTTGCAAGTAGATCCACAGGGATGGGAAAAGTTTTTTGGGTTTCCTGTCATGATGCAGTCCAAAATCACAATTTACAATTTGCTCTGTTGTCTAGTTTACTCCATACCAACTATAGGCTTTTTCAAAACATTTCTTGGTGTCTGCTCTTGTTTTCTTTTCACTGCTGTAAAAGTTCATGCTCGTCACAGATGCATGGGCAATGTAAATGGCTACAGAGAATAAAACCAAGCTGCTAAATCTGTTAAGAATGTATGGATTGACACAGCAATTTTTAATAATCCAGTAAAAGCCATAAAACAAACAAGAAGAAAATATTCTTCTTCCAAACACACCACCAAGACCACATATTATTCATGTTATTTTGCTTAGCCAACATTTTCCCACAACTGAAAACAATAAATCTCGATAATGAGCAAACCTTTTAAGCTCTTCAGCTTCTCCCACTGCCAATTCACAACTGTGCTGCTCACTAACAACTTGCAATAACTTCCACTTTATTTGATTTTATCAACATCATCATGACAACCCTGGAGACAACCGAGACAATTGCTTCAATTATTTTTATTTGCCTCCACTCTTGTGACAGCCTACAGAAATTCTTCTGGTAAAAGAGTCCTTAGATGCTATTTTAGTTAGCCTTTAACAAAAGAGGACTTTTAGGACTAAGTTCAGTATGGGTGTAATTGATGTGCTCCACTGGTGACATGTACTGCTGGGCACTGGGACTCCATTTGTTCCTTTGTCATGACATTCTCTTTTTGAAACAGTATATAATCTTTTGGGGTTTAAAAAAGTATTTTGATTGCACTGGAATATTTCTCTAACTACTATTTAGAAGCTCTTTATTGCTGTGCTGTGTATTTCTTAAAATAAAGCTTCTCTGCCAGGAGAAAACATCTTGCTGGGGAATATAACAAACACAGCCAGTAAGAAATCGGGGCCAGGGTTTAGCTGATGTTGGATGCAAATATAGAGGGAGCTATTGTTGTTTAAAAAATAAGAATGATTTTATGATGAAAGATATATGCTGAATCCTAGCCAGTTAATAAATATCAACAGCCTAAATGGTGCTTATTTTTCTTTAACTATTCAGAACTTCTTACATATTTACATAGCATAATCACATGGAGTATTTTCAGCATTGCTGTGCAAGCAGCTGCAATATATTATAAGGCATAGATGGATTTTTAAAGAACCAATGATTGAAAACTCAGGACAATAAATTCAGTGATACAAGAACTTCTTTGCAATGCAGGCACTCCCCATACAAAAACTCTCCCTCCACAGACTCTCAAAAAACCTGGAAAAGAATAAGAATACAAGTCTGGGAGGCATTATTTTACCATGGCTAGTGCTGCAGCTGAATAACCCAAAGCATGAGTACCTTCAGCCAAGCTGCAGGTAAAGTCAATGCAGCAAACCTTGCATCTGATCTCAAAGAAAACAAAGTGGATGGTCAGGGGCAGCCAGAGATTCAATGGTGGAAACAGGGAATATACCCTAAAAGTTACCTCCTGGAAATCCTTGGTGACACACTGCCATGCAATGGGACAGATTCTGAGTGTGTCTATAATGCCACCACACAACAGCCAAATAAATGAGCTTCCTGCAAGTAATTAAGCAGAAGGAAAAGGCCACTCTTCAGCTCCTACACTAGGTTATTGGCTACCAGCTCAGCATAGCTGGAGATGCTTCATGCAGAGTCTTGCTCTTCCCCAGCCAACTATGAAATGGAAGACACTCAACAGTTTAATTTACCTGTACACTCTTCTAAATGTATTGACTCTCAGGAAGAGTGACACTGCATGACAGCTCCTGAACTTGCACAATTATGTAAGGCTCTTGAATTTTATATTTACACATATGTACACAGCTTCCTCACCCTCCTGGATAGAGATAAGAGCTAGGGTAAGTGACCTGGATGCACCCAAATGGCTCCAACCACATTCCAACAACATGTTCCCTTAGCATTCTAAACACCTTATGATTTTCATTTGCCTGACATTAGCATGAAGTGATTTTGTATACACCAAGTGCATCAGAAAAGAAAAACATGACTAGACTTAGGAGCAAGTTACTAACAATCTAGTTGCTGGTTTGATTTCAGAATTCCAATTGAGGCTGACAGCTGGATCTCCTTAGGGAGAAAAATCACCCAGAGGGGATCTAAAGATGCGTACTCCCCACCCCCTGAATTTATGAATGAAAGGAAAGGGGAGACAAGCTGCAGGCTGTGACACTAATATACCTACTGTGCTGGAAGAAAACAGTGACAAATGGTGCTCTCCTCTTGAGGATTTTAAAAAGCCTAATTCAACACCTTTTGAACTTAATCCTTTGCTTAATGGGAAGACAGCATAAATAAGTAAATAACAGAATGCCAGGCAGCTAGCAGGGACAATGGGAAATTAAAAAATCGGCTGGGGTTTTTCCTCTTTCCAAAGCTTGCTAAGAGTGCACAGTCTGCTGTAGTAGGTGCTGTAATACAACCTCCATCTAATAATTTATGACCAAATCCAAATAGGAACATGGGCAAGAATGATTTTATTCCTCCTGAATTCTCTTCAGATTTAAGCAAGGTTAATCATCTAATGAATTAGACCTAGCTTTCTTTGAATCCAATGTAGTCCTAAATGGAAAGATAACGTGCAGGGTGTTCTGTAGGTAATTCACTCTTCTGGTAAGGAATAAATGGCCATGACAACATCCTCAAAGAAGTTTAGGCAGGGACCAGTGTAGGCCATTCATACTAACAGAACCTCCTCTCTCCCCACTTCCCTGAGAGACACATGGTAGGCAAAAAATGATTCTATTTTATAGGCTGATAATTATGTTTTAAAAGAAGAGTTAAGCTTTTGCTCTCACTGTTGATATGCACTAAACAGGCAGCAAAACCATGGAAATGAAACTGGCATATAAACATAATCTTCCTATGTTTTAGTTAATAAACAAGATTAATTCATCAAGCTGAGCAAACAAGATGGATCAGGGTCTGCATTCAGTGTATGGGCAGAAATAGCCACCTGTAGTATTTCAATATACCTCTTCCTTTGCTAGTTAAGATCAGCTTGAAATCCTGATCTTCACAACAAAAACTAAAAGAAGGAGATAAACAAGCAGTTATAATGTAAGTCCCTCCATTACAAGCCTATTTTATGCAAAGATAACTCCAAATAACAAAAAGCAGAGAGGTGGATTTAGTATTTCTCTTTTAAAAATCATTCCTCAATTACTTTCTAATGGCATGAAAGTAAGGTCAGCCTAGGAGTCACCAAGTAATGTCTCTAGGTCACATTTCTGAAGGGTAGTCACTGCTTTGTCACACTGGCAAGACAGTGATTTCCCAACACGTGATGAATCCAAATGCAGTGACAGCTAATGGGGGGCTGCTGGGATATTGCTCAGAGCTAAGGTCATACCATGAATAAATGAGTTCAGGCACAAGTGAGTAATAAGTGAGGTTAATTCATTTAGGTTCTGAAAAGGAATAATTGGAAATGGAAAGGGGAGAAGTGGTGTTCCATCCTGCCTTCCTCACTCCCCTTCATTTCAATGAACTTCCTCAGCAATAAAGGTTTTAGCAACCTGGGGGTGGAGTGGGACTGAGTGTCCAAGCTGAGATGCTCACCAGTGTGAGGCAGATCAGAAACCTGCACCCTTGGGAAGAATCACCACTAAGGACATTGCACTGAGGACCTTCCACATTTTCCCAGGGAGTCTGAGCAATATATGACCCAGTCAGAATAGTAACAAAAATACTGGTGTGGTAGACATGTTATATTAACTCCCTACTACCCACTGCATCAGTCACATAATTAGGGGATTTTTTTGCTTTGTCTTTTTCAGCACTGCAATTAAAAACGTTAGCTAAGCTGTCAGTACCAGCACAAAGAGTCAGCTAAAAGGATTTCCAGAATAAGAAGGCAGATTCCTGAAGCACTGCATATCACATTAAGCTACATAAACTGTCCCTAACATTAAGGGTTAACATAAAGCATAATTTACAAAATCATCCTCCTTCTATCCCTCTCTTTTTGGAATCTTTTTAGGATTTCATAATTCCTGCCCCTCTCCCAACTCCCTTCCTCCATGCACAAGAATATGCACAGCCCTGGGAAATGGTTTAGCTGAAATCCTTAGATTTTGTTGGGTCCTGGCATTCTTTGAGCAGCTGTATTTACACCCATCACTGGTGTGCAGTCATGCTGGAAGCAATTAGCTTTCATGCTTTTTCAATATCCCCTTTCAAAAACGTTTGAGATCTCTCACTGCCATAGATGTAGAGAAGCAAAGGAGAAAAGGGGAAAAAAAGAGTTCATCCATATGCTGAGCTCCTTTAGTCTGAATCAAACAAAGTAACTTCAGCTCCCCACCACCTAACCAACACCTCCACAGAAAATCAAAATGCCCTGAAAACCATCACCACAGTACTGAAAGCCAGTGGCTTCCAACACTGCCAGGTCCAGGCAAGATCCAACCAGGCAGCAGCCATCTCTCATTTAGATCAACAGGTTGCATTTGAGCATGTCTGTTGAGTTTATCAGCACTTGCAAGTGTGTCCTTTAGCTTTTCCTAAGAGAAAATCTGTCATTGTTGGACTACTTAAAAGAAGCAAAAAACCCCAAAGAAATGGAAAGAAAAACATGGTGTAAGACAGTAGCTAAATGTACACTGATTGCAGTAATTGCATCCATTCCTCTGTTGGGAAGTCTTGTATTGTATTTCTAATATGCACTGATAAGTGCATTCACAACATGATTAACTGCCTCCAGACAAGAATGGCTATTATGTTTAACAGACTGATTAGCAAGTGACAGAGCTGCAAACTGTACTCCTAGTAAATTGGCTGCTTTTAAATTACAGCAGCTTTTTTATGGTTCCATTTTTAAAATGCAATGGTTTGTTACACATATGCAACGTAATTCCTATCTGACAATAAGTAATAAAGGATACTGAGCTTTTAACTTTAATCTTCAGATCTCAATTAAGGCATTGCTCATTTTCTTTTTAATTACAGCGAAATCTGCACCATACATGGTACTCATTAGGCAGCATCCTGTCTTCACTATTGGTCTCAAAAACTATCCTTAAACACAGGGACAGTGATTCTAGTGCACCTCTTTTAGAAGTCCTATCTTATTTAAGCCACCATTTTTGCTGGTTCTATAAACAGCCAACTCAGGTGGGACTTATTGTACTCTTAGGCAAAATGTATTGCATTTTTAGGATTTATTCTGTATTCTTGTTCTATTCTTCCTAGCATTTGATTAATTCCCTCTTCTTATAGCTGTGGGCACCTTTCCCATGGACTTTCACAGAAGCCCCAATGAGCTCAGAGAAAGCAAAGGTGAGAAGTGCTGGGTCTGTGCCACCAACAGCCCTGCTCACCTCCTGGAACAGAAAACAAAACAGATCTCAAATCTGACCTCAGTCCAGGCTTGCTATGGCATAAGGCACACTCCTGCTAGAGCCAGGCCTGTTTATACCTCAAGTGAAATGAGCTCCTCCTTAATTCCCTGTATTTTAGAACAACAATTAGTAAGATTGAGGCACACAGTTCCTTGCAGTGCTTCTGAAAATCCTGCCATCAAATGTGTTATTCTGTTTTTGTTGATGGCTCTTATTTTTGTTGCTGCAACATATGAGAGCACCACTCTTGGATTTGGGCCCTCTGTGTATTCCGTGCAAACACAACCATAAAGACAGTCCTGACCCCAGAGAGCTTGCAGACCACAAGACAGAAACAGAAAAGAGATACAACAATCTGCACCAATTTAAATTCATACAGAAAGCACAAGCTCTTTAAGTACAAATTTATCTAGAGACTCTCAAGCTCAATGACATCATGTACTTCAAATCAGCTTATTTATAACATAAAGCTTAGTATAACTTGTAAGGAGATAGAATAAATCAATTTGCTCTATCACAGAACCTCATCAGATACAATACAGATGGCTCTGCTACCAGGGTTAAAAATAACCTACACATTTTTAAATCTGCTCAAGGCATTTATCAAAGTAGGAAACTGGTGGAGGAGGATGTTGTCTGGCTTGTATACATTAATGAGGATATCCACCCAGCAATTTGGGGCTTTTATTAATCTTTTCTCACGTGCTTATAATTTTATTCTGGACAGTCAGTTGAACAGGGAGAACTCAGTTTCCCAAATCATTTATCTTTGCTGAACAGCAGGACAGAACAACTTTGAGTTGTTTATTCCATGTAGGCAAGAGGAAGGGGAAATAATTAATCTAAAGGGCAACCTGATTGTAGAACAGGACATAAACCATTTTGGTAACAAAACCATTGTAAAACAAACCTGGTGTCCCGGCTGCGAGGTCCAAGACTTCATGCTGGATAAAAAAGGATGATGGGAATCAGCAGACCCTGAGAGGTTAGCCCTGTAGCAAATTAATCATCAGGGAGCCTGCACCACAGAAGTGGCCTCATAGATCCTGGCAGCCTCCTGCATGGTCCTCAACCAGTCAGCTTGTGTTTCCCAGCTACTCTGCACCAAACAGGGAGATAGAGTGAAAACCACCCCAAAGCCCTGCAAATAATATCCTTTGAAGAATGAAATTCATTTGTTTCTCAGCTTTCATCACTCTTGTTCTCACGTTCCACCCACGGAGGGAAAATTAGGTATAGAAGTTAGCTCAGGATTTATTTACTAAAAGATTTACTGCAAGATTTTTGAAGGAGCTCTGTCCAGCTCTTCCCACTGGAAGGAAAACCACGATGCTCCAGTCTCTCTGGAGCAAGAAGACCTAAAGCGAGCATGATTAAGAGCTCAGAATGTGTATGTTGCAGAGACAGAATCATTCTCTGTGCTGGAAGGAAATGCCAGTTCCTGTGTAACCCCTGCAAATCGAGGAGGGAGAGCTCATGCTGGGACCACTTTTTTATTATTTTTTTTTTTAAACCAGGTATAATAATCTCCTGGGTCAGCCAGAGCTTTGACATCTACTGCCTGCGATTTTTCTTCATAATGAGCTCTCTAAAGAAGACCAAAAGCCTTTGTAACTCAAATAAAGCCAGATTTCATCACAATAAACCTCAAATATATAACTTTTTAAACATGGAAAACTCAAAGCAACTAGATCAAACAAAAGAGAAATAAAAAGGCTTATACCCAGCTCTCCCCCCAGATCATGATGTCACTGCAAGGCAGGTCCTCCATGCTCAGTCCCTGTTAACCTAGAGATTCCCTGAGCAGCAGCAAACCCTGCCCCACATGTGGCAGTCCCCAGGCAGATCTCCCCATGCCCTCCCATAGCTGGTACCTGCTCCTGCTCTCCTGTGCATCTCTGCACCAGCCAACAGTGACCAGCTCCATGCCATGGTCCCTCCACACTGCCACATCCCTGGGAGGTTTTCTGCAGAGCATACTCAAGTCTCACTGCCAGCTCACTGGTTTGAGTCCCCTTTTTTGGATTCTGATGATAGTCTCCCAGTTCAGCATCCTTGTACAATCTCTTGAGGTCAGAGCACTGACCAAAGGTAGATCTACTAGTTATTTGACTAAGAAGTACCTAGGAGATTACTCCCTGGCTCCATGTACAGAGCAGGACCAAACAGCACTCTCTGAAGTCCACGTGAGGTTTACAGCTGCTTTCAGTGAGCGTAAGATGAAGATCTATTTTCATCTAACTCTAATCCAAAATAAAAAAATTCTGGCTAGAATATCAAGTTCAAAGTTTACTTCTTCCTTTTCAAGATAATTTTAAGAAAAGCAAGATACTATTAGGGTTTATTGGAAATATATTTTAGACTTATTGCTTATTAAAATATATATTAGCTCTTCCCTACTCCTTCAATTAATCAGCTGCACTGTGCCCATATTTTGTTTCCAAGAGGATTACAACAGCACATCTAATTATATGAATGTCTCTACAGGTTATAATTGAAAATGAGATCAGTTGATAAACTGCTCTGATAAGGACTCAAACACATACTAGGAGAAGGTGGTGACATCTATCCCTTCTTGTTTTGCTCCTTTGCAGTGGCCTCAGAAATTGCTTCTCTTCTGCTCTTGCTTATTTAAAGTCACCTCTGTCCCCCAAGATATCCACTGTTCCTTGCAGTATAGCTCTCTCCATGCTGCTTCCCTGGCCTCTCATCTCCTTTCCCCTTTTTGTTGCCCTTTGACACCAACCCCATCTTGTCATCCCTACTGTGCCTCCTCTTTGCTGCTTCAGCAGCAGCACCAGATCCCCTTGGTTTGGCTCCCTTCACCACCTACTAGCATCTCATTTATAATCACCAACTGTTAAGTTAATGGTTGGACTCAATGACCTTGGAGGCATTTTTCTACCTTAATGATTCTATGATCAACAATAATTCTCAATGCTGTATCAGAATTTAGGGTAATCTTTATCCACTTACCCACTTTCTAATGTTGATTTCAGAGACAGCAGCAAACACAAGTGCTGTGCCACAAATATAAAGCAAATTGTTATTAATGCAATTAATATAGTTAATAAAAAGTATACAAATTTTAGGTTTTTAACTTGCTTTGTAAAGCTGCTTACAGCACTTAAACTTTGTATCATGGGTCAAACTCAGCTTTTGATATAGATTTGGGCTGAAGAGAAGGAAGGATCTTTAAAAAAAAAAATCTAAGTTCATTTTCAAAAATTACTTCTGGAAGACGAAAATAAAACAAAAAACCTTGAGGGTATTTTCCTCTCTTCATAAGCTGAATATTGGGCCTGGGTTACAAGAGAAAAGTAACCTCCATCATGTTTCTCACAGCTTGGTATTAAACAGCATTTTTTAAGTTTCTCAGTTCTATTTGTCTTTAAATTGCTTTTAACACAGGAACACCAGGTTAACGAGTTTTACTCAGTTTGACTGGAGGCACTGACGCAGACACTGCAGGTGGACAAGTCTGCTTCTTTTAAAGAATAAAGTAATGCCAGAGCATTTATTTTGGATTGAAACAATGACCTCTTCAGCACAGGACTGTGGAACAATCAAGAAAGTCTGGCAATCCTGAGGCAGTGAAATGTCAGAGGAGAGTGGGAAGAATTTATGGAAAGAATAAGAGATTTCAGAAATCAAAAGAAATTATTTTTGAAGTGATGAATCGGAGGGAATAAGGGCTGAGATTTTTTTAACTTAAAATATACCCAAAAAAAATTAAAAAATTAGTACTTTCCACCACCCAATTTTATTCAAACCTTTCCTTTCAGAAACCCAACTCTTCAAAATACTTCTAACCAGGGCACCATCTGAACAAAGCAGACTGTGGGAAGTAGGTGTAGATTATCAGCTGTAGCTGCAAGACTTATATTCTGTAAATCATTTTCAGCAGAGGCAAGGCAAAAATGCAGGAAAATCTTTAGGATCAGGAAGTGGATTTGAAGACATTCTATAGAGCGTTTTACCAACACCTGTTTTCCTCAAACTTAATTCTAAGGTTTGCAACCATTTGTGATTGCAGGAGCTATTACTTTAGTTTAAAATAAAACAATTTTCACTTTGGAAGTTAAAATGTGAGTGTTCCAAGGAGACCTACCAAAGCAGAACAAACTAAAGGCTTCTTTCCCCTTACGCACTACTTGAAGTCACATTGGGTTTAAACTACCTTTAATCCTGGCCAAACTTCATTTGCCCTGTGGGACTGTGAACACAGAAGTCTTAGAGGAACCAGTCTAAGGTTGAAGCTTTGTTTTCTTGAAGTTCCCTCTCCTCTTTTTTTTTTTTTCCTCTCTCTGTCTCCTGGACATTACTTCTCTATCACCATCTCTTAAACAAAGTATTACCTGTCGATGAAAAGCAGCATATTGTGAGCTGCAGTCTTGGATTTGACAGCATCATCTCCACGAGCACCAGGCCAAGGTCCTCAGCACAAAGCAGAGATGCAGAGCCCAGACCCATGGCCACAGCCCTGCTCAGGTCCTGCTGTGAAAGCAGGGGCGGTATGGGAAAGACAAATAATCTACCTGGACAAGGACCACATCTTTTCCTCCCTCCATTTCAAGTCTTAATTAACAAGCATCCAAAGCCCAACTGGAAACCTGCTTCCAGAAATGAAAGAACCACAACAGGAAAAAGCTGCAAGATCAACCACACAAATGCCTAGTGAATAACCCAGCAGGCCACAATGTTTCTTCAGAGATCTGCAAGCAGCCAAGAGATGACAATGCTCTAATTAGAACAGCAAGCTGCAGAATGTATCCAAAAGGCTTTTCCTCCCATCCAGCCCCTGCTCAGATACTAGGCAGTGAAGCAAACATCAGATTGCACTGGGAGTTGTTTCTGTAAGAAAACACAGATAATGAGGCATCCCTAAAAAAACTCTTCTCTCTTTAGTTTCTTTTAATTTAAAATTGAGAAGATCATGTGAATAAAAGGGATGGTGTCTGAGGCAAAAGGACAGAAACTTCTGCTCCCAGAGCAGTGCACAAAAAATGAGGCCTATTACAAGCCTTTTATTTTACTTAAGAGTTTTTTCTATTTGCTCTTCTTTCTCTGTCACTCATCCATTCATCTACCCTCTGGAGTACTGAAAATTCAAGTTCTTGTTCTCCCAATTCATATTCAAATCAAAACACATACAAGCACACAGCACAGCTTTCAGGGTAAAAGTTGGAAGAGTTTTGTTGTGGATTTGTGGGGCTTTTTTCTTTTTAAGTGTATAACAAGCCAATTACAGAGGCTGAATCAGTACCTTCTAGCTGAATACACAGGAAATGAGAAGAACGTAGCACTGGTGACACATCTTCCAGCTTCAACTCCCTAGAACGTGTGATACATGCTATTATTTTATGTATAATGAGTAACTTACAATGTGTTTATCTCATCAAGAAAACCTCTTCTCACTTTTGCGTTCCCTGCGTGCTTATTGGAATGGTTTACTTGATGAAGGTAAATGCATAAATAATCTCTTCAGAATGATTCCTGTGTTTTGGTCATTGCCTCTATAGATGCACTCATGCCCTTAGCTGCCAAGAAAAAACAACCAAGACCACCTGCTTCAAAGGCCTGCAGGTACAAGAGATTCTCTGTACAGCAGAGTAATCACACAAGGCTTGGTACTGTTCTCAGTCTTGGGGACATGCACAATGTTGATGCCTTCACATTGAGTCCCCATTTAGTTATATCCTCTCAGACCTCACTCACACACAAAGCAGCTCTGATCCTGCTCACACTGGGAAGCAGCCACACACACTCATGCCATCTCTTGTGCTACAGAACAGGAGCTGCACCCTGCAGCCACATCAGTGCTGATGGCTCAGACCACAGAGGAACAATGGTTCTACCAAACAGAGCACACTGGCCTCTCTGCAGAGGCTCCTGGCCAGGTAGCTGAACACCAGATCAATCTGGTCCTCCAGCTGATGTACTAGCTACAGCTAAAAGACTCTTGCAGACTCTAAAGTCATCTAGAGATTCAATGGGAAAGGTTTTTCCATCTAGGATTATTGACACAGAAGAGAAAACAGGAACCACCTATGGCAATGTCCTGCTGAGAACAAGCTTTTCAATAGTTTTGTTGAATGGATTTCTGTTGAAACATTTCAGAACAGTCCAATAAAATGAAAACCTCTAATTCAGAGCAAATTTACCCGAAATAAGGCACTGCATTAATAGCTTCCTGACTCAAGACTAAACACATGCATAAAAGCAGGGATATCCTGGATTTTCTGCTAGGAAACTATTCTAAAAACAAATTGCTGAGCATCTCTAGTTGTCACAGAGCTGTTACAGAGGTGGCTCCTTCAGCAGGGCTTGGCTATTTACTTTTTTTTAGATATATGGGCTCTGAGTCTTCTGTCTTGATGGTCACTGTTACCTTGATTCTTTCACGTGCTTGCCATGAAAACATCAGAGGACTTGCTAACACAGAAGGCAGCAGCCCCATAACAGCCACACTATGAGACCCCACATGCATTCAGATTAGAAATTAATCATATTCCATAGAGCATACAAAAAAGTTTAGGGAGACAGAGCATACACAATCAAATCAGACACGGGAGCTTATGCAGTGTTTCTGCAAAGAATACTAGAGACCTATGAACATGGGAACCAGTCAGGAGAACCATCACTTTCTGATTTATAAGGAAGTTGTCCTTGATCCACCTGGATCATTGCTGCAATTCTGAAACAGTTGGGCAATTGCTACCAACTGAACTATGATCAGTAGCATAATGATACCTTTTCTCTTGCATATAATATATTTCCTTCCTGTACCTTTACTTCTGTTCTTTAACCTTGGGGGGAAAAAAATTGTATGTTTTGTAATTAAAAAGAAAAAAAAAGGATTTGAAGCTAATAGCCATTACAATCACCACAGTAAATTTATGGGAAATACATTTAATAATTAGCATGGCAATCTGGAAACTGTTTTGTTGTAATTAAAAGGATAATTACCTTTCACTATATTAACAAAGTCATGAATTAAAAATTTAGGACATCTTTCCCAGAGTAAATCTATTTGCATACATTACCAATAACATGCTCTCATGGTATTTTCCCTTTAACTCATCATGTCTTCTATATGTATCTTTATACCATGTTGTAATAATTTTCACTTAGGGTACAACAGTACATACATGTTTTCATTTTACTCAGCTAGATGCATGCAAATTTGTTCAAAGCTAGAAAGAAGCATGCTGAGCAAATAATTCTTTGGGCTGAAGAGTACAGTTGTAGCCACACATTCTGCTGCACCTCTGTTGTTATAATGAAGAGAATCAAAATCAATTTAAAAGTCCTTTTCTGTTGTTTTAGAAGACTGCCTATGCTTTAAAAATCAAACATTTTTATCCTTTAATTTAGGTTGAGTATGTTTCAATTTAATTTCAATTTAACTGGGAGTTAAAAAATTGACATTTTAGCCTATTTGGGCCTCAACTCCAAAACTGATTTATCATCACTTCATATCCACTTATTGTCATTTTTAGTAATGGCTTTGGAGATGTCACCAGCAAACTAAAAATGTCAGTTATCACACAGTGCCAGGAGGAAATGCACCTGCCATTCAGCCACAAGTAGTTTGGGCATGGATGAACAAGACAGAAGAACCTGCATGTGTCAAGACAGACCCCATATCACACTTACTCTCCTACCCCCAGGAGAGCTTCTCTCCACACTTCCTGCCTGTGCCACACATTCACAACAATTTCTGGATGTGAAAAGCTTTTCAAGAAGAGTTTTATTCAGAAGCACAATAAGCAATGGCACTGGCCATGAAGCAACCTACTCAAGATCACTGCTCTCACAATATTTCACTCAAAAATCTACAGAATAAAGTTACGTGACAAATCATTTCAAATGTTAAATAACATGGTCAAATCACAAACAGGCTGTGAACAACTCCAGGCAAGCAGAAGCAAAACAAAGCTTTTTGCTACAAATTGTACATCCAGCTCAAGAAATTAGGTTGAGTAACACACTGTTATGTTTTGGTTTGTCACCTGTTATGATACAGCACAGAGCACAAAATCTTTGCTGAAGAATGAATGTATCCTATTTACAGTTCCATTCAGCAGTGACTTTCTGTGGTTTGCAGGTGAAATACAGACCATGATCCCTGCTGCTTGAAATATAGATCTCTATAGAGCCTCACAAAGCAGGTACTGTCTGGAAAACTGCCACTTCTTTTTTAAATAGAAAAAGTAGACCCATACTAGTTACTCAGCTGAAATAAAGATGCTTCTGAAGACTGTAAAGGGACACAAATTGAAATCATAAGGAAATACGAAGTGTAAGGACTTTTAGTATGTGATTATTTAAGCAGAAGATCCTTAATAAGTTGCATAAACAAGCTTAGTTTATAAACTCAGGTTTAAAACACCAGCGCAGTTTCTAGGGAAAAAAACAGGACTGGTGTTAGATCAGTAATATATTTTAGCATGCCTCTTTCTTTGTATCTATAAAAATGTATCATATTAAATGTACAATATTAAATTGGAAGGAAACACAAACATTATTGTCCTGGTTTAAGCTAGAACTGAACTAATTCTCTTCAGTGATTTTATTTTCCAGCTAAGTCTCTTCCAAGTAACTGCACTTCCTGAAGGTAAAGGTGTATTTTTGCAGACGGTGTTTGCTTCTAGAATTGATAACACTTGATGTTTATAGTTAATTCTATGAATCAAAAGCAGGGCTGCAAGGAGAACATTCCATATTTTACTGGAGATATCAGTGATGAAAGTCAGACAATCTAGAAAAAAGTTGACTGCTGGAAGGACTTACATGGGAACAAGCTTAAAGAGTGAAGTACAGGTAGACAGAAAGGTAGGAACTTAGGAGTACTTGACATGTATTATCAAAAAGAGAAATGACTTGGTACCACCAGACTGCACAAATTGCAGATGATGGCAAAGTAACCACATCTCCAGAGAGTTGAAGGAAAGTGGCACAGTGTTGCCACTGTTACCTGATGTTAACATGGGTAGTCAATTAATCAAAGGCAACACAGTCCCCAGGAGGTGTGAGGGCTGCAGAATTAGGCTTCTCATGGGTTACTCAAAAACCACACAGGAGCTCTAGAAGAGCAAAAGCAGAAACTACATCTACCTTCAATTTGGTTTATCCTTTCTTCAGCAGGGCCATAAAAACTTCAGAATGTCATTTCCTGCAGCAGTACATGATACCATGTAGAAAGGGGCCTTCTCTGGCCCGCTCTCTCACTACTGAGGAGAATGCATATGGGCTCTGTGGGTTATAGTGTTAAGCCTTTACTATTGCAAGTGCAGCTTCACAGGAAAAGAAAAGCCTGAAGCCTATGTCAGTACATCTGCAGTCTGGCACCACCAGGCTTTGTGGTTGCCAACTGGAGATTGTCATGGATGAGAGTGTTCAGCAACACCAGTGTCTATCTGTTTGTTCCTCGTCTTCCTCCTTCTCTTCTTCCTCATACTTTGCTTCTACTTAAGTCAGTCTTAAGTGACCAAGATATTCTGGAAGGGAGGGCAGATGAATATTTCCAGTAGATGAAACAACATCTGCTGATTTAACTCCCAGGGAAAAGAAGAGAATTGCAGTGAGGCTTTAAAAGAGAGTGTAACACAGAGGGTTAATGAGGAAAATGGATCAGCTTAAAGATAAAGTCATGGCAAAGATATGATTTGACAGACTGGTTCCCTGGATGGCAGGTGGAAGTGCAAGGCCCCCAGAGGTGTGTCAGAAACAGGAATGATGTGAATGCAGTCTGCTGTAACCAAAAATAGACAAGCTGACCCCTGCCTATCTCTGCAGTCACTTGCTGGTGGGAGGGAGGAGATGAGCAGCAATGGAGATCAGCAGCTTCACTCAAGTGCATTGTCTCTGCTTCATATATTAAGTGCTTTAAAGCAAGCAATCATTTTGAAGTTTTGCATTTTGATGCTTGTAGCCTAAATCTTCCCATGAAAACATACCAGAAATGTTTAAACTTTGCTTCTAGGGATTTATATTAACCAAGGCATGGCCACACCACCTGTAATTCTATTTTAGAATAGATAGAGGCTTTGCCTTAGGAAACTTCAAATCCTGTGTCAGCAGTTTATCAGATGGCTTCTAGCTAAGGGACATATTAAAGGACAAGGCCTGACTCTGCAGCCAAATGGCCACTTGCAGGTCAGTGAACTGCACACTATAAATAACCATTGGACTAAGGTGAAGAAGAAAACATCCCCCATGAAGCAGACACTCCCATGTGCTGAACTGCTCCTTCCTTCTGGAGGCATAGACAAGAAGCAGCACTGTGTGTTCAGCAGATCACACCCCTGCCCAGTCCCAGCTCATTTCACCATCTCAAAATAAAACAAGAAACAGGCAGTGCTGTGCAGAGGAAGGAACAGAGGCCTGTTGCCTTAGGCCTGCCTTTGACATCAGCTTTGTGCTGCTGTGACTGCTCTGTTAGGAGTTGAGTCAGGCCACAGGTACATCTCTCTCCTCATTATGATCCCAAAGCTCCCTCAGGAAGGATGTCTAAAGGAGAGTGTCAGCACAGGGCAAGCATGCAGTGAGACATCCCCATGCCCTCAGCCAGCCTGCAGTGCAGGGACTTTCCAAAGGAGAAAAGAAAAAAAAATAATATTGCTGAATCAATTTTTCTTCTGTAAAGGTGCCTCTTCCCCTTCCAAACCCACATAGCCTTCTATAATCTACAGCATCCTCCGACAAGGACTTCTGCAGGTTATGCAGTTGGTAAAGCATTACCTCCTGAAAGCTACCAGTTTCAAGTAACGTCACCAAATCTTTTTTGCAAAAGACAGTTATTTCCCTCTTCACCTGATGCAAAGTTCATTTCTTCAGACCTGACTCATTCTTACTGAAACAGGCATCTTCATGCCAGTGGATATCCTCCCTTTCCTAAAGAAGATCACAGATGTTGCCTTCCTAGCTGCTAATTTTTATCTTCTTTCTTAATTGAAATTACCTTCTGCATCCTTAGTTTTATAACTAAATGTCCCATATGTCGACAGGAAAGCAGTTTAAGGAAATCCAGTTGAAAGAAGTAGGTAAATTTCCTTAAGCAATAAATATTAGAGAGATTCATTGAAGTCAAATGAAATTACGTTACTTGGAAAACAAATCGTTAAAAATTATAATTTTCTTAAACTCCAAAGTCAGCTCTTTCTATGGCTGCAAGGGGCATAGTATCATGTTGTTTTTTGACATTGGAACATTTCAAGCAGTCAGCCTGACAATTTCATCTAATTCACCTCATGCTATTGGACCTCATGTAAGGCTGGAGAACTGAATGGCTCTTGCATCTGAACAAATGGAGCAGCTTTGACTTCTCCTGCCAAGAATCCTGTCTGTCAGCATGAAAGTATTTGGGTCCATCAGCCACCCCTCCAATCAGCCAAGCTTGATCTTGGTGAGTATCTGCTACAATTATGTCCTTCAAAAAACAGATTTTCTACCTGTTCAAAAGCTAAATTCTTCAATTTCTGCAATTGTGAAGAGGAGATACTAGCATAATGAGGAAGGCTATCATAGCGTTGACTTGACAAACCATCAATGTTTCTTGCAGAGACATGAAGGATCTAAAAGGTAAGATGCCTGTTGCTAAAATAAGCTAATATATTTCATGAAAGGCAGATATCTTCAGTCTCATATTGCAGCAGCAAAAACCTGGAGTAACAATGACTGCCAAATGTTATGAAACCTGTAACCACAGCATGACTGAATAAGCCTCCAACCAAGCATTACAACAAAGAAATTCTGGTGCTCAGCACAATGTAATTTTAGAGGGAAGTGGATGTTCTGTTGTGATATAACATAAATGAATATAAATGAATTAAGCCTCTTTATGAGCTTCTCAACAATAATGTGTATTAAATGTTCAGAGAAATTCCTTCAGGCAGCACTGATTAAATAAATGTTAAAGGCTTTCATATTAAAAGGGTATGATCCTGTGTCAGGTTTGACTTCCTTTTAACTCCAGCTTCAAAGCCCCTATGTTGAGCACAGTAACATATGCAGGACAGGGCAGACTCATCATCCAGCCCTGAAAAGGAGTCTAAGGAGCAATCCAAAGCTCAACAACAGCAAGAACAAAGCAGCATTCCTTCAGGGAAGGAGAGGTGCTACCAAGCTAGCACAGCTTCTAATGTAGATAAGACTTGCTGGGAAGAAGACATGAAGATAAAAGCTTTTAGAAAAGAGCCAGGTTCATTAATTCTTTGTGTTGGTCAGTCACTATTATGCATTGTCTTTGGTGAATGGAGATAGTATCCTCCCTTCACCCCACAGTGAGCGGCTGCCCAAGCCCAGCTGCAGCAGTCAGGTGCAGGGGGAGGCAAGGATGAATCATGCACTCCAGTGTTTTAGCTGGGGAGGTCTATATGTTAATGATTGGTTTAACAATTATTTATGCACAAACAATCTCCCAAATTTTCTTTGCAGAGAAAAGTACAACAAACTAGCCACAAGCTTTCAATTGACTCATTCCCCTGCATCCCGCATCCATATGAACGCGACACAGTCGCACACCAAGTCACAGGCAATTGATCCATGCCTTCAAGCCAGTAAAACACAAAGCAGCTGTCTGGTTTTCTGCTGGGATGCAAAAAAAATTCTCCCCAGAATTCTCTATTTAAATCTTGCTACTAGTTCACTTAGAGGTGAAATACAAAGCAAACATTGGGGAGGTAAGTCTGGGCAAAGCCATAAAAATGTTTGCACATGTTAAAAATACATCAGCAAAAGTCCTGAGTTATAAATAGATCATCTCAGGAGCCACTAATGGTGATGGGATGCTCAGCAGCTGAAATGCCTTTAACAAAGTAGTGGTAACTGCACCTCCCAATATAAGCATCTCTCCTTCTCAAGAAAGGATGAGTCAACATCCTCTACAACACAGGAATTCCTGTGACAGAGCACTGTCAATCTCATCAGCAGGGCTGGCTGCCAGCCTACAGCCTGGTACAACAGTGGACACTCCCTATGCAGACCAGTAAAACTAAAAACTTGTTACATATGATTGCCAACTGGTAGCAGACCATGAGAAGTGAGGATATTCCAAACAGAAGGGCATCTAACATGGTATAACTTGTCTTTTCTGCCGTGCATCACAGCCTGCAGAAGCTTTGATCAGCCTTTCCAACACCTCCTGCTTGGAGCATCAACACTTTTTAAACAAGAACAAACCTCCAGTTTTTCTGCAAAGCTTTTGGAAAGTTCAAGTTGCGATGACTATAATTCAGTCCCTGCTGCTATTTGTCAGTAGCAAGCTGTAATTTCTGTTTTCCCAGCATTCCTACATCCTTCTCCTTCCCATTTGCCTACTTTGTCCCCTCCTTGCATTCTGCCTCACACTGAATTCACAAAAGCCTAGCAGTAGGGATTATATTTTGTTTCTACAACACCTGTCATAATTCCTCTTCTCTCCAAGGGTTTGCAATCACTATCTGCTGTAAACACTCATTTCAGTGATGCAATTTTTGTTACCATCACAGTTCTCTTTTGTGACTTTTTCTGGGGTTTTTTTCTAACCATCTTCTTACATTTCATCTTTCTTATCTGTGTTACATTTATAAGGAAAAAAAATCTATATATTCCTTTAGATTAAGCCAGTCTTCTACACTACAAATAGTAATTATTTCATGTAGCATACAGACAAACACTCCTGACAGCATTTCAAATGTTGGGAAAAGTTTCTGTGTCGAGTAAAATGGAACAAACTTGCCACTGTTGATTTCACATAACTTATCTTTGTAAGTTATATAAAAGAATCCCTTCCCATACCTAAAGCAAAGACATTTGGCTGCCACATATTTAAATTAAATGCCCAAATGGAGTTTACTAGTTGGAAACTAGTGGAAGATTTACTGATGCAGTTAACAGCCTGCCTGGGAAGTTTTAATTGAGACTTATTAGAACTGGAGATTCAGGAAACAGAGGCCTGCAGGTAATTTAGAAGCAATTTTAACTGCCAGGCTGGAAGTTCTGACTGGCACATGTCTCAAGTTGTTAAGGTCTGGTACCACTGCAATCATTGTCAAACTCCCCTTACCTATGGCATCAGCCTGCAAGAGCCTCACCCTCTCTCTGCTCCAAGCAATAGTGATAATTTCAGCACTAAAAATGGGAATCCTCCTAAGACCTTTGCCAGAAAGAAAGGGAAAACCTGTTCAGCTTTTAGGATAGTCAAGAAAATTGCTTTGTACCACTCAGGACAGAGAGAAGCAAACTGGCAGAATCAAAGGCCAGAGCTTGCTGAGCCCTAAAACAGGAGGAAAGAGAAATCGATGGCCAAATGTGCTCTGAGAATTGCACCAGTTCCCAGCCCTGCTCCGAACAGTGGTTGACTGCTCTACACCAACCTGATGGAGAGGGCTGGCATGCTACAGGCCTGAAAAGCCAGGAGATAGAGCAGGCTTCACCACCTCCCTCACCACTCACTCTTCAGCACTGCCCAGTGCCTTCTCCCATTGCCTCTGCCTACATAAATATAAATAGTTTTAAATATGGAACACTGTCATTTCTTTAAAAAGCCCTTCTGCTGCTTTGTCACTGCTATGCTGACAGAAACCATCCCAGGACTCCTTGCCATGCAATAGCAAAGGGCAAGCACCAGCAGTGCCCAGCACCCTGGCTCTCAGCCAGGCCCCAGCACCATGCCTCCAGGAGGGAACACTTCCCTTCGCAGCCGCAAGCAGTGATTGTCTGTTCTCTGTCAGGAAAACCAGAAGGCTGTCTCTTTAGGAAAGAAAAAATAGACATATGAGCCAAGGTAAAAACAGCATAACCACCCTATGACAGTGCTTCCTTCCTTGATTCCTCCTCCATCCACAAGACAAGACTAGACTGCTTTCTTTTGCATCTGCCAACACTTGTGTCTCGTTTCAGATGAAAACCACATTAGAGGACCCCTCCCAGCAAATCACATGGACAGAGCTCGGCTCTTTACAGATTCAACTCCACCACCCCTGAGTGTCAGGGAAATAAATATATGGTGTTTCAGAGGCGTAGGACATAAATACTGGCTTGGTTTAGAAGCCTGTGGGCAGTAAAGTGCTCTGCCCATTAAAACATAAATTATCATCTGAGTATAGCTGATGAGAGGCTAAGACTAATAGGAAGTGGTACTAAATGAGAGTTATAGGAATGCTCTTTCCAGTCTGACTCTGGGAATTTACACTCCTCCCTAGTGTGCCTCAAGATGGCATATGGAAATTAAAGCTAGTTTGGATGGGAGCTCAGAAGCAAATTGTTACCCTCTCCAAATACATCTTATCAATAAAATATCCTCTTAATCCCATCAACCATGATTGCAGAACACCTGACATTGCCAAATGTCCAAGTCTTTATGAAAAGAAGAAATCTAATCTCACAATCACCCTCTGAATCAGGTAGGAGTAGCCTTAATAGGAAATTGAGCCTATGCATTGAGGCTATGAATTCCCTTGGAAAAATCTGAACCTATAACACAACTTGGAAAATGCGGCCCCCTTGGAAAACCTGGCTCTGTAGAGCATACAAAAATCCTTGTGTTTTGTCAAAGGTTCAGTCCCCAAGTCCCCACAGAGACAACAGTTGGACAGGTGCATATCCTTGTCCCTTCCATCATTAGGTCCCATCCAGAAAAAGCTCAGGTCGAGGCACCAGCAGCTGCTCTTCACCATCACAAATTTCATTACTGTAATACACAGTGGTTATGTACATGTAGAAATCATCCTGGAAGACAGCAGGGACTATCACCCTTCCTCATTGCTTCACCTCTTCCCAAAGCTGAGAACTGAAATCAAGGTCTACTGCCTCCCAAGTGGCAGCTTTCTGTAAGGAGTTCTAATGTAAAGCAAAATTTTACAGCTCTGTTTAATAGCAATGGCTATAATTCTGACAGAACTTAAAGTAATAGCACAAATACCATTGCAGAAATTGGAGAGACCTTCACCACAAACATCTGCTTGAGTTCCTAGCTTTACCTCACTGAGAACAGGCATTATTGAGAAAAATCCCAGAAGTTGACTTAATGTTTTTGTC